>JAWZYV010003117.1:0-14395 GCA_038373885.1 Cheiracanthium punctorium
ATCATAAAATATTTTTTAAAAATAATTTTTTTCCTACCAACTAAATTCTTATGCAATTCTATGCAAATATGCAAATTTCTTAAATTTATAATGCAAAATCTCTTTTCTGGACGTGTTTTAAATATAAGATTTTTTAATGTCACTATACGAGATTTATAACTACTAATTTTCTGTATCTAATATATCTAATTACATACGAATGTTTAACACTGATGTGACTAATCAACGGATTTTTTAATAAAAATTGATACATTATTGTTATTATTTGCTAAACATGGATATAAAGAATTAGAAAGTGCATTAAGAGTTTGCAACTATATTTGTCTTTCATTTGCACAAACGGTAAAATTTATCGGATTGTATTAATGAAGTAACTGAATTTTATTTATCTTTAGCTGAAATTTCGGGCTCGGGCTCTGACTTAAATAATATTGCTCGGGCTCGGGCTTCAAAAAATGAGCCCGAACTCATCTCTACTGTGGAATCAGTTTTTTTTAGACTATTTTTACTTCCTTGTACGTAGTATAAGGAAGTAATGTGATCCCGAAAAATTTTGGGGGCCAAATTTCGACTAAAAAACCGATTTTGACTACCTCTAAATTTAATTTTAAGAATTTTTTCGATGCATCTCATCGTAGGCTAGCATGCACGATCATATAAACGCGTCTGCAACTCATTTTGACCAGCGGCCGGTCTATTGTGGTCAGTTTTTCCATGCCGTCTGTACGTACGTACGTACGTATGTATGTAACTCGCATATCTCAAAAACTAGTGGTCGTAGAATGTTGAGATTTGATATTTAGGATTGTTCTATGATCTAGTTGTGCACCTCCCCTTTTGGTTGCAATCGAATGTATAGTTTATGTACAGGACCGCCCAAAAGATTCGAAATACATTACGCTCTATGGGCCGAAATTCATTAAACTCGCCTAACTCAAAAACTATTAGGCGTAGAATTTCGAAACTTCATATTTTGGATAGTTGTAACATCTAGTTGTGCACTTCCCCTTTTGGTTCCATTCGACTGGATAGTTTATCTATAGGACCGCCCAAAACATTCGAAATACATTACGCTCAATGGGCCGAAATTCATTAAACTCGCATATCTCAAAAACTATTAGGCGTAGAATGTTGAAACTTTATATTTAGGATTGTTGTAACATCTAGTTGTTCACTTCCCCTTTCGGTTCCATTCGACTGGATAGTTTATCTACAGAACCGCCTAAAAGATTCGAAATACATTACGCTCTATGGGCCGAAATTCATCAAAGCGTTTTTTAGAGGTATTGGGCTATTTCAAACGACTCAGAAGTGATATATGCTGAAAAGAGTTAGAAAATGAATTTCTCCATTAAAAAAGGTGTCTTTATCATTTACAGTTCTGCTACAGGAACACTCAAAAGATTTCCAATACATTACGGTCAATGGCAATTTTAGGGGCATTCATCCATTTCAAGCACAATACCGTCTTACCACATAAGTTAGGTAATGGTCCGACCACGGTCACGTGCCTCCCTCAAGAACTGTGCCAAAAGTCGCCAAGCTTGGCGACTTTTAGTGACGTGTGTGTATATTTAACTCTCAAACCTCAAAAACTATTATGAAATTTTATATATAAGATTGTTGTAACATCTAGTTGTGCATCTCGATTTTTGGTTCCAATCTACTGGAGAGTTTATTTACAGGACCACCGAAAAGAATTTAAGTACTTTAATGTCTATGGACATCTTCAATATAATACAATTGCAGACAGTGATTGTTTGGTACATGCCCAAAATCTCGCCGACTGTCCTGGACTTTGGCGAGTTTTGCCGAAATGTCGCCAAATTTGGCGATAGTCAGTCATTTCGTCCATGCCCAAAGTATCGCCATTTGTCATCGTTCTTGGCTTGTTTTGGCGAAATATCGCCAAATTTGGCGATAATCTGTCATTGTTGGTCCATGCTTAATATCTCGCCAAATGTCGTCGACATTGACGAGTTTCGCCGAAATATCGCCAAATTTGGCGCCAAAAATTATTTCGTATTTTGTATAACTCTAAAACTTTAACCCGTAGAATTTTGAACTTTTGTATTTAGAACTATATTATAATATCTAACTGTTTTCAATATCTTTTTTGACAGCAATCCACTAAGAATTTATTTATAGGGTGAGCCAAATGACTTTAAATACATTAAGGTGTATGGATGCATTCAATTCATTGAAAGTCTGGTCAATGACTACTGTGGCTATCCCCAAAATCTCTCAAACTATCTCAAGTTTGTCGGCTTTTGGTGAAATATCGCCAAATAAAGTGTCAGAAGGAAATCTTTCAAATTGAACTCAGCTTGGCGATATCGAAATATTTGGCTAGAAATCGCTAAACCTTACTATTATTGATATTTTATCTCTTTCAAACAAATAAGTTTAGAGGAAGTGCGTAGAAAACATTTTTATTTAATAGACGTGCAAGGAAGTCATGTGTTGGACACATCAGATTTTTTCTGGATGTAATACATTAGATGCAGAAAAGCTGCTCTGAAAATGCACAATTCCAACTGAATGAAAATTTCAAAAACTTATACGCAGGTGCATTCATAACCCAAATAGCAGACGATTAAATTTCGATAAATAGCGCCAAGCGTTAAAATCCTCCTCAAAATCGCGAGAATGCTGAAGATAGATCGCTTGAAATCCCTTAATAACTGCATTATTTTCGCAGGGATCATTAAAATTTAACGCTGTATTCTAATAAAACCTTTGTACTTGTTTTCAAAAATCCGTTTCCTTAAGCTCTCAGTAAATTCGCCAAGCCGGAAACTGTGCAAACCGCTAGAACTCACTTTCTCGGCATTTGAGCCATTTGATTTTTTCGCCAAACTAAAAAATTCTAACATAGTAGCCTCGGAAATCTTCAATTCTTATTGTTTTGCGTATAAAACATTTCATTCCTGCTCCGATTTCCCATGCACACGATATTATAATTAAAAAAAATATAACCTTACGAATATAAACTAACAAAAAAAAATCATTATTATTCTTTTATTTTTACTTTGAGAATTTAAAACATCTTATTCGGCAAAATCGCCACACATGGCAACCACGATCCTTATTTCACACTTTTTTCACTAGAGGGGTTACAATTACGGAAAGCTTTTTGCGTGGAGAACATAAAAAATCTCTTAAATTCCGGGAACGGGTGGACTTTCAAAGTTTTAAAGTGGACTATCATTTATTCTATATTATTTTACATATCTGTGCAAAATTTCAGGCTGATAGGTCCATTTTTGTGGATTTGTATACAACTCAAATCCACAAACAAACAAATAAACAAACAAACAAACAAACAAACAAACAGAATTTCATTTTTATTTATAAGATATATAATTAAATCCGATAGTAAACATTGTATGTAGCTAGGTTTGTAGGTAGGTTTGTGACCTCCGATCTTCTTGCGCGCGTTTCTCGATCGCATTGCGCCGAGACGGTTGGTCGCAGACCTACCGAATTTTGCATTCGGCTTCACTAGGACAGATACTAACACGCCTCGGAGCGATTTTTTCGAAATTCGAATTAGGAAATGTTTTATTTTATGTTTTGTCCGATTTTTAGCGATTTTTCTCGCTTAATACGTAATAACGTCGGTATTACACTCGCAAGAAAACGAAATTTACATCATCGGATAGAGGAGAAAATTTTCTTTTAAAAATTGTTTGTTCGGACTGTGTAATATAATTTTCAGATTTTTGGGAATTTTTCAAATAAAATTAAATTTGACGCTGACTTTCATAAAATATTTTTAAAATTGCTGCATCTTGAATTCTATCCGTCATAACTTTTTTATATTTTGTCAAATGACGGAGCATACATTTCGCCCTCTTTTAAAAGAAAAACCAGAGGAAAATATAAATTAGGAGATTTTTTACGAATTTTTAAGTAAAGAAGCATTTTCATTTCAATCGCAGCAGCTTAAAATTTTCCGTATGATATCTTGCGGTTTGGTTGTCTTGGAGACAGTAGCAATGATTAAAATTGCCAGTTAAAAAAAAAATAAAGTTATTTAAAAATAACCGACTTTTCACATGTGAAATGTGCGCCACTTTGACGTCACGAGTTTAAAACCCCTTTCGAAACTCGATCGCAGAATAACGGACTCACAAGCAAAACATACGCCACGCAAGTGAAATAATTCTATATTTTACTTTACGTTGCCAGAAAAATAATTGAATACTGTTTTTTCACAAGTGAATTATCCAGCATTATTTTCAATTGAGATTTTAAATGGGTCACGTTTTCGAATAGCAGGAAATATATTGCGGTGTTAAACAGGGCCTGATTATGACCAACAGGGGGGCCCGGGCATTGTTGAATTTGGGGCCCCAGTCTATAAAATTTGTTTTATTTTTCTCATTCATAATTTTTTTTTTATAAAAAAAGAACAACAATTTGAATTTGGGGGCCATTTCGAGCCGGGGACCCCAGGGCAAAGTCCCGATTCGCCCGTGCGATAATAGGGCCCTGGTGCTAAATACGCCAATCTGACAAGAATTATGCGTAAAAATTTATGGAGAGCTGATTTAGTGGCAACCATAAAGGGAAATGATTATCGTTTATGCTAATGCATAAATTGCAAAGAATCACCAAAGTGTAATAGACTACATTCGTGGCAAATATCTAGACCGTTTCTTTAAATTAAGCATTAACGGTTGCAAAACGAAAATATATTGTATGGGTATCAGTAAAAGATAGTATAAGTAATAGTAATTAGATATGATAAGGCAATATTGATCAAAGCACAATATACCGCATTAATAAATATTTCGTGAAACTGTCTTCTATTCATTTTTCAACAGCCGTATTACATCACAGCTAACAAAACATTAAGTAATTCTACGTCGCGTTAATATATCCCGCAGTAGTTTCAACAGAAAAGACTGAACACAATTTTTTTCTTGGAGATTCTGTTTTGTCACAAGTAGTTATGATCGCATTTTAGGAAAATGTTCTCTTCTTGCCTTGTGAAGAGCGGATACACAACTATTTAATTATAAAATAAAACGGTTCTCCACAGCAAGTAGTATCTAAGTTATTAATAGCATAACTTAAATCTAAGAAAGAGTATGATGCAGAAATGAGACATTTTGAAAATTAGGAATTTTCACTGCAAACCGCCACGCTTTTCTTTTCTGATCGCGAATGACACCGACATAGTTTTTTGCCTCATAATATTAACAATGGTCTCAGATCAGTACTTATAACTTTACGAATAATTAAAGAGTAACTTTACGCCAAGAGTCAAATCATTCTGCTTATTTTTAGATTCCACATCACTGGAATCAATTCGAACTATACATGTAAGAAAAAGTTTCGTTCCCTACCGTGCAGAGAACGGGCACGCAACTAGTATATATATATGCGTTGAAGATGCAATAGAAAATCCACATTCAAAATATAATATTTAAATTTTAAACCGTTTTTAAAATATAATATTAAAATTTAAATTTTAAAAGTAAATTTGTGTAGCTACTTATGTATTAGCATGCAATTTCATAACTAACAAAACAAACAATTTTTTTTTACCTTTTTTGACTACCAAATATTTATGCTTGTTTGAGGGACCTCCGCTCTGTACGATCGATTTTTCAAGGAAGGGAATGAATTTTTATGATTCATTTATAGTAATATAAATTAGATAATTATCCAAAAAACACCGCGGTAAAGTTATTTTCAAAATGTTTTATAAAAGTACAAAACAAAACACCAATTAATACAGAATTGCTGAGTAAGGTGGGGAGAATGCCTTCGCTACAGTAAGACTTTATGTTCATTTGTAGTTTGTAATTCTATTATATAGTTACGCTGATTCCTGACTCACTCTGTAACCATTCCGAGCAACCTCTTCAATACGAATATTTTACCGCCATGACTCCAAGAATTTCAAAGAGGACGAAAAGATTAAAAGCCAGAAAAAGCGTCAAAACATCTGCACCGTTTATACGATCTGCTTGAAAAATTTTCAAAATTATGTACGAAAATATAGAAAACAATCTGGGCTACTTTAAAAATCTGAAAATCCACCAATTTCCTCATTTTCAAGCAATTTTTTGCTATTTTCGGCTCCCTTTTATTTCCGAGAGTCAAAATGGAAATCATTTGCGTGACAAAATGAGCTCTTGCAACGGTAGGCCGTCCTATTCATCATGGTCATAAGGCTTTGAAGGGAAAGTGCGATTCCAATTATTTTAAGATAGTTTTTCCAGTAGACATAATTTATTTTTTTTCACAAATAAATCGCCTGCATGGTTATAAGAACGGCTGTGTACACAAAACGAAATCTTTCGAATGCCAAAAGTTTCCGCGCGTTTGCCGAAGAGCCTGAAATTCGATTTGGGTATACACAATGAAAATTTAATATGAACTTATTTATTTTAGGAGGACGAAGATGAACTATAGTGAATGTAGACATATTTTCGCCAAATGCTTTCTCTAGAGGCGGTTGCGATTGCCTCCACAGCGTGCTTTGACTTCTAGTATATATATCGAAGATTGTAAAACTATTTTAGTAGGCGATTTTAATATAGATTTCGATTCCAAAGATGTGTTTTATGGAACAAAAAAAGGAAAATACGGCGCTCCCGTGAATAATAACTCTCCAACTTAACGGAATAAGGAAGAAAGATGGGTACGGCGCATGGACTAAAGCTTTTAATAATACCACTTTAGTATAATGATAGTGATGTCCCATTCGAATAATTTTTAAAATCGATTTCGAATAGTATCAATAATCGGTTAATCGAATAGTGAATATTCGTGATTTTACTATTCGAAGTGTATCGCGATCAATCGTTTCACAATTCGAATGGTATTCCCGATTTATCGCTTCACAATTCGAAAAGTATTTGCGATTTCTGGTTTCGCAACTCGAATTTTATTCGCGATTAATCGTTTCACTATTCGAATGTTCGAATGCCGTGTACTATTCGAATGCTATGTGCTGAGCGTTCGAATGGATTTAATAATTGATTAATTCGAATAGTTTCATTCATTCATGCCCACCAATACTTTAGTGCGAATTTAAAGTATGAAAGTGTTTTAGATTTTCATTATTATTATTATTGTTGTTGTTTTTCTCCATGCAGGGTCATCTGATTCAAATCTAGTCACGACTGAAGTGTCGGGGAGTCAGACCGACTCGACTCTCAGGGGACTGAAACCAAGAACTACTTACAAGTTGCACGTTGTAGCAGAAAATGCTGTCGGAAGGAGTCCCCCAGGAAAAGTTCTAACTGTGACAACAGATGATGAAGGTATGGCTTTTTTTTTATAAACGATTCTAATACCTGCTCTGTCTATGGAAGTGGTGGTGACAGTTTGGAACAAGCTTTTTAGGTTTGCAAACAAATAGCGAGCAAATAATGAACAAAATATATTTTCTCATAATTGATCAAAACATATTATGAGAAAATATGCTTTGTTCAGTTAAACAAAATTTTGGTTCTATTAACTAAATAATTTTGTTAAAGTACCAAAATTTTCGAAAATTACACAAAATGCTTTATTCATTCAAATAAATTATTTGACTGAGATAGCGTCAACCAAATTTTTGCTGAATTTCACAAAATATTTTATTTATTTATTTTTTTTTCTTTCCTCTTTTTTTTTCTCCGTGATATACAAAATTTTATATTTCATCAAGGAGTAAGGAAACTGAATTAATATTTTAAAAACTGTTTTAATGTGATGGATGAACAGAAAGTTGTGTGAAATTGTATATGTTTTTCGCGTATCTTGACACGGAAGCTTTGGTGATCTAATGAAATTCAATTAATTCTACGGATCTCTTTTAGTTGAGAAAAGATCTCTTAATTAGAAGTAAAGTAACTCCAACAGGCTTAAACTATGATCGGAGCTGAATTATCTGCCTATTTTTAAACATGGATAATCTGATCTTTTTGGCGTGAAACGTTCTAAACTGACACATGAGGACCCGGCCAGAAAAGTGGACCGTAACGAAAAGGTCTATATCGTCTTACATTCATAATTACAAATCTATTAGTTTTAGAAACAGAAATCCAGTGTCATTAATTCGCTTTTATCGTCATATCGCTCTTATGACCTCTTCTTATGTCTGGGGCGGGTGGGGTGAGGGGGAGGAGCACTGCGTAGGATGACCGAAACCGGTGCTCTAGCTCCTTTCTATCCAGTGTAACTCACGATTCAGGCACGATAGCGCGCCGATTCTTTCGCGTGTTTATATTGTTTAGACCGATCGATTCAAATAAAATTAAGTGTAATTTGGACAATATTTATTGGTTAAAATAACCAGGATGTGAATAAAAAAAGTTTTTAAATTCAATATGTCGGCCTCAGCCCGTGCTAGAGACAGCCGGAAATATAAATCACGGCTATCGTTGGAAAGAGCAATGCACAGGTACCCCAAAGTCCGGCTCCGAGCGAGCGTAGTGGCTTCGGGAGCGTCGCAAAGCTGGGCAATACCACTATAGATTGTACGTTCACTAAGAATATTAATGTTGACAGTATAACTTATGTTTCTTATTATTCATATCACAAACTAATGTTAAACAAAATCTTTGTGGATTATTAATCCACAACGATTTTGTTAATTATCGAAATAAGTTCTGTGTTAATCGAATTGAGTTTTGTGCACTAACTATTCAATGTTAGTATTCTATTAAAGTATTTAGAAAGAAGTCAATCTTGTTTTCATTTCAATTTTTAACACAGAAAGCGACTCGCTCATATTAAACGTTTCACGTTAAACCAACGGCCGTGTGCACTGACACAGCCTCACCGGATTTTTACTTCCTTGTACGTAGTATAAGGAAGTAATGTGATCCCGAAAAATTTTGGGGGCCAAATTTCGACAAAAAAACCGATTTTGACTACCTCTAAATTGAATTTTAAAAATTTTTTCGATGCATCTCATCGTAGGCCAGCATGCACGATCCTATTAACACGTCTGCAACTCATTTTGACCAGCGGCGAGTTTATTGTGGTCAGTTTTTCCATGCCGTCTGTACGTACGTACGTACGTATGTATGTAACTCGCATATCTCAAAAACTATGGGTCGTAGAATGTTGAGATTTGATATTTAGGATTGTTCTATGATCTAGTTGTGCACCTCCCCTTTTGGTCGCAATCGAATGAATAGTTTATGTACAGGACCGCCCAAAAGATTCGAAATACATTACGCTCTATGGGCCGAAAATCATTAAACTCGCATATCTCAAAAACTATTAGGCGTAGAATGTCGAAACTTCATATTTTGGATAGTTGTAACATCTAGTTGTGCACCTCCCCTTTTGGTCGCAATCGAATGAATAGTTTATGTACAGGACCGCCCAAAAGATTCGAAATATATTACGCTCTATGTGCCGAAATTCATTAAACTCGCATATCTCAAAAACTGTTAGGCGTAGAATGTTGAAACTTTATATTTAGGATTGTTGTAACATCTAGTTGTGCACCTCCCCTTTTGGTCGCAATCGAATGAATAGTTTATGTACAGGACCGCCCAAAAGATTCGAAATACATTACGCTCTATGGGCCGAAAATCATTAAACTCGCAGATCTCAAAAACTATTAGGCGTAGAATGTCGAAACTTCATATTTTGGATAGTTGTAACATCTAGTTGTGCACCTCCCCTTTTGGTTCCATTCGATTGGACAGTTTATCTACAGGACCGCCCAAAACATTCTAAATACATTACGCTCAATGAGCCGAAATTCATTAAACTCGCATATCTCAAAAACTGTTAGGCGTAGAATGTTGAAACTTTATATTTAGGATTGTTGTAACATCTAGTTGTGCACCTCCCCTTTCGGTTCCATTCGACTGAATAGTTTATCTACAGAACCGCCTAAAAGATTCGAAATACATTACGCTCTATGGGCCGAAATTCATCAAAGCGTTTTTTAGAGGTATTGGGCTATTTCAAACGATTCAGAAGTGATATATGCTGTAAAGAGTTAGAAAATGAATTTCTCCATTAAAAAAAGTGTGTTTATCATTTACAGTTCTGCTACAGGAACACTCAAAAGATTTCCAATACATTACGGTCAATGGCAATTTTAGGAGATTCATCCATTTCAAGCACAATACCGTCCTACCACATAAGTTAGGTAATGGTCCGACCACCGTCACGTGCCTCCCTCAAGTACTATGCCAAAAGTCGCCAAGCTTGGCGACTTTTTTGTGTACGTGTGTGCATATTTAACTCTCAAATCTCAAAAACTATTATGAAATTTCATATATAAGATTGTTGTAACATCTAGTTGTGCATGTCGATTTTTGGTTAAAATCTACTGGAGAGTTTATTTACAGGTCCACTGAAAAGAATTTCAGTACTTTAATGTCTATGGACATCTTCAATATAATACAATTGTAGACAGTCATTGTTTGGTACATGCCTAAAATCTCGCCGTGTGTCCTCGACCTTGGCGAGTTTTGCCGAAATGTCGCCAAATTTGGCGATAGTCAGTCATTTGGTCCATGCCCAAAGTATCGCCATTTGTCATCGTTCTTGGCGAGTTTTGGCGAAATATCGCCAAATTTGGCGATAATCTCTTATTGTTGGTCCATGCTTAATATCTCGCCAAATGTCGTCGACATTGACGAGTTTCGTCGAAATATCGCCAAATTTGGCGCCAAAAATTATTTCGTATTTTGTATAACTCTAAAACTTTAACCCGTAGAATTTTGAACTTTTGTATTTAGAACTATATTATAATATCTAACGGTTTTCAATATCTTTTTTGACAGCAATCGACTGGGAATTTATTTACAGGGTGAGCCAAATGACTTTAAATACATTAAGGTGTATGGATGCATTCAATTCATTGAAAGTCTGTGGTCAATGACTACTTTGGCTATCCCCAAAATCTCGCAAACTATCTCAAGTTTGTCGGCTTTTGGTGAAATATCGCCAAATAAATTGTCAGAAAGAAATCTTTCAAATTGAACTCAGCTTGGCGATATCAAAATGTTTGGCTAGAAATCGCTATATCTTACTATTATTGATATTTTATATCTTTCAAACAAATAAGTTTAGAGGAAGTGCGTAAAAAACATTTTTGATTTAATAGACGTGCAAGGAAGTCATGTGTTGGACACATCAGATTTTTTTTCTACGGAGAGAGATTCCCATCTTTAAATATTGACCCTTGCTCTAAACTTTGCTGCCAAAATAAAAAGGGTGAAAAAATTAAAACAAAATAAACCCATAGAGAGAGTTTCATCACATGTGTTTTTTGCGTGCAACAGTTATAACCCTTTGAGGCGCAACCCTTTCAAAATGCTAAAAAAAGGACAGCCGTTGCCATCGCTCGACTTAACTACCAGCTAGATGGCGGACGATCGAAACGTTCACCGCGTGCCACAGATTTAGATACCCTTTTTTGACGACAGCTGGCTGTGCCTCGAGCGATGGCAACGGCTCTCCTTTTTTCAGCATTGAGCAATCTATTCAGCTGTTCTCGCATTCCTCCATTTTTCAGCAGATGTCAGTGCTGTTAAAAATAATCGTGACCATTTTTTTACGGGAAATGACGTGCTAAAAAGTAAAGGATTCTCGTGGAGCTATGTCACCCGCAACTATTTTTATAGAAATGAAATCTATTCTTCGTGACTGGCAACAGTCAAAACGTCAGAGTTTGGTGTTCCCAGAGCGGGAACACTGCGCGTTAAAGGGATAAACGCAGTCGACGCTCGTTTTATTACGGTTTTTGAGCATAACTTTTTTAGGGGGGGGGGTTAATATCTGTAAAAGTTTTGTTTGTGTTAGTTAAGTTTTTACGCTCTAGGGAAGTTAAGTTTTTACGCTCTAGGGAAAATTTTCTCAATTGCATAAGGAATGGATTTATTCTCCGAAAATCATATTATCAGAAATAATATAATACGTCAGTAAATAATTATCAGCTGCACTTGGTGATTTTGGGAATCCTTAATTTCTTAAGGATTCCTTTCCCTCATTTCTTCTTCCCTTTAAGCCTTGACGAAAGTTTACAGTAACACATTAATATTTTCAAGAGGTGTTTTGGTGAAGGTAACATTTGCCGTCATGCTTTCACTAGGTGAAGTTCTTAAAACTGCATTTCAACTTGTCAGTCCTTACCTTGAAAAACGATAACGTAGTTCCAGTGTTGAGGCACCCGTACTTTATTTTCTTCTGCTTGGCAAGTTCATTGACGCTGCTGAAAGGGTATATCGCTTGTTCCACGGTCAAAAATGCAGCCAGGTTTGCAGTATACGAAGACACCATTATTAGAGTGAAAAAATTCCAGTAACTGGAAATGGTTCTTGTGGAAAAAGCTCTGAAATTAAGCGATGAGAGAATGAATAAATGTCAAACATAATATCCATTATTTCTTGAAAAACAAATGCAATCTGGCAACATGTCCAATCTGTTTTATCTTATTAATTTTTTATTTAACCCCAACGCAAAAAGAGGCAATGCTGCAAGTTCGAAACCTTTGTCTGTGAGCGTGTGTATTAGCGACTGCCTGTCCGTGGGACTGAAGCTTTTAAATAAATTTACTGATTTCACAATGATTTATTTATTTGTTAATTGGAAAGCTTGTTTAATCGGGGAAGTTTCCATCTGTATTTTATGAAAATATATCGGTTTATTTACTTATTCATTAGAAAGCTTGTTAAATCGGGGCAGTTTAGGCTTTATTTCATGAAAATGAAAACGGGGCGGAAGAGAAAAAGTAAACAAATCATTGATTATTTCAAAATTTATCTTTGTAACTGTTAATGCATTGAACCCACTGTGAAACAAGATGGTCAATTCCATCAAGAAAAAAATCTGGAGTGACTCCACTCGACTTTCCAAACCTCGACTTGACTCCACTCGACTTTCCAACTCGACTTACGATTAAGATCATTACCAAGCACTTAAATAAATTTTAATCGATGACTAATTCAAACATATATACCAAATTGAAACTCAATCGAATGCACCGTTTAAACGCTTGCGCACTTTCAAGAATTTCTCCCCAAATGCCATTATGCCATAACATAAAAGAAAGTTTTGTCGTAGCCTTTTAGGAGAACTATAAGTCCTATACACACCAAAATCAATACCGGTCTTAGGATGGTGGTTTATAACATGTATACCGAATTTGAGCTCAATCGAATGTATCGTTTAAACGCTAGCGCACTTTCAAGAAATTCCCCCATAGGCCATAATGTAAAAGAAATCTTTGTCGTAGCCCTGTAGAAAAACTATAAGTCCTATACACACCAAAATCAATACCGGTCTTGCAACGGTGGTTTATAACATGTATACCCAATTTGAGCTCAATCGAATCTACCGTTTAAACGCTAGCGCACTTTCAAGAAATTCCCCCCATAGGCCATAATGTAAAAGAAATCTTTGTCGTAGCCCTGTAGAAAAACTATAAGTCCTATACACACCAAAATCAATACCGGTCTTGCAACGGTGGTTTATGACATATATATCCAATTTGAGCTCAATCGAATGCTCCGTTCAGGAGCTATCGTGTTCACTCACATACACACATACACACACACACACACATACATACATACATCTCGTAAAAATAGCATAAATGGATTCAGAAGCCCTCAAAACGTGTAAAAACACCAAAATCTCGAAGTCGAATTTTTTCATGATTACAATACTTTCCTTACATGGTACATGTTCGGAAAGTAAAAATGTTTGGGTTGCTTACAGAACCATGCTTTTGCGCAAGCGTGTCCTCTTCGTCCGAAACAAATTGACTGCCACGAATGTTTGCAGTTACGTCAGAGCTCCAAAATAATAGACGTCGCATGGCGAGACTGTATAGAAGATGTGTAATTGATTCCCAGCGAAATTTCTATATTGTCGAAACACAATTGGCAACAAACAGCATGAGCTTTCGTGCTACAGAATGATGAAATTTACTCAAACACTTGCGTGTGTGACAAAATGTGTTCACAATACACAGCAAACATTCAGTCATGAATTTCCCTTTTCGAAACTTCTCCCGCTGTCAATAAGTGCACAACATCTCGCTATTCTTCCTTCCCGACCTCTATGTAGCACAAACCACTCCAGCACGTCTCATTGACAAATGGCACAGTGATGAATGCCGCACTGTTAATTCCTGATTCCCTATAGAGAACACTTCTATACAAGCACCTTCCTGCGCTACCAAATTGCGCTCTATGGTAGTTACATACAGTCAGTCCTGTTTTCATTTGACTGGCTCTTATACAAGACTAAATTTCTCAATATATCAAGTATGAAGCCTCTGCCTGAGGCGCTGAAGCTCCAAAACGGATGAGCTGATTTTAATGAGGTTTATTTAGCTTGCAGGCAATACAATACTTTTTTGATTTAATACGGATGGTTTCTTATCTATAGTTGATGGTATTTTCGTATG
>JAWZYV010003118.1:0-13717 GCA_038373885.1 Cheiracanthium punctorium
CGTACCACTTTATACCCAACGTCACACACAACACCACACGAGTCTCTCTCCTCGTGTCAACACATCGCGTCACGAACTTAACTTCCTAAACTTAACAGATTCTTATACAATTTCCTTTTCTTACACATTAAATAATGATAACCGTGACATTATTTGTTTTTTTTTTGTGAATATTCAATAAGATTAATAATAAAATCTGTTTTAAAATCTGAGAATGCTGATTATATACATAGGATAGAGCGGGGAGATATAGTGCAACTCAAGATTAAAACAAATCAATACAAAGGTCTTTTACCTTTTCTGCTGATGCCCTGGTGGAGCATTTTTTATGCTTGATGTCTCGTGACATCTAGGTTGCTATATACAGTAATTTTTCAGCAATTGAAGCTCGGCAACACTCACTGCACTTTTAATAAAATTGCTGGTTCACTACGGAATTTTTTTCAATCATATTTTTGAACACACTCACTCAACCACTTTACTTTTGAAGTCCGTTCACTCTGAACTTCACTCTCTCGTCACTTCACCTCTCCTTCTTCTACCAGACCTCTTGGGCCCCTTTTTTTTGTTGCTTTTTTTTAGCAACCAATCCGGGATTCCTTTTGCTCACCTCCCCTTTACGTGCATAATTTTCTGTTTCTCCGTTTCTGTGATTGGTTCACTGTCCTTATTTTCTACGCCTCCTAACCTACGTCTTTCTGCGTAATATTGGCCATCTGAGACAGTCTACAATAAATTTTTCTAATTTATTATGGGGGAATTTTGACTGTCCCCCCGTGACACTTTCTGGCACCACGATGTCTGCATCTCGTAACTCAGCTGCCCACTATAAATTTCTTTAATTTATTATGGGGCAATTTTGACTTTGCCCTAGTGACACATCTGGCTCCACGATGTCTGCATATTGTAAATTATTCTTCGTGTGTGGGCTCCCCTTTTGCACTACATATCTCCCCTTGTTAATAAAAAAAACAATAAAAAAATGACATAAGTCCACGTATAGAAGTTCATCCATGGCTCAGTAGAACGTCTTTCTTATACCGTAAAAGTCTCTTTTCTTTTGTTGTCGTTTACTTGTTCGTTTTGTTTTGATTTTCACATAGTCCAACATGAATCCTTGAAACGTATTACCAGAGTTCGTATTGTGCAGTTGCACTTCCCACATGGTACATATCCGTTAAGATTGATTGTCGTCTTTCAGTTCATATTTGCCTTGACCTAGTCTCCAAATCATCCACCTTTGGATTGGAACTTTTTTTTTATTGATTTGTATGTAATTTGAGCATACATAACATTCATTTTTTTTTTGTTGTTACATACCTTTGCATTTACAACCACCAAATATACACTTCGTTACACTTTACTGTATTTATAAAAGGTTTTTTTTTTTTTTTTTTTTTTTTTTTTTTTTTTTTACTATATATAAAATATCTGAGACATTCATATATATATATATATTCTTTTTTTATTTTTTGCCTGTATCTTATCTTATCGCCCTTTTCATATACAACCTGTGTCCAATTTACCCTTCCTACGCATCTGTTCTCCAATTGTCAGCATCGTCTGCTGTTATTGGCGAAACCAAAACCATTTCTTCCGCTCATTCTCTTTCTCAACTGCCTCGGAAAACGAAACTACATCTCTTTCTCCTGTTGCCACGACATCCATTATCCTGTCTCCATTTCGCTAATTACTCTCCGCGGCACGCCCCTCGTCCCTGACCGGTTTTGTGGATTCCCTTCTACAAATGTGAGAAAGCGATTATCATCCCTTTGTAATACACTATTCCCACTCAACTCGAACTGTGGGTGGAAGAATCGCTGAATCACCCCACGCACGTTATTTATCCTGTACCCTGCCTGCTTTTTTTAATGAAATTCTGTCATCCCTTTGTGCTTTCTGTCATAGCGGAAGACACCTTAAGACGTCAAGAACCAGCATTTGGGCCCCGATGTATATTCGACGGCAATCTATCTGGAGTACCCGGGTAAGTCATCGTATTTTTTTTTTTTTTGCTCACTCCGTATCTTCTCAAAAATTTATACGCGGGGAAAAACTGGTTCCTCCAGCTACTTCCTCCCTTCTTACCTCAGGATTTCTTTGCGCGCATGTGAATTGGGGGGGGGGGACGTTTCGCCTTTCCTCGCGGAGGAAAACTGGATTTTCTCTTGCGTCCGCTCCTCTTGTTTATTTATTTGGAATGACTCCCGCTCTTTGAATCGTTCTTCGTTGTTTGTAAACAAACTCGGTCGCGGTGCATTTTTCCTGTTTCTTTTCTTTATTTTTTTTTTTCTTTTTTTTTTTGCGTGCGTGTGTGTTTTTGTTTTATTTTTTGTTCTTTATTTATTTTTACTGTTTTTTTTTTATTTTTTTTTACGTCTGATTTTCGCAGGCATCTGGACTTGGGCTGTCTTCTGTCGCATTTACTTTAAAAAAATGCGACCGGTGAAGCTTTATCGGTTTCGAAAAAGGCTCTCTCTGACTTTTCAAAAAATAATTATTATTCCGTCCTTTCTTTAAAATTACAAAAGGACCCGTAAATTTATTTTGCAGCGCACCCGCCTTAATAAAATTTTTATAATATACTGTATCCCCTACTTCTAACTTTGGCGGATTCCGCTTCTTTTCATTTGTTTTGTCATACTCTTCCATCATTTTTTCCTGGTTTTCTTTTGCCCTTTCTTTTATCTCCTCTAAATTGTGAAACACTTTTTTTATATATTTCATCTCGCTTTCCATTGTTTTAATGTCTGTGATTACGTGGAACGGTGTATTCAGATTTCTGCCGAAAAATATTAAAGCAGGAGGATAACCCGTCGCCCGATTTATGGAGTTGTTATACTCTAATTTAAAGAATAAGAGACGAATATCCCACTCAAATGTTTGATTTGACATGGCCGCTACAGACTCCTTCAAAATTTTATGCGGTCTCTCAATCAAAGCGTTGCCTTGTGGATGATACACAGAACACTTTATATGGTGTATTGTTAATTTTGCAAGATAGTCCTCGAAGTCCTGTGAGCGGAGTTGCGGCCCGTTATCCGTAACTATACGTTTCGGTATTCCAAATCTCGCGAAATACTCCGTTAAATGTGTAATTATTGTCATGGTATTTGTTGTCCTTAGTGGAATTGCCTCGAACATCCTACTACCATAATCTATTATCGTTAGTATAAATGTTTTCCCTTGAATACTTGTCGGTAACGGTCCAACGATGTCTAAAGCTAAGCATTCCCCGGGCTCATAATTCTTGTCGACATTTTGAATAGATGGCTTAGGAATGACATGCGATTTGTAACGGTTACACTCCTCACACTTTGTGCACCATGATTTTACGTCTTTGAACATTCCGACCCAAAAGAAACGTTCCTTTATTTTTTCATAAGTCTTTTTAATCCCAAAATGCGCTCTATGAGCTTCTTTTAAACACTCCGTCTTCAGCGTCCCTGGTGTTATTAAAATTTCAGCCTTATCATTCTTTTGTTTTAACACAACTGCTTTTTTATCCTGACTAAGGTCATAAATTCGCGTTGAATGTGAATAATTTCTACTCTATATTTTCCCTAATTTTTTTTATTGTATTGTCATTTTCTTGTTCTAGTATAATGTTCTCTCTACTTAATTTTTCACTTGGACGAAAAATGTCTTGTGTTAAATTTTCAGCTACTTGTATAGTATTTACATAACGGGAACAATAGTCTGCCGGATTTAATTCGCCTTTAATGTGTATAATCTCATAATCGTATTCTAAAATGTCATAAAGCCATCGCGCTGTGATATCCGATTGTTTCTCAAGATTTAAATGGTAAGTTAGTGCCTTTGCGTCACTGAGTATGTAAAATTTTTGTCCATACAAAAACTGTTTAAAATGCATAATTGAGTCACGGTTGCTAATAACTCTGTCTTCATGCTAGGATATTTTCTTTCAGTATCTTTTAATTTTCGTCCGAAAAATTCTATTGGCAACATTTTATCATCTCTGTTCTGTAATAAAATCCCACTCACGGCTATTTTGCTCACATCTGTAATTAAATAAAATGGTTCTTCCATATTCGCTGGATGTAAAGTCGGGCGTTCCAAAATTGCTCTTTGCATTTTTTCAAATGCCTCTTGCTGTTCCTGTCCCCATTGAAATTTACGTTTCTCTCTTGTTATTTCTACTAATGGAGCGGAAATCTCAGCGTACTGGTGTATTGACTCCCTAAAATAGTTAAACATTCCCAAGAATGATTTCGTTTGTTTTACTGATTTTGGTACCGCAAATTGTTGAATTTTATGTATGTTTTTTTTCGAAGGTGCAAAACCTTCCTTCGAAATTCTGTATCCTAAAAATGTTATCGAATTTTGTGCTATTTGCGCCTTATTTGGATCAATTGTTAAATTATTTTCGCCTAATCTCTGTAGTACTTTATTTAATTTTATTATCATTTCCTCTATATCATTCGCTCCTATAATTATATCGTCTAAAAAATAACGCACCGCATCCTCTTTGAAATCCTCTAATACTTGATCCAAAAGCATGGCGAAATATGTTCCGCTATTTTTACTGCCAAATGGGAGCCGACATGGTTGAAGTTTGTGATTATCTACGATAAATGCTAATTTTTCTTTATCCTCCTCCTTCAATCGAATTTGGAAAAACGCGCTATTCAAATCTAACACCGTATAGAAATTATATCCGCTCATTTCATGCAATATTTGTTTGATATCCGGTAATCTATAGGGAAAAGTTTCAGTTATTTGGTTAAGTAACCTGTAATCTATAGCCATTCTATATTTTGTCTCTTCAATCTTGTCTGACTTGGAGGTTTGTTTTTTTATGAAAATCACTGGAAAGGCATAATTACTCTTACTTTTTTTCTATTATCCCCGCTTGTAATAAGCTTTGAATTTCCTTATTCGCAAATTTACGTACAGTCTCCGGTAACTTATATGGCTTTGTTTGAATTGGGAAGTTGTGATTTAATTTAAATTCTGGAACCACTTTCGACGTCTCTCCTAAGGTCTCATAATTTTTGCTAAAAGCTTTATAATTCGTCATTAATATTTCGTTTACTTTTTGTTCGTCCTGAATACTTAGATGGTCTAATTGGAAATCCTCCTTCTTTAATTGCATTTTACGTAAACTATGTATTTCTTCTAAATGCAAATTATTTATCTGTACAATTCCTGTTTGGTCCTCAAATTTATTTTTCTTAATCATATATTTTTCCACGCCTTGTCCTATTTTCATTTTTTTATTTAACGATTCCGTTCGCGCTTGATTATCTAATTGACAAATTCCCTCCTGTAATGTAACTTCAGCCTTGTTTTTTACCGGAATTACCATTATTTCTTTATTTGCGTTTTGAATGTTGTCGCACTCGATTTCTACTACCTGTGATTCGTAAGGATCCAGTGTGATTTTATTTATTAATCTCATTTTTTGTTGTTGAGTATCCTTGCTTGCTATGTTATTTGTTTCTTTTATCGGATTTAGTTGCGTTGTTTTCTCCTGCGTGTTTACCCTCCATGTTTCACCGATAAATTTTAAATCAACTTTGTGTTCTTTCATAAAATCAAAACCTAAAATTACATTATAATCCTCCCCGAAATTTTGAATCGTGACAAAGAAAGCTTGTTTGAAATTCTTGTCTCCTAGTTTGATGATTATTTCTATCGCCTTAGAGAAGGGAATAACGGAATTATTTACAGTGCGAATTTTGACTTGTCTCGATAAAAAATTAATTTTTGTGTCCGTCTCCTGTATTTTCTCAAATACTTCCGGCGACATTAAACTAATCATGCTACCCGAATCAATTAATGCTCGTGCCTGAATATCTTTGATCTTTACGTCAACCACGGGTAGTTCCTGTGACTCTCGCTGACAGTTTGCCGCAACCGTAACAATGTTTTTGACTTCTTCCTTTTCCTCTGTTGCTTTTGCTTTCTTTTTATTTTGTTCCTCAATTAAGGTTTGTATTTTTCGAATGTCCAAACCTAAGTCCTCCCCACTATTCCGGAGTCCTGGGGTCGCATTGTGTTTGAACTCCCCTTTCAGTTTAAATTTTGCCTTTCGTTATTAAAATTTTGTCTAAAATTGTCTCTATTCCCTGTGTTGTTTCGGTAGTCCGTGTTTCTCCTCTGATTCGTCTGGCGATATTGTGGTACATAGTTTTGTCTGTCGTTATTTCGAATTTGTGTTGTATACTGTCTTTTTCTTACGATGTTATTACATGGTTGATTCGTCTCTCTAAACCAACATTGCTGTGCGTCGTGTCCCAACTTTTGACAAATTTCACATTTTACTATTCTCGGTACCTGTATGGTCGTGAGCTGTTTTAAATTTTCCTTAATTTCTCTCATCTCCTCCCTCAATTTTAATATCTCTAAATTCTGCACTATGGCAGCACTATTTGTTTCTTCATTTTTTGTTATATTATTCATTGTCGCCGTGTTGTATATTTCATCTAACTGTTGCGCTTTCTGCACAGCCTCCTCAAATTTCTCGATTCCTAATTTTCTAATTTCTATTGAAATGTCCTCCCGAATTGTGTCTAAAAATTTTTGTAACATCACTGTGTTTGCTATCTTTTTCGTTTCCTCCGTCTCTTTATCTATTCCCAAATAATCCTTAGTTCTTTTCTTTATTAATTTTCCCAATTCTTCTATGGATGTTTTTGGATCGTGTGTGATATTTTCAAATAATTGTTTTTTTTTTTGTAGTTGGGTTATCTTTGTGCTGAATTTCTTATTTAATTCTGCTTTAATACTGTTGATATTATTGTTTTTAGCATTTTGTTCGCTCTCCATTATATGTTTAAACGCCTGTCCTCTCAATCTAGTTTTCATAATTAGACCACGTTCATTTTCCTTCAGCCAGATAACTCCGCGATATTTTCAAATTGGGCGAAAAATTCTTTTAAACTTTCCCCATCTTGCCTGCTATACTGCGGCAATAAACTTTTCAATTGCGTATCCATTTTGTTTGAATTTGTTGTACTGTCTATTTGTTTTTTGCCTTTTCCTCGCTTATTTTTATTATTTGCCATTAATTTCCAACACTAATTTAAATACATATCATACACACACATAAATATATATATATATATATATATATATATATATATATATATATATATATATATATATACACTCACTATGACTTATTCTTTTCTTTTAAATACCAGTACTCTCTAATAGTACTCAGCACTAAGTTGTCTTAATTTTATCAATAATAAACAAAAAACAATTTTTTTTTGTTAACTATACTACTACATTTTTTTTTGAATATTTTTCTTTCAATATGAAATCAACATTTTTTAACACACTTGTCTTCATAATAAGTTCACAAAACCTTTCTTTCACACCATTAAATATTTTCTAACACAATACTCTTCACTATAAAATCGTGCAATATATCACAACTCAATATTTTTTTATTTATTTATTTATTTATTTTTTTTTTTTACCCAACTAAATAATTTTTTTTGTTATACTTTTATGAATCTTTATGAATATTAAAGCAAAAATTGTTTCTTCATTTCACACCTGGTAATATTTAATCAACTTTGAATATCACAATATGTACACTATTACTCATTATGCAAAGGTATCTGATCTGAATGCTATGTATCCTATATCTCCCCTGAGAAATCTCTCCTCTTTATTTATTATTAATTTTACAATATTGAAGGATTTTCCGAAGGCTCAATCCTGGTCACGACACCACATGAAGTAAAAATAAAGTTTTATGCAATAACCCATAAATTCTACCTCGCGGGAATAATCCTTCAACCTGTAATTGCTAAAAGAAAATACCATTCCTATTTCAAGGTACCTGAAATAAAATATTTACCGACTCAAATAAAGAGACAAATTTTAAAACATTTTCTTTAATTATTATGACTTAACTTCCAAACTTACAATCTCTTATACAATTTCCTTTTTCTTACACATTAAATAATGATAACCGTGACATTATTTGTTTTTTTGTGAATATTCAATAAGATTAATAATAAAATCTGTTTTAAAATCTGAGAATGCTGATTATATACATAGGAGAGAGCGGGGAGATATAGTGCAACTCAAGATTAAAACAAATCAATACAAAGGTCTTTTACCTTTTCTGCTGATGCACTGGTGGAGCATTTTTTATGCTTGATGTCTCGTGACATCTAGGTTGCTATATACAGTAATTTTTCAGCAATTGAAGCTCGGCAACACTCACTGCACTTTTAATAAAATTGCTGGTTCACTACGGAATTTTTTTCAATCATATTTTTGAACACACTCACTCAACCACATCACTTTTGAAGTCCGTTCACTCTAAACTTCATCTCCACTCTCTCGTCACTTCTCCTCTCCTTCTTCTACCAGACCTCTTGGGCCCCCCTTTTTTTTTGCTTTTCTTTAGCAACCATTCCGGGATTCCTTTTGCTCACCTCCCCTTTACGTGCATAATTTTCTGTTTCACCGTTTCTGTGATTGGTTCACTGTCCTTATTTTCTACGCCTCCTAACCTACGTCTTTCTGCGTAATATTGGCCATCTGAGACAGTCTACAATAAATTTTTCTAATTTATTATGGGGGAATTTTGACTGTCCCCCCGTGACACTTTCTGGCACCACGATGTCTGCATCTCGTAACTCAGCTGCCCACTATAAATTTCTTTAATTTATTATGGGGCAATTTTGACTTTGCCCTAGTGACACATAGGGCTCTACGATGTCTGCATATTGTAAATTATTCTTCGTGTGTGGGCTCCCCTTTTGCACTACAGACATACTTGAGGTAAATCGAACTTTGAGTAGGAACTCCTCTAAAACATATTTTCAATCAGTCAGTCCGATGATGCAAAGCTTCAATTCGGCTTTGTATTTGTAGACGTAATTGGTAGGGGCAATGTGTAAAGTGGTTTGTCTTTACGTAGCTTCTGCGCTATCAATTTTAGTACTTTCTTTTTCCTTTTTTTCTGAGTGAATGATTCACAAAAGGGTTCCAGATGTTTTATTATATTGTGATTGATATATATACAATCAGAATCTGCATGAAGTATGGAAGACCGTTTAGGTTGTAATTCGTTGTATAGGAATTATGATTCTTTGTTTTGTTTAATACATTTCACTATACGCAACTCACATACCCATTTTTTACATTTCTTGCTTTAGTATAAAAAACAAAGTTACTGAATAATTACCAGTATTCCATATTATACAAAACAAGTAACCCTGCGATATAAAAATTTTTGTTTACCTAATGTCATTTTCTTTCAAATAAAGAAAATATTATTATACAAAATAAGGCATACATAAAACTTTGTTTAATATCTTCGAGCAGAATACAAGAAAAGTTTCAGCTGGTAACAAGTTAAACAGAATTTTTATATCAAGAGAGTTCAGGAAATATTCTTCGAGAGAATATGTTCTTAACACACTGTGATTTTTTTTTCAGATGTTTATATCTGAAGTTTTAACATATGGAAGGCGCATGAAGTAGGGAAATGTTTTGTTAAGGTAAACACGTTTTATTCCCCTGACAATTCCGTTTCTGTAGGAATGTTAACTAATGAATTGTTTTTAAATAAATGGATTTCAGTTTACCTAATTAAGTGTTATTAATTGGGACTTTACTTAAATGTATATCTACTAATGCCTGAAATACTGAGAATGAAATTGCTACGGAAATGCTAAGTGATAGAAAAAAAATTGCTTTTTAAATAAACTGTAAATCTTTTGTTAGAGAGTTTAAATGCGTTAAATATGCCTTTAGGCATTAAAATAAAATTAGGATTCTTTCCATTATATTTTATTCAGTAAATCAAATGTCAAGAACAAAACCCCCACACAAAAATGTCAAGAGATTAAGATCTGGCAAAGCTGCTGGCCATTTTTCCCCACGAGGTGAAATCACTCAAATTCTCAGAAAATTATTGCTGCGGGTCTTTCGATTGGTGAGAAGGAGATGAATATTGTTGAAAACAGTACTTTTCCTTTCCGTACAGTGCTGGGGCATGACTAATTAAATTATTCTTTTAGACGCAAATGGTGTAGTAGTTTGTGCCGATTTCCACTCTCTCATTGATAAAAAGATTACCCTTTAAACCATAACTGTTGACATATTCGGGTATCTACGGACTATCATTTTTTACTAAGTTGACAACTTTAACGATTTCACTTTTGAATTCGGCTTATTATTACCAACTTCAAACAGTTTTATCTTTGTAATATCAAATACACGTCTTTGAAAATTGCGGTGAGTAGTTTTCCGAAAAAAAGTGCCAACCTTACTGTACGTGGTTATTCTGTTAATAGTGGGAATCGTGTAAGAGAAGCATTTTTCATCAGAAAATATGACTTTGAACTTTACTTGCCCCTCCAACAACTGTCGGCTTCTTTTACTTCTTGCTGACTTCTGCTTTTCTGTAAGATATGAATTCGCTGATTTTTATATGCTTTAATTTTTAAAATCCCTTTCACAGATGATTACGATATTTGAAGCGCCTTACATCTCGACTTCCAGACTGAGCAGGATTTCTGCGATTTTTTTCACGTACACGTTTTGACAAATTTCTGACAAAAAATAATTTATTATGAACTATTTCTGTATCACATTATATAATTAGTAATAGTTATATTTTCCTATTAGTCGTAAAATAAAATTTTCTATCTGAAAACATCAAAGTGTTTGATGCTGGAGTAAATTCACCACAAACTTTTAGCAGTGACCTGAGCGTACTGAATATGTAACTACATGTAATTTCAATAAAAAGAAAACATGGAGATGATTGGTTGCACGGCTTCCACCACTTAAAAGTATTTGTGAAGTCTCGAGAAAATCGATTCCGCTCCTCCTAAAAGTTGTATAACTTTTTAAGCAGACGCAGACACTCTGCTACCGCTGACGAACAGATGTCGCCACCATCTGGACCGGAAAACACTGGCAAACTTCCAGGCGAAATATCCCGTACATGGAGGAAATAAAGTTTTCCAAAGTGGGTCAGAATCGCATCATCAAAAATATCGAATACGAAAATCGATATTTTATCGTCAGAAGGGACCCTTTCAATTTAGTAATTTAGTGAACTATAAAATATTTTAAATTTTTCTGCTTAAATAAAAACAGACTGCATTAGTAACATTATTTTTTAAATTCAAAATTAAGGTTTCGTCATTTTTTTTTCTTTGTTTTTAAGACTAAAGCTGTCGTAAACAAAAAATCAATAAATACTAGGATTTCAGAATTTCCCCCCCCCCATTGCAAAGGCGTGATTTGTCCGATATTCAATCATAATAAAAA
Organism: Cheiracanthium punctorium; assembly: GCA_038373885.1. NCBI lineage: Eukaryota > Metazoa > Arthropoda > Arachnida > Araneae > Cheiracanthiidae > Cheiracanthium > Cheiracanthium punctorium. Next base: position 11,278 of record JAWZYV010003118.1, read on the forward strand.
TTGCAAATTTCCGTTCAAGCATGCATTCATTTTCTGATATGCAAGTTGATCCGCTGTTCACATTACGTGAAAATTATCAAATTATGTTAACTTTTTTTCGTTCTATACGTATTTTAAAAAGCTAAAAAAGATGAAAACGGAATTATATATCTATAGTACTAGCTGGGTTCCCATTCGTAGTACGGGACAAAGAAAGCTGACACTTTTTTATTCAAATGACTAGAGTTAATCCGCTAGGGCATAATTAAAAAAAAAAAAAATCTGGAGTGATTCCACTTGACTTTCCTAACATTTGATATTTACCGTGTATAAATAAATTTCATTCAACTGAATCGGATCTAGTGCTGAGGCACTAGTGTTTAAAATGATTTGAATGTATAGTCCGCAATGTATAAGAACACTTTTTGTAGCCCTGTTAAAATTGTTGGGTGTACACTGGCTAAAATTTATGCAGTATGTAAGAAATGCCTAATGCATGAGTACATAACTTGATGTCAATCGAATGCTCCTTTTAGAAAGTTGTGTCCTTAGGCCGTAATATTTTACTTTCTGCAAGCTCGTGAACAAAGTTTCAGCACTATACACACCAAAATCTATGCATGTCATGAGGCCGTGATCTATAATATACATACCCAATATGAGCTCAATCGAACGCACTCTATAGACACGAGCGCAGTTTCAAGAATTTCCGTCCATAGGCCATATTGTAAAAGAACACTCATTGCCCACACTTGCTGCCCTGTAAAAAAAGATACATGCAAGTCATATACATGCTGTGTGACGGTGGCCTATAATATACATAACCAATATGAACTTTCTTCGAATGCACACACACACACACATATCTCGTAAAAATGCCATAAACGAATTCAGAACACCTCAAAATGTGCAAATACATCAAAATCTGTCTCCTTACATGACGCATGCTCGGAAAGTAAAAAGTACAAAATTTTTTTGCTCAGGACGAATTTTTTGTGTTAGGAGATAATTAAATTAACATTAAATGCGACATTTAAACTTGTGAAAAATTTTAATCTATCGCCTATTAAATAAGTTCTCTTGAGCTAAAAATGATCAAAAATTGATAAAAGTGAGGGAATGGGGGGACTTTTAGAATTTTGAAGTAGCATACGTCCTTCTCCACATCGTTTTCACATATCTGTACAAAATTTCAAGACGATCGGTCACACAAAGTGGATCTTCAAATTTATTACTGTAAAAATATACATATAATAAATTTTTTGAAATAGTACAGTTTGGAACGGTACAGAGTCATACATCGAAGATCAGTAATGCGCTTCAACATATATTTATTATAGATTAATTAATATTAATTATTTTTAATACAACATACACTGACGAGCCAAAACGTTATGACCACCCGATATTTTTCGATAAACTCTTCTGAATGACATGATGAGCACGTAATTAAGTGGCAATGGTATTTAACTGTTGCTGGAGTTCGTAAGGAATCATTCTTGCACTTATGTTCGTGAGTGATGGGAAAAGCTTTTGATGTATGTGAATTTGATAGAGGGCGGATTGTAATAGCGCGAAGACTCCGAACGAGTATCTCCAAAACTGAACGATTGGTCGGTTGTTTACGATCTGACGTTGTTAGTAGTTATAAAAAGTGGATTAATGGCGGTGAAACCAGCAGTAGACGCCAACATGTTGGACGTCAACGCATCATCAAAGAAAGAGCAAGTCCGAGACTGCCCCGCCTAGTACAGCCAAATCGGCCGCAGACAGTGGCTCAGCTGATAGCCCAATCCAATGCAGGTCCACGTACAAGTGTTTGGCAGCACATAATTCAGCGGGCGCTGTTGGATATGGGACTGTAGAGTAGACGTTAGACTCGTGTGCCTCTGTTTACCAAGCTTCAGTGTCAACTACCCCTACAGTGGGCACGGGAACATCGAGACTGGAACATGGATATGTGGAAGAGAATTCCCTGATCGAATGAGCCCCGGTTTCTCCTTCATCACGTCGTTTGTCATGTCAAGGTACGCCCTCTTCCAGAACAGCTGCTTCCCTCTTCCCGGCAGCTCAGAGCTCAAATACCACCATATTCCCATCCTTCGACTTGGTGTGACCGCTGCTTAAATATTTGGTACAACCTGAATCCAGTTATCTACCAAGTTCGTGGCATCCATGCCCAGGCTATTTGCAGCTGTTTTGAAAGCAAAAGGAGGCACAACGAGTTTCTGAGTAGGTGGTCATATGTGTTAGCTATTCAGTGTGTATATCCCCTATACCCCAAAAGTTTAACACATTCTACTATTTTCGGTTGGCTATACAGTAACCCCCCTTCTACGGGTGGGCCCCTACCTTACCCTCCCAGTCAGGACCTGATTACATGGCATCACCATTTCAAGCGAGATATCGATAGTTATCAAATGAGATTATGCAGGGAAAATGCAATACCTAGAATTTTGAG
>JAWZYV010003119.1:0-13554 GCA_038373885.1 Cheiracanthium punctorium
ATTTACAGCTCGAAAGCGAAACTACGTAAATAATCGCTTCAAAATAGTACTTAATTTCGGATTTCTAGTTAAAAAGTGATTTTTATGCATTAAGTACGTATTTCAGATTAGGAAAATCGAAAGGAAAAACATAAGACTGATTATTTAATGCTTAGATACAGCAGTTTTTCCGAAGTCACTCTGTTTCACAATGCTAACTCTACGGAAGATTTTCATCCATAGCCCGCGGCGGCTGATTCTCCGCTTCAGCCAATCAGAAATTATTTCACTCGTGTCGGGTCTCTAACGAAGTATAGGGTCTCTACAAGAAGGAGGTGTCCGATTGAGACGAAAATTGGCGGATAGGAAGACAATGTACAGAATAGTAAATGATTAAAATTTCAGAACAATTGAATAATTTATTTCAGAGTTACAGTAACAAGTTCAATAAGGTATTGACCCGCCGCTAGCCTGGATACAAGCTGCCACACCGCGTGGCATAGACCGATAAAGCTCCCGGATGGTCCCCTGCGGTATTTCCTGCCAAATTCGCTCCAATTGTCGAACGAGGTCATCAACAGTCCAGATGCAATCGCCTTCCCATCATATCCCAGACATGCTCGATGGGATTTAAAAATATACTTATAAATTTTCTAATCATTTCAGATGGTTCAAAATATTAGTTTCAATTAATGAAAATAAATTTTTCTCTTTGTGCGTCAAAAAATAATCTTAAAAATTTTAATCAAGCATAAGATAGCATTATAACAACTCTTTAAAAATGACCTTCCAAAAATATTACAAGAATTATGTTATGCAATGAATCATGTAGAACAGCACTGAGGTACTAGTCAACATACATCCTTAATTATTTTGAAAAAGTAATATTTACTTGAGTATTACTTGTGGAACACAAGTGACTGATATGGTGAGACTGCTTATCTTGCAGCATTTTTGTGTCGGAACAACCACAATTAGATGTGAGTTACTGCATCCCTTTTTTGGGACAATTATGTTTAATGAACATTGAAAAACACGTTTTATTAGGATTTTTGACGGCAATGAAGTAATATTTAAATTCACGGTACTAAAACCTGAAATTTCGAACATTTTTTCTCCACCTGATATTTTTATTAACCAGGGGGTTGTCCCGCCTTAATAAAATGTAGTGGCGCTCCTCTCTGGTGTACCCTGGCCCTACTGCACCCCTAAATACCTTCCACATTCATAAAAACCCTTCCACCTTCGTAAAAACATTTACATTTACGTAAATGTAAATAATTAAAACCTTTTTTCATTTATTTACATTTACGAATTGTTTATTCACGTTGAAACGAATAATATTAGTCAGTGGCGTAGCGAGGAATTTTCATAGGGTTGGTGGGGAGTTACGACTACTGCAACTCATATATACATACCGGGTGTTCCAAAAATGACCGGTATATTTGAAAAATCGTAAACAACTAAACGGGCAGCGATAGAAATAAAAGGTTTGTTGCAATATGGTTGGAACAGCAGTAAATTTTCAAGCAGACATACACAAAATTAGTTACAATTTTCAACAACAGATGGCGCTGCAGGCGATTTGAAAGATGAAGAAAACGTAGTCTGTGAGTTCGCCATTCTGTGAGTTCCGCTATTTCAGAGCAAGCTTCCAATCTGCGAACAGCACACGCTTACAGCCAGAAAGGCGACTTACAGAATGGCGAACTCACAGACTGCGTTTTCTTCTATATCTTTCAAATCGCCAGCAGCGCCATCTGTTGTTGAAAATTATAACTAATTTTGAGTTTGTCTGCCTGAAAATTTACTGTTGTTCCAAACCATATTGCAACAAACGGTTTATTTCTATCGCTGCCCGTTTAGTTTTTATCGATTTTTCAGATATACCGGTCATTTTTGGAACACCCGGTATGTGTGTGTGTGTAAGTGAAAATACATTTTGCATGAAAAAAAAATAGCTCATGGGGGTTGTAACCCACCATGGGACCGAAATAACCACCACCCCCCGTAACTACCCCACTGATAGCAGTGAAGCGTGAAGTCGAAACACTGTATCTGCATTTTAACCAATTGAAAAAGTGTTGTTGGTTAAAATTGGTGCATACAAATGTAAATTTGAGTTATTTTCACTGTCTATGCTCATACTTTTTTTTAAAAAATATTACTTTTAAGATTTTTTTTTCTTCTCCTTCTGACAGACAGGGGGTGTTTACGGGAGCACCTGCGCGAAGCGCTTATCTCCAGAGTGAAAATTTAAGCGTTAAAAAAAAAAAAAAAAAAAAAAAAAAACATCTTGTATTAAAAATGCCCAAAACACTCCGGGCGAAAATTTTCAGAAAAGTCAGCAAAGCGATGCAAACAAATGGGAAAAGGTCGTAAACAAACATGGCCAAGCATGAGAAAGAGCAGCGAAGCCGCAAGAACGACCAAAGTTGAAATGGAACTGACCCATCCTCCCCCCGTGTAAAAACACGGTCTTCATTGGACGGGTTGCTCAGTAAGACCCCCAAAAAGAGATGGTAGAAACAGTATGACATCCAAAAAGAGATGTAAATTAGAAAGACTGTGACCCTCCGACAAATTTCGGAGATAAAAAAGAAAATCCGAAAGAAAAATGCGCGAAAAAAGCTGACAAAAAGATCAATAATCAGGAGTGACTGAAGCGATGTGAAAATTCATCCGAGACGATATCACAGCATACAGTAGAGGCCGGTGCCTTACGTCGCCCATAAACCTTGAACGGGCAGTGTTCTGGGAACACCCAACTCTGACGTTTTGACTGTTGCCAAGTCACGAAGAATAGATTTGATATCTATAAAAATAGTGGTCATGATTCTTTTTAACAGCACCGACATCTGCTGAAAAATGGAAGAAAGCGAGAACAGCTGGATAGATTGCCCCATGCTGAAAAAAGGGCAGCCGTTGCCATCGCTCGACTTAACTACCAGCAACGGGAACACTGAGCGTTAAAGGGTTATACTCCGTACATAAGGAAGTAAAAACATTCAGCAAAGCTACTCCCACCTTCGAGCGTCAGCCGAGAGAAGAAGTGAGGAAAAAAAAAAAATCTCATACGGCAACCCTTCGCCTGCCCTGGGAGAGAAAAGCGGGAGGGGGGGGACGTCACAGGCGGGGTGCGGTACTTCACAGGCTAGAGATGAGGTGACACTGTAGATATGGAAAAAAAGATTTTGTATTCTAACATTTTCTACGTGCAGTTACCATGTACCCCAGTGAAAAGGGTGTAAGTAGCATTTATAGTTCTTGCACAGGAGAGAAAAATCCAATGAAATGTACTCTATGGGCAGTCGTTCGTGAAAACATATTTTGGAGATTCTCGTTTTAACAAAGTTGGCATACGTGCTATGAAGGCTCTCAAAAGAATGCTCTCCATTGAGAATAGTGTCTGTATTATTAATAGTTCTTCTACAGGAGCACTGAAAAGAATTCCAATGCATTACAATGTTTACTGTGGCATTTGAGAGCCACGAATACATTTCTAGCACAACACAATGAGTTTTAAATTTTTTATATTCTTCAGTTAAACGATGGAAAAAAATTTTTAAAGGCCTCTTCAAATTGCATTTATAGGGATAATACAACATTATCTTATCTCCAAAATCTCCAGATTTAAGGAAAATACATCGCCACATTTGTCGGAAAAATATTGCTGTGTTGGAAAGTGTTTTATAATCGATGCGTTTGGCATGATTTATCTTCCTTGCTGAAAATTTATATTCAGTCTTGCGAAATGCAGGTGAGAGATGTTATGAATATATGATTACAAGGAGACTGCAAGTTCAGTGTCCAGAAATATATAATATGAAAACTTGAGGTTTTTACCGAAATTTTTTTCTCGCGTATTCCTGAAAAGTAATACACGAGACATACATTAAAAATATTTTCGGTCGCCCATTTTTTTTGACGACAGCTGGCTGTGCCGGCACAGCCAACTGTCGTCAAAATAAGGGTCTCTAGATTTGTGGCACGCGATGAAAGTTTCGATCGTCCGCCCTCTTGCTGGTAGTAAAGTCGAGCGATGGCAACGACTGCCCCTTTTTCAGCATTGGGAAAGGGTTAAAGCGTATATTTACTTCCTTGTACGTAGTATAAGGAAGTAATGTGATCCCGAAAAATTTTGGGGGCCAAATTTCGACATAAAAACCGATTTTGACTACCTCTAAATTGAATTAAAAAATTTTTTTCGATGCATCTCATCGTAGGCTAGCATGCACGATCATATTAACGCGTCTGCAACTCATTTTGACCAGTGGCGAGTCTACTGTGGCCAGTTTTTTCATGCCGTCTGTACGTACGTACGTACGTATGTATGTAACTCGCATATCTCAAAAACTAATGGTCGTAGAATGTTGAGATTTGATATTTAGGATTGTTCTATGATCTAGTTGTGCACCTCCCCTTTTGGTGGCAATCGAATGGATAGTTTATGTACAGGACCGCCCAAAAGATTCGAAATACATTACGCTCTATGGGCCGAAATTCATTAAACTCGCCTAACTCAAAAGCTATTAGGCGTAGAATGTCGAAACTTCATATTTTGGATAGTTGTAACATCTAGTTGTGCACCTCCCCTTTTGGTTCCATTCGACTGGATAGTTTATCTACAGGACTGCCCAAAACATTCGAAATACATTACACTCAATGGGCCGAAATTCATTAAACTCGCATATCTCAAAAGCTATTAGGCGTTGAATGTTGAAACTTTATATTTACGATTGTTGTAACATCTAGTTGTGCACCTTCCCTTTCGGTTCCATTCGACTGGATAGTTTATCTACAGGACTGCCCAAAACATTCGAAATACATTACACTCAATGGGCCGAAATACATTAAACTCGCATATCTCAAAAGCTATTAGGCGTTGAATGTTGAAACTTTATATTTAGGATTGTCGTAACATCTAGTTGTGCATCTCCCCTTTGGGTTCCATTCGACTGGATAGTTTATCTACAGGACTGCCCAAAACATTCGAAATACATTACACTCAATGGGCCGAAATTCATTAAACTCGCCTAACTCAAAAGCTATTAGGCGTAGAATGTCGAAACTTCATATTTTGGATAGTTGTAACATCTAGTTGTGCACCTCCCCTTTTGGTTCCATTCGACTGGATAGTTTATCTACAGGACTGCCCAAAACATTCGAAATACATTACGCTCTATGGGCCGAAATTCATTAAACTCGCCTAACTCAAAAGCTATTAGGCGTTGAATGTTGAAACTTTATAAATTATGATTGTTGTAACATCTAGTTGTGCACCTCCCCTTTCGGTTCCATTCGACTGAATAGTTTATCTACAGGACCGCCCAAAACATTCGAAATACATTACGCTCTATGGGCCGAAATTCATTAAACTCGCCTAACTCAAAAGCTATTAGGCGTTGAATGTTGAAACTTTATAAATTATGATTGTCGTAACATCTAGTTGTGCATCTCCCCTTTGGGTTCCATTCGACTGGATAGTTTATCTACAGGACTGCCCAAAACATTCGAAATACATTACACTCAATGGGCCGAAATTCATTAAACTCGCCTAACTCAAAAGCTATTAGGCGTAGAATGTCGAAACTTCATATTTTGGATAGTTGTAACATCTAGTTGTGCACCTCCCCTTTTGGTTCCATTCGACTGGATAGTTTATCTACAGGACTGCCCAAAACATTCGAAATACATTACGCTCTATGGGCCGAAATTCATTAAACTCGCCTAACTCAAAAGCTATTAGGCGTTGAATGTTGAAACTTTATAAATTATGATTGTTGTAACATCTAGTTGTGCACCTCCCCTTTCGGTTCCATTCGACTGAATAGTTTATCTACAGGACCGCCCAAAAGATTCGAAATACATTACGCTCTATGGGCCGAAATTCATCAAAGCGTTTTTTAGAGGTATTGGGCTATTTCAAACGACTCAGAAATGATATATGCTGTAAAGAGTTAGAAAATGAATTTCTCCATTAAAAAAAGTGTCTTTATCATTTATAGTTCTGCTACAGGAACACTCAAAAGATTTCCAATACATTACGGTCAATAGCAATTTTAGGGGCATTCATCCATTTCAAGCACAATACCGTCCTACCACATAAGTTAGGTAATGGTCCGACCATGGTCACGTGCCTCCCTCAAGAACTATGCCAAAAGTCGCCAAGCTTGGCGACTTTTGGTGTATGTGTGTGCATATTTAACTCTCAAATCTCAAAAAGTATTATGAAATTTCATATATAAGAATGTTGTAACATCTAGTTGTGCATCTCGAATTTTGGTTCCAATTTACTGGAGAGTTTATTTACAGGACCACCGAAAAGAATTTCAGTACCTTAATGTCTATGGACATCTTCAATATAATACAACTGTAGACAGTCATTGTTTGGTACATGCCCAAAATCTCGCCGTCTGTCCTCGACCTTGGCGAGTTTTGGCGAAATATCGCCAAATTTGGCGATAGTCAGTCATTTGGTCCATGCCCAAAGTATCGACGTTTGTTATCGTTCTTGGCGAGTTTTGGCGAAATATCGCCAAATTTGGCGATAATCTGTCATTGTTTGGCTCATGCTTAAAATCTCGCCAAATGTCGTCGACATTGACGAGTTTCGCCGAAATATCGCCAAATTTGGCGCCAAAAATTATTTCCTATTTTGTATAACTCTAAAACTTTAACCCGTAGATTTTTTAACTTTTGTATTTAGAACTATTTTAATATCTAACTGTTTTCAATATCTTTTTTGACAGCAATCGACTGAGAATTTATTTACATGGTGAGCCAAATGACTTTGAATACATTGAGGTGTATAGATGCATTCAATTCATTGAAAGTCTGTGGTCAATGACTACTTTGGCTATCCCCAAAATCTCGCATACTATCTCAAGTTTGTCGGCTTTTGGTGAAATATCGCCAAATAAAGTGTCAGAACGAAATCTTTCAAATTGAACTCAGCTTGGCGATATCGAAATATTTGGCTAGAAATTGCTAAACCTTACTATTATTGATATTTTATCTCCTTCAAACAAATAAATTTAGAGGAAGTGCGTCGAAAATATTTTTGATCTAATGGACGTGCAAGGAAGTCATGTGTTGGACACATCAGATTTTTTTACTTTATTCTTCAAAATCCTGGTTAGTTAAAATTTATTTTACGGTACTTTTCAGAGCCATCCAGAATAATTTAAGGATAATTAAGTTTTACTCGTGTATTAAATAATGAGGTTTATCAGCGTGACGTCATTTTTCCACCAACACGTGACCTTTCTGCTGTGTTGATGAATAACCCTGTAATCTGATTGGCTGAAGTATATATTTTCCATCGACACGTGACTGAAATAGCCTCGTCTCACTATAAGTTTTATAATGTCAGCACTTTTTAATGGGAATCTGTGGAAAGATATCTTTTTGTAGTCATGTACAGGTTCGAGAGAGTTATTGAAACATCCATAGGCACCACAATACAGAGGCATAATTATTATTTTTTTTATTTTGCGCTTATTACCAGGTGTCCAGCACATAAACCTATGGAGAAGAGGTTGTTTGTTTTCCACCGTCACGTGACTTTTACAGCCTCGAACCCAAGGAGGCGATATCCTCCATTAATTGAATTGAACAACTATAAATTAAACAAAATAGTTAATTAATTAATATTCATTATTCCATTTATTTTGAAAAATGTTTTTGTTTATTATCTCAGTTACATTCTACACTGCTTCTTTAATAAAAGAACAAAAATAAATCATAAATAATAAACAAATATTTTTTAAATTAACGTAATTAACTAATACAAATTAATCTAATTATTTAGTATTGTTTTTATATAATGACCAAATTTTATTTAATTCATTTAAAAAATTTATTACAGTAATTCATTTGAATGCTCTGTCAATAATAATATTTAAACGCTAATAGCGGTTAATTTTTTGGAATATTTTATTTTTAAATTTATTTATCATCACACTGAATACCAGTATGACAAACAATATCAGATTTTGTTTCATTGAAGTGTTGCTGCGTCCGCGCTTGCTCGTCACGTCAGGTTTCGCCGAAAATGAATAAGTTCCTTAATGTGTTAATGCGCATGCGCGCCCTCAGAGCTCTCAGCTTGAAGATCTTATACCACTCCTACCATGAAACGACGTCATCGCCGCAGTAGTTGCCGTCAGGGGCTAGACGCTAGTGAAAATTAATGCAATTATTTATTCGTCAGAAAAAGCGTTTTATACCAAGACCATTTCAAAACGCAATGCTTTTTCAATGGGGAGAATTCTGGACACTGCCTGGGGCGGTAAAAGTAGCTGTTTGACCAATGGAGGATGACTTGTCGTTGTCATCACTCTCTTAGTATTGAGGCACACTACCCTAGACCACCTGGTAGAGAAGAATGAATTTATCATTACCTGCAACCCGACTTCTGTAAGGCACTTTTTGAATATTTACGATGCTCGAAGCTGAGACGATTGCTGACTGACTGACTGACTGAGGTCTAGCTTCTCGGAGTGCCAGCGCAGCGCGCGTACCTCCAGTATGTAATGTTAGGGGTGTTATTGTTGTGGATGTGCGTAGATAGCAGCGAAGCTGCCTGTATCAGTACAGAAAGTCATTTTTCTGGATGTTGGGTGTGCATGTCGACCCTTCCTCCCCCCACCATAGGTGGTCTTCACAGGAAGGGTTGCTCGACGTGTGTGGCGTGTAAGGGCTTAAGGTTGATCTTGAAGGGCATGGAGAACAGCCTTGGGGCGTTTTCTATGCTGTGGGTCCGACGGCTCATAATCTGGTAGAGTGGCAATAATTTCGTTAGGAACGTTTCGTATGTTCCTGTAGAATCTCTTGGAGATTTTCAGTAAGTGGTGCTTGAGGGTCCTCATACAGAGGTCTTTGAGTATGATGTTGTTGGCAAGTAGTGGGTGACCGTAACGGATGGTTCGTAGAAATTTACTTTCTTTTGCCACTAGGGCTTTGATGTGGGTGTTTGCCGCATAGGCCCACACCGGGGCAGCATATGTGGCCAATGGTCTAACAGTGGCTTTGTATAAAAGCACTTTGTTCTGTGTGCTGAATTTGCGCGTATATATGAGGCTGGAGATTCTCTGGAAGGCTCCGGTCATCTTGCCTCTGGTTCTATTTATGTGCTTCTTCCAAGTAAGCAGTTTGTCAATTTCGACACCAAGATATGGTGCGCTATCAGCCCATTCCAGTACCGTGTTGTCGACATGTAAACGGGAGGGTGGGAATTTCCTTCCAACGGAGAGTGCCTTGCATTTGGAAGGGTTTAACTTTATTTTCCAATTCCGCATCCACAACTCAAGTTGGTTAATGTGGTGTTGGAGATTCGTGTGGAGCGTTCTTGCGTTCTTGGCTCTGCCGATGATAGCAGTGTCATCCGCATACAAGGCAATATCAGTGGTTTGGTTTCTGGGTATGTCATTTACATAGAGACTGTAAAGGGTTGGGCCTAGGATTGAACCTTGTGGCACTCCACTCTTGATGGGAAAGTTGTCCGAGACAGCATCTTGTATTCTGACCGAATAGCTGCGTCCCTGTAGATAGTTGTAAAGGAGATGGACAAGAGAGTCTGGCACGCCCATACCGAACAGTTTGTAAATGAGTCCGACGTGCCAGACTTTGTCGAATGCCTTTGAAATGTCGAAAAGGACAATCGCCACACTGTCTTTAGCTTGGACGGCTTCAGTCAGATGTTCGACTACCCTGAGGAGTTGATGTGTAGTACTATGGCGACTTCTAAAACCAAATTGTTCTGGTATCAGAATACTGTTGCTTTCGAGGTGAGTGGCGAGACGGTTCAGTATGACCCTTTCCACAACTTTGCCAAGTCCGCAGAGCAAACTGATAGGTCGGTAAGATGTTGGGTTAGTGAGATCCAAGCCTTGTTTTGGAATAGGGCAGATAATAGCTTTTTTCCAAGTTTCAGGGTAGTATTGAAGCTTCAAGATAGCATTTGTGATACTGGTGAACCGGAGGATGGTCTTGGCCGGTAGGTTTTGAATGACCGTATTGGAGATTTGATCATGCCCAGGGCACTTTTTCTTTTTTAATTTGGCGATGATGTCGATAATTTCTGAGGGTAGGACACCTTCGATGGGGATCGTGGGTGGGGTTTGAAGACGAGAAGTAACTTCGTTCTCAATATCAATATCGGAGAGTAGACTGTTAGTAAACTGTTCCTTATAAGCGAGTGCAATAGCGTTGGCCTTATCCTTGTTGTAAAGAGCGTATGAATTGCCCTTACGAATAGGCGGGAAGTCAGTCCTTTTCGTGGTGAGCTTTTTTCATCGCTCTCCAGACCGAGGAGTCTTCAGTTGTTAAGGTGGAAAGGTGGTCGGCCCAGGCTTGCTGCTTGTGATTACGTATGGCTGTGAGAGTTTCAGCTTGTAGGCGTTGGAACACCACACGATCCGCGGGGTACCTGCTCCGTGGGTAGATCTTACGGGCTTGGTTCGTCCGTGCGTGAATCATCAGACAGATGTCCGGGGGCAGGTAGGTAGTGAGGTGGTCCTTGGCGGGACGAGAGGCTGCTTTAAGTGCTTTGTTAATGTCCTGAGTCAGTAAAGAGACCTCATCATCAATGTCATTGATGCTGTTTATCCGGGGCATTCGGAGAGGGTCGCTGATGAGGTGACTGGCAAAGAGGTTCCAATCCGTTATAGTTTCTGCGTTTTCTGTGCCGTTGTTTTCATAACTGATGTTAATGGTAGACACAATGGGGAGGTGGTCAGATGTAAAACATCTGTAGTGTTGCCACATCCGGGTATTGATGTAAGTTTCTGTGAAGCATGTAGTCGATGGTGGAGCTACTGCTCTCAGCAAAGTGAGTAGGAGTGGAAGGGAATGCCATGAGGATGTGTTTCTTCCATGAGTAACTTCAGGAGATTGGTTCCATAAGTGTTGTTTTGTATTTGCAGCCCCAAGCCAGGGTGGTGGGCGTTAAAGTCCCCCATGACAATGTTAGTAGGACAGTATTGGAAAAATTGTTGTGAGGTCCCTAGTTGGGAAGCGTTTTGTGCAGTTTTAACGTATGCTGACGTGATCATAATTCTGGGACTTGCTTCGATGATGATCGAGAGTGCGTCCAGAAAATTCCAGATTTAGGTCGGTCACACGATGATGTTGGATAGTGTTTTTTAATATAGATAGCCAGTCCCGCCAGCGGTGGCGCCCGCCAGGGAGGCGAGGGCGCTCTTGACGGTGCAAGACATAATTCGGGATATTGTATGCAATATTGGGTTTAAAAAGAGTCTCTTGAATGAGCGCAATGTCTATCTCACTCCTGGTGAGAAAAGTCTCTAAATTCTGAGATTTTTACCGTGGAGGCTCTGGGCGTTTCCACGATAATATGTTCAGCTTATTCTTCGTGGTCATTGTCGTCCTCGAAGTGTCCTTGTGTACGCTTCCAGTAGAGCGAAGGCCCTGTCCATTGGCTGCGTTTATTTGTTTAATACTTCCGGCGACCTCGCGGAAGAAGTTGGTCAGTTGCCCTCACATCGAGTAGTTGGGAGACTTCTCTCAGCGCCGTGAAACATTTTCCATGATTGGAGTCATAGGGCCGTTGGCAGTATTTGTGCTTTGCCACCGGGTTGTTGGTCGGCTTAGTCTGTTTGTGGACTTGGTTTCTGAGTAGTCGTTTTTCTTGATGAGATTCAGACCGGGGGGGGCGGTTTCTCTTGGCCGCTTCCTTCTTCTTGTTCCTCAGTCTGGCAGCTTGGTTTGGCCAAAATTTAATAAATTTAGAAAATGCTAAGATTTTGTTTCTGGTTGTTCGAAAACAATGTCTTAAAGTGAAAAGTGCAGTTTTAGTTTTTTATATTTTGGACACATGAGTTTTTATATAAAAAAAGCATTAAATTTTATAAAGATCTGTTAAAAATAAAATAAATACGCTCTGTACTAAAACTTAAAAATTCATGGTGCAATTTTTTCAGAAAAAAAAAAAAAAGGGAGAGAAAGCAGAAATGTAACTCAATTATTATTATCAGCATGCTTTGAACGTATGCTCTCTATACATGGCGGATACGCAATGATTGGCTGATAGCGGATGAGTGTTTTTCGTCTTTTCCCTACCTCCAAGGTCTACTTACGAGACGCTGGGGAGGGAAAAATTAAAGTGCTCTCTGGCGATTTGGCGTACAGTCAGACTGCTCTGGCAAGAGTCGTTTCTCTCGCTGTTATACACTGCACGCTGGGGTTGCTGCGCGCAGGTTGATCCGCGAAATAGAGTAGAATTAGAAAATTCCCACATTCTTTTTTCTAATATTTTTATGATTTTATTTTGTTTATTAAAAATGAGAAAATCGCGGCTTTAGAAATTCCATGTTCTGTTCTTTTTCCTAATAGTTTTATGATTTTTATTTTATATATTCATTGTTCTACATATATATTTAAATGTATTTAATGTTGCAGTATATGTACATACAGCATTTCAATAATCCGTTTTCTGTCCACTGCTATGGAATAGAAGTAAGGTGTTAGAGGGAAGGGGGGTGGGCTTTAAAAAAAGTACACATTTATTTATGTAATAACAAGAATGGAAAAATATGATTTATGTCAGAGTTTGGCCAAAACATTTTAAGTAACGGATCACTTTTTGAAATGGGAAAATTCAAACGTTTTGAGCATAAAAATTTTATCTCGCAGCTATTTACAGTTTTCTTGTTATCTTTTTTATTTTTTTCTTAATGTTTTTACTTCTTTCCTTGTCTTGCCTTTGCCATTGGAAAAAAAAAAAAAAAAATGTCATTGACAATACAAGAAAATTTCCAGATTTCACCGTTCAATTTTTTTTTTCACCCTGTCTTTATACATAGACAATCTTTTTGATTGAATTACAGTAAGTTGTATTTAAAAACAAATAATAAATCTTTTTGCGGTTTTAAAACAAAGTCAACAGTAAAAAAAAATTATCTAGAATTTGCTTTCTCATTTAATTTTAAGTTTTTTAGCTATATACCTTATTAATTACTTTCCTTGTACGTAGTAAAAAGAAAGTAATGTGATCCCGAAAAAATTTTTGGGGGCCAAATTTCGACAAAAAAACCAATTTTTGACTACCTCTAAATTTAATTTTAAAATTTTTTTTTCGATGCATCTCATCGTAGGCTAGCATGCACGATCATATTAACTGTCTGCAACTCATTTTGAATAGCGGCGAGTCTATTGTGGCCAGTTTTTTTCCATGCCGTCTGTACGTATGTACGTACGTATGTATGTAACTCGCATATCTCAAAAAACTATTGGTCGTAGAATGTTTGAGATTTGATATTTAAGATTGTTTCTATGATCTAGTTGTGCACCTCCCCTTTTGGTGGCAATCGAATGGATAGTTTATGTACAGGACCGCCCAAAAGATTCGAAATACATTACGCTCTATGGGCCGAAATTCATTAAACTCACCTAACTCAAAAGCTATTAGGCGTAAAATGTCGAAACTTCATATTTTGGATAGTTGTAACATCTAGTTGTGCACCTCCCCTTTTGGTTCCATTCGACTGGATAGTTTATCTACAGAACCGCCCAAAAGATTCGAAATACATTACGCTCTATGGGCCGAAATTC
>JAWZYV010003120.1:0-14085 GCA_038373885.1 Cheiracanthium punctorium
AGCCCACGTACCAATCAGCTAAGTCGTCGGGTATATAGAACTGGAGATACGGGAGGCGCCGTTTATATTGTCATTGGATAGTCGACAGGGGGCGGAATTTTGATTTACCAAACGTGTTTTAAACTATGTTCCAATTCAGCTAAAATTGTGAAACTTGGTGGGTGTTTAGGTCTTGCAAAGACCGTTGTTTTGATACTTTGTTGGACATTGTCGTTCCAATAGTTGGCGAGTTATAGCCATTTTAAGTTCGCCAATGTTGGCTAAAATGGCAGTATAAACACTTGCATGTCATTTTATCGAAAAAAAAACGGGCTCTTTTCTGAACACGCGAACGTCCACTAGTGTTCTGAACACGGTAACAGACCGTGCAAGGCCGCCGGAACCATAGATGGGAAGATACGGGTGGATTTTACCCTTTATGGGCGTAAAGTGACGGAGACGGCGAGATCTCTTTTCTGCGACGAACACTATTTTTAACTATGTTCCAATTGAGCAAAAATTATGAAACTTGGTGGGTGTTAAGGTCTTTCCACGAGGTATGGATTTTTATTTTGTTGGCCATTGTCGAACGAATGGTTCGCGAGTTATAGCCATTTGAAGTTCGCCAATTTGGGCGGCCTAGGTATAAAATGTTAAAACCCAAATTTAAATTATAACTGAAAGTAAATCCCGCCAAAGGACATCTATTGGCACCAATAGCCCACGTACCAAGCGGGTAAGTCGTCGGGTATATAGAACTGGAGATACGGGAGGCGCCGTTTATATTGTCATTGGATAGGGCGGCAGGGGGCGATATTTTGATATACCAAACGTGGTTTTAACTATGTTCCAATATAGCCAAAATTATGAAACGTGTTGGGTATTAAGGTGTTTCCACGAGGTATGGATTTTTATTTTGTTGGCCATTGTCGGACGAATGGTTCGCGATTTATAGCCATTTGAAGTTCGCCAATTTGGGCGACCTAGGTATAAAATGTTAAAACCCAAATTTATATTATAACTGAAAGTAAATCCCGCCAAAGGACATCTATTGGCACCAATAGTCCACGTACCAAGCGGCTAAGTCGTCGGGTATGACTACTTACCACAGGGGTTTACCACAGGGTTACATGCTCTGTGGTAAACTCTGCCATGCTGCAGAATTATGTCATATAAGAATTGTTGCTGCGAAATGCTCTGGATGACATCGTTTGGATGCAGGACGTATTATTAGCTTCAGTAGTTTTGGCTGTATGCAAAATACTGACACACGAAAATATGCAATACCTTCCGGCGCACCTAATAATTTTACGTTATTTGTAATAACTACGAGATTTAACCCTTTGAAGCTCAACTCTTTCCCAATGCTGGAAAAAGGGCAGCCGTTGCCATCGCTCGACTGAACGACCAGCAAGAGGGTGGACGATCGAAACGTTCATCGCGTGCCACAGATCTAGAGACCCTTTTTTGACGACAGCTGGCTGTGCCGCACGCGATGAAAGTTTCGATTGTCCGCCCTCTTGCTGTTCGTTCAGTCGAGCGATGGCAACGGCTGCCCTTTTCCAGCATGGGGCAATCTATCCAGCTGTTCTCGCATTCTTCCATTTTTCAGCAGATGTCAGTGCTGTCAAAAATAATCGTGACCATTTTTTTACAGGAAATGACGTGCTAAAATGGAAAGGATTCTCATGGAGCTCTGTCATCCGCCACTATTTTTATAGAAATCCAATCTATTCTTCGTGACTGGCAACAGTCCAAACGTCAGAGTTAGGTGTTCCCAGAGCTGGAACACTGCGCGTTAAAGGGTTAACGTTATTCGCAATAACTACGTGATTTAAGCGTATCCCGAACAATCCATTTTTCATCACTCCATCTGAACACCATTACGAAAATAATGCAGCTCTATGACATCCATGGACGGCTCGTTTAGGGAGGGCCCGTTTAAGTGCCCTGATTCCCCCGGCGACCGAGGCAGCGTCGAATAGTCGTAATTATCTCCGGAATTCGGCGCCTATTCATTTCGGCCAGTTTAATGCTCGGCGCGGCGGTAATTAGTTTCAGTTATAGTAATAATCCATTTATATGAAAGTTGATTGTTCAAAATGGGATACATTCGTTATCACAAAGAGATTGGGCTTGCCAACTTTTAGACGCAGATTTTAGAGATGAGACGTGCTCAGCCCGAGCACACACCAAGGCCCGAACCGGACTCGGGCTCTGTCATTCACGATTATGTTCGGTATCAGGCTCGTGAAAAATTTCTCCTTTGTGGAACAGGCTCCTTTTAAACAGATTTTTAAGAGTGATTCATGGGAGAAACAAGCTAATTATTATTATTTGATATTGAAACTAATTATGATTAACTAATTTAAACTAATTATTGTTATATGAAATTTCAATATAAAGAATTAGAAAGTGCATTAACAGTTTGATAATATATTTGTCTTTAATTTGCGCAAATGGCAAAATTTATGCTATTTTATCCATGCGGTCATTGACTTTTATTGATCTACAAGAAGATACAGCCCGTTGGGGAGGTAATGACAACGGGCGCTGGAAAAAACATGGACGAAAGCATGTGTACACGCAATCTATTGGATCTCCGTCCACCTAAAATAAATAATTTCGTATTCATTTTTTATTATAGAGCCAAATCGAATGTCATGCTCTTCTGGAAACGCACCGAAACTTTTCACATTCGAACGATTTCGTTTTGTGTAGCCCCTCTTATATCAATGCTTCAAGCAGACGATTATTTTAATGAAAGAAAATTAAACTAAGTTATCTGAAAAAACTTGTAAGGGGTCCAGGTACGCAAAATTCGGTCAAAAAATCGATTATTATTTTTTCATTGCATTAAATACTTTAAAATTGTATCTTTCTAACGATATATAACACTCGTTTATCTGAAAAACAGAAGTATTAGAAATTTTTATATTTCCCCAAGGCACTTCATAGTGTATATGCTATCTAAAAATCTTCAAAGCGGATTTTCTCAAAACTATGCATTTTACAGATTCGTGTTCCTTTTTCTCAATATCTATTAAACTTATGAACTCAATTTTTTCATGACAGATATATCATATTATATTACATACTTTAACGTGGCAGTTTGTTAATATATTGAGAATGATTCATTTTAGGCAGCAATATTCTATCAAAAATGCAAATTTAAAAGTGATTTTCAGTAAAAAAATTAATAATATTTTTAAATTTTTATTTAGAAAAAAACTGGCCCGTTAAAGTATGTAAAATATGTTATTCTAACTGCTGTTAAAATCTTGTACCATTATCTTTCACCATTTCTGAGAAAAAGGTACATAAAGTGGATCAATTTACACTCATGTCCATAAATTAAGGATAATGAAGTTCAGGCAAAGAAAGAGAAAGAAGCAAAACAAATTTGACTTATTTGTAAAGTCTATTTATTAAACAAAAAGTAAAGAGCAAAAAAGATGCTATATGTTTGACATAATTAATAAAAATTGCAAGTTTTACTCCCTTGACCAAATTTCAAAAAAGAACCTATTTATAAAAAACAGTATAACATGGTTAGTAGGATGGTTAATACGGAGTATGACTCCCGGACGATGCAATACAGGCCTGAAAACGCCTAGGCATGCTGAGTATCAAATGATCAATCTGATCTTGGGGAATATTACACCACTCATCAAGCAATGCACTCCGAAGTTCTGGTAGACAGGTGGGAGGGGGTTGACGGGCTGCAATTCGTCGGCCAAGCATATCCCACACATGCTCTATTGGATTCAAGTCCGGTGAGTATGCTGGCCAATGCATACGGGTGATATCCTCCGATTGAAGGCATTCGTCTACAATGTTTGCACGGTGAGGACGGGCGTTGTCATCCATAAACACAAATTCAGCACCCATGGCGCCCCGAAACAAACGTACATGTTGTTCCAGAATGACATCCCGATAGATGTGGCCTGTCATCGTTACACTCTGAACATGCAGGTCAGTTCTGGAACCAAGAATAATTCCTCCCCAAACGAGCCATCCTGCACCACCGTAACGGTGTCTTTCAATGGTGTTCTCTTGGTGGTAACGGGTACCTGGCGCTCTCCAGATGAATGTCCGGCGAGAATCAGACTCCAAACTAAACCTGGACTCGTCGGAAAACATCACACAAGACCACTGTTGCAGTGTCCACAATGCATGCTCTCTACTCCAGGTTAATCGCAGGCGACAGTGAGTTGCGGTAAGTGGAACACATCTGACAGGCCTACGAGCATATAGACCAATGTGCCCTAAGCGTCTGTACACGGTCTGCCTTGAAACTGTCGTACCGGTAGCTGAAGAGAGCTGACGAGACAAGTCTGATGCTGTACTCCGTCTGTTTCTTTTGGCAGTAACTGCGAAATAGCGGTCCTCATTCGGCGTTGTAACTCGGGGGCGACCTGTGCTGTAACGTCTACTCACATTACCATCATCTTGGAATCGTTGCCAAAGCCTGGAGATGACACTCTGGGCGATTCCAAGTTCCTCGGATACTTCCAGCTGGGTACGTCCACATTCCAGTCGTCCGATAATTTTGCCACGTAAAACATCATCCAAATGCCTCCTTTGTGCCATAACTATGCGGTTTTTGCACTGAAAGTCTTGTCACAGCGCTTGGGAACAATTTTACTTCTTTGCCACCATTACTTATATACCCCTCTCTTACACTCTCGTCATTGTGACGTACCATCCACGCCATCTGGTGGTTTCCTGTAATTTGCATATTCTTCTTCAAGATGTGTGTGATCATTCCACAGGTGAAATTTTTATTTTAGAGATCAATTTCTGTGTGATTCTGAATTATCCTTAATTTATGGACATGAGTGTAACATGGCTCTTGGTTACCTAAGCTTTGGGGTATTTTGCGATCTTTTGAGCTAGTTTTGTACGATGAATTACTTTGGGATTCATAAGCGTGAGATATTGAAGATCGTTCATTTATCATCCTAATTTACTGATTTTGCACAGGAGCTCTGCTCCAGTACTTCTTTTTTCAGAGTCGAATTTTACATGTTAGGCAAAACCCAGAGGAGATCACAAATATGGCGCTCCGGAGCCCACCCATCAAGACTCCTTTCGCCTAGAACCGATCTGAGACCAAGAGATTCTGGGTCAGTTCTACTGTGTATTGCGGCGACGTAGGTATACCATGGGAGCTATGAGGGCCTGCCCCCCCCCAAATTTGTATTTTTTTTCAGTGTGATGTCAATAAATGGCGCTTTTTTGTAAGAAATTCTACCTGTTTCAACTTTTGGATCCCTCCCCTCCAAAATTTTTGATTTTTTAATTGGACGTCCATAAATCAAGCATTTTTGTGAGAAATTCTACCTGTTTCCCTTTTTGGACTCTTCCCCCCCCCCCTCCTCCGAAATTTTTTTCTCGGTACGTCCCTGGTGTATTATTTAGATTTCTTCATACTAGTTTCAGACTATTTCATTTCATTTCACTATTCTGAGAAATAATAAAAATACAGCGAAACCTGAGCACAACGATATTGTAGGGAACTTAATAAAATATCGTTATAGACAGTTTATCGTTGTAGACGGCAGGTTGAGCTATTGCACACTGTTTGAGCATTAAAGATGCTTTCTTATCACGAAAATAAAGATAGAATATATTTACCGAGAAGAAATAACACTTCAGTCGCCAATGTGTACAACTTTTAAAATTACTTTGAAGTTCGAATGATAAATCTATTGTAGAGAAGTGAAGCTTAACGTATATATGCAACGTATTAATGACCTTCTTTTGATTTTGAATTTACTATACTGCACTTTCTTCAACTTTTCAATAAGGTGTGGAAATTAGGGATGCGAAACGAGACAGAGATTGCGAGACGAGATAGAGATTGACAGCTTTTTTGCGAGACGAGACAAACATTTTTAACATTATGATATAGGGATTTTGCGAGACGAGGCAAAGCTTTTAGGTTGTTTTGCGAGAGGCTGCGTTTAGGCTGCGAGACGCGAGACGCCTATTTTCCATCGCGTGTTCATCCCTAGTGGAAATTTTAGATACAATTTTACGAACATTATACATGAAAATATGTATAAAGATGCGACATTTTATTTTTGAAGTAAAACTTCTTTAGGCGCAACTAGGGAGTAACTCAGATTTTTTTTTTTTTCTGACGGAAGAAACGCTCAGTAAAGGAAGTGACATACATGCCATACACTCCACGCTAACCCTGAAAAAGAAAAACCACAGAAAAACCTACCTTTTCGATCGCTCTGCTGCTTTCGCCGACTTCATCCTGTAAAAGTACGCAGAACCTGTTAGGGAAAGAAACGGCGAGGAAAACAGTCAAGTGCCTTATCTTTGAGACATCGATCTTTATTTTATATATCAATAAGGGTTGTGAAGGTACATCCAACATAATATTTTACGTGTAATCCCAACCTCACAGGAGGTTCTCGATAATCCTTATTTTTAGATGAATAATTGACAGAACCTGCAGTTTAAAAACACGGATACAGAATAATAATTCGAAACCTACCAGCAGACGAAATCAACGTTAAGAACGCTGTGATAGAAAAACACAAAAAAAAATTTCAGACGACTGCATTCGAACCCAATAAATAGAGGAAAACTTCAGTTAAAGAACACAGTTAAAGTACAATACTAGACTATGGACATTCCCCCCATTCAAACCCTACCTCCAGACGGAACAATGGTATAAGAAAACAGTTAAAGAATAATACTACAACATGGACACTTCCTGGATACTAAGTAATTATCATGAATGACCGATGATTCTTACTGGAGATTTTAATGTTAATTTTCTTTCTCAAGAATCGCAGTCGTTAGTTGATTTTTTGAAAGAAAAAATGGATCTAACTATGAATACTTCTCGACTTCAATCAACAACGCGTTTCGGTACAACGATAGATGCTGTATCTTCAAGAAAAATAGCAAATTTAGAGAGTTAAATTTATGTTTCACATTATAATTACCACAAATATATAATTCCATACATAAAAATTATGATGACATCCAAGTACCTATTTCCAATGAATAATATGAATATAACATTTATATAATCTTTGTAAAGTACATGAATAATAAATATAATTAAATTACAATATGATATTTATTTTAAGTTTAATCATTTCAGTGATATGTGTCGTAAACGTCAAAGAAGTTTTACTTCAATCTCGCGTAAAGATTACACGGACACACTTTTTTACTTCCTTGTACGTAGTATAAGGAAGTAATGTGATCCCAAAAAATTTTGGGGGCCAAATTTCGACAAAAAAACCGATTTTGACTACCTCTAAATTGAATTTTAAAAATTTTTTCGATGCATCTCATCGTAGGCTATCATGCACGATCATATTAATGCGTCTGCAACTCATTTTGACCAACGGCCAGTCTATTGTGGCCAGTTTTTCCATGCCGTCTGTACGTACGTATGTATGTAACTCGCATATCTCAAAAACTATTGGTCGTAGAATGTTGAGATTTGATATTTAGGATTGTTCTATGATCTAGTTGTGCACCTCCCCTTTTGGTGATAATCGAATGGATAGTTTATGTACAGGACCGCCCAAAAGATTCGAAATACATTACGCTCTATGGGCCGATATTCATTAAACTCGCCTAACTCAAAAGCTATTAGGCGTAGAATGTCCAAACTTCATATTTTGGATAGTTGTAACATCTAGTTGTGCACCTCCCCTTTTGGTTCCATTCGACTGGATAGTTTATCTACAGGACTGCCCAAAACATTCGAAATCCATTACGCTCAATGGGCCGAAATTCATTAAACTCGCATATCTCAAAAACTATTAGGCTTAGAATGTTGAAACTTTATATTTAGGAACGTTGTAACATCTAGTTGTGCACCTCCCCTTTCGGTTCCATTCGACTGGATAGTTTATCTACAGAACCACCCAAAAATTCGAAATACATTACGCTCTATGGGCCGAAATTCATCAAAGCGTTTTTTAGAGGTATTGGG
This sequence comes from Cheiracanthium punctorium, assembly GCA_038373885.1. Lineage (NCBI taxonomy): Eukaryota > Metazoa > Arthropoda > Arachnida > Araneae > Cheiracanthiidae > Cheiracanthium > Cheiracanthium punctorium. The sequence continues at coordinate 7,958 of JAWZYV010003120.1, forward strand.
CTATTTCAAACGACTCAGAAGTGATATATGCTGTAAATCGTTAGAAAATGAATTTCTCCATTAAAAAAAAGTGTCTTTATCATTTATAGTTCAGCTACAGGAACACTCAAAAGATTTCCAATACATTACGGTCAACGGCAATTTTAGGGGCATTCATCCATTTCAAGCACAATGCCGTCCTACCACATAAGTTAGGTAATGGTCCGACCACGGTCACGTGACTCCCTCAAGAACTATCCAAAAGTCGCCAAGCTTGGCGACTTTTGGTGTACGTGTGTGCATATTTAACTCTCAAATCTCAAAAACTTTTATGAAATTTCATATATAAGATTGTTGTAACATCTAGTTGTGCATCTCGATTTTTGGTTCCAATCTACTGGAGAGTTTATTTACAGAACCACGGAAAAGAATTTCAGTACTTTAATGTCTATGGACATCTTCAATATAATACAACTGTAGACGGTCATTGTTTGGTACATGCCCAAAATCTCGCCGTCTGTCCTCGGCCTTGGCGAGTTTTGGCGAAATATCACCAAATTTGGCGATATTCAGTTATTTGGTCCATGCCTGAGTATTGCCATTTGTCATCGTTCTTGGCGAGTTTTGGCGAAATATCGCCATATTTGTCGATAATCTGTCATTGTTTGGTTCATGCTTAAAATCTCGCCAAATGTCGTCGAAATTGACGAGTTTCTCCGAAATATCGCCAAATTTGGCGCCAAAAATTATTTCGTATTTTGTATAACTGTAAAACTTTAACCCGTAGAATTTTGAACTTTTGTATTTAGAACTATTGTAATATCTAACTGTTTTCAATATCTTTTTTGACAGCAATCGACTGAGAATTTATTTACAGGGTTTGCCAAATGACTTTAAATACATTGAGGTGTATGAATGCATTCATTTCATTGAAAGTCTGTGGTCAATGACTACTTTGGCTATCCCCAAAATCTCGCAGACTATCTCAAGTTTGTCGGCTTTTGGTGAAATATCGCTAAATAAAGTGTTAGAAGGAAATCTTTCAAATTGAACTCAGCTTGACGATATCGAAATATTTGGCTAGAAATCGCTAAATCTTACTATTATTGATATTTTATCTCTTTCAAAGAAATAAGTTTAGAGGAAGTACGTCGAAAATATTTTTGATCTAATAGACGTGCAAGGAAGTCATGTGTTGGACACATCAGTTTTTTTTTTATAGCATTACAACTAACTTTTCTACAAGTATACGATGCGATTATTACGATATTCCGAGGCATGTTCAAGCACGTCTTCCGATCTACGCCAAATGTAACACAGTATTTAAACTGGGAATGGCTTCATTAGGAGTATCATCGTTATCCCATTTCAAGTTAAACAGGATCGAAAGCGTCATTAAATGACGCATTGATAGGAACGTGGCGCTGCTGTGTGTTATGTATGCATGTGCCCCAGACTTCTTTCATCTCCAGGGACACCGTGCGTGGATAATTAGCAACTTGTTACTGTTTTCGATGATCAGTTTAAACTTCGTTCTCGTCGATGCCAGTTTCATCGCAGCTTATTTCGGGACGTGCTCAAGATTAAAAGTTTCAAATTCAAACGGGTTGAATAGGTTATAATCTGGATTCGAAATAAATCTGGGAATCTCGGAATCGAGGGTGGAAATTACAAAAGTTATTGCATTGTTGTCACACTTGCTATATGTTTTGCATCACAGCCGGAGAATAAATATATCTGTTTTGTATACATATATATATTTAAAAATAATTGCCAAATACTGATGATAGTTTTATTGTTTATGCATATAAAAGTTTAAAAAATCTGGAGTGGCTCCACTCGACTTTCCCTACACTTACGATTAAGATCATTACGAAGAATTTAAATCAATTTTAATCGATGAATCATTCAAACATATACACCAAATGGAAGCTCAATCGAAGGCGCCGTTTAAATGCTAGCGCACTTTCAAGAATTTCTCCCCATAGGCCATAACGTAAAAGAAATCTTTGTCGTAGCCCTTTAGAAAAACTATAAGTCCAATGCACACCAAAATCAATACCGGTCTTCCGACGGTGGTTTATAACATATATACCCAATTTGAGCTCAATGGAATGTACCGTTTAGGAGCTATCGTGTTTACTCACACACATACACACACACACAGACAGATCTCGTAAAAACAGCATAAATGAATTCAGAAGACTTCAAAACGTGTCAATACATCAAAATCTCGAAGTCGAATTTTTTCATGGTTACAATACTTTCCTTACATGGTACATGTTCGGAAAGTAAAAAAATAGAGAAATTTCTGAATGATTAGCACATTTTGCAGCATAATAAAACGGAATAGCATATCGGTCGGAAGAACGACTAAGCCCAATCCGGGAGTCGAAATCGTGCCCATTGTCTCAGTGTGTGGTGTGCTGACCACCATACAGTTTGGTGCGGCAAATAGCTGTATGCAATTAAACTTCCCCTATAAACAGGGTAAAACTTAGAAGGTTATCGTTACCGGTGGTGTGTCAATAGTCACTAAGAGTGGCTCCTTTTGGCGATTTATCGCCAGTTCGACGTCAAAAGTCAGTTCCCGAAACTGAAACCTGGTAGAGATATCTTCTATATTTAGCGAGTATCTGCCAAACGCAACTGTTATTCAATGAGGATATCTATTAAATTATTAGCACGAAGTACTTAAAAGTCGTTTTCTAAATCATCTTATGATTATTATTACTAGTTCTTGAGTGTCATTACTTTAAATCCTATGAAATTCATTGGTGTTTGTTCGATGCTGCATCATTTTTCAGAAATTTTCTTTCCGTTCCATTCATTTTGTTCGCGTTTGTAATTTTTCCACTATCACACACCACAGTTTTAATTTTAATCTCTGTTAAACGTATACTTTAAAATCTACATTCCATGGAAAAGAGGCAACATACCTATTTCGTTCATGGTGAGTATTTAGCTTGAACCTCAGCTACAGAATTACTGAACTGAGTTTCAGGAATGGCTACTTTATAAAGATATGACTGTCTGCAATGGTTGGAAAAAAATTACAAATACTTAGGGAAATTGATTTGAGATGGAATCATGAATTTTGAGTGAAAAAGGAACTAGTCTAATTCTATCTATTTACCTATGTTACTTTAGAGCCACTTTTGTCAGGTCGTGATGAAACTTAAGTTTACAAAAAAAAAAAACAGTTTAAACAAGTTATTGTGAATAGTTATGATTTTCAGCTAATGTTTACTTTTAAGTATCATAAGGAACCTTGATTGAAATACGCTTTGTTTCAGAAAAAAGAAGAAAAGAAAACATATAATTGAAGATGTCTTCTTTAAAATTTTACTTTGTTTTTGTCAAAAATTACGATTTTTATAGCTGCCAAATGTCCGGAATATGATTTACCATATTTTGTAAACAGTTAATTCTTTTAGATGTTTTTTTTTAATGACAATAGTCGCATACTTTTAACGTCGAAATTCCGCTATAATCCATGCCAAAAATTATTATTTTAGAAAAGTGATTTGTTACATTCCGAAGCAGTTGCCAACCCTGGATTTTTAAAATTTTAAGATTCAAAGGCACGTTTCATAAATTTCTTTTTTACTTCGTTGTACGAAGTAAAAGGATATACAGTGACGGCGAAAACTTTCGGTATGAAGATTAGAGTGAAAAAATCAACTTTGGCAATTTCTAAATTTACGTTGAAGAGCTTTTGCGCATGTGTGTATGCTCGTATACTAGAGATGAGACGGGCTCAGGCTCTGTAATTCATGATTGCGTTCGGGCTCGGGCTCGTGAAAAATTTCTCCTTTGTTGAACATACTCCTTGAAACAGATTTTAAAAAGTGATTCATGGGATAAATAGACGTACTTATTTAAAAAAATAGCGGCACGGGGGACTAGAAGGTGTGTGAAGCTCCAAAATTTATTGTATCCTATTAATGAAGTAGTTAAATTTATTTATGTTTAGCTGAAATTTCGGGCTCGGGCTCCAACTTTAATAATATTGCTCGGGCTCGGGCGGGCTCGGATTAAAAGTCCTCGGGCTCGGGCTTCAAAAAATGAGCCCGAATTCATCTCTATCGTATACAAGGTGATTCGAAATAACTTTTAGCAGGTGTAGGATACACCCAGATGGTTCAGAATCGCGTAGCAATGCAGGATCGGAAACGTCCTCTTCATGTACCTGTTCATAATCACTTTGGATGAAGGGTTGAAGTGTACGTCAAGTTTCATATACAATGGGCTTTCCTCCAACCATTTTATCAATTTAATGAAAGAAAAAATTCTCAATCAACAGTTTTTTTTCAATTCAAGTGCAATCAGTGGAAGATGGATTAGTTTATGAAAAACCATCGTCGTAAAGTTTACTATTACTTAAACACTTCTTCCAAAATGATAATTATCAGGTGCATGAAGACCACGTTTCCGACTCCGCATTGCTAGGTGATTCTGAGCCGTCTTGGTGTACCCTACCCCTCCAAAAGTTTGTAAAATTAATTTCGAATCACCCTGTATGCGTATATGCATGAACAATTTGTTTTGACCAACCGCATGTCCATTTTGGCAAGTTTTTTCCTGACGTCTGTACGTACGTTAGACATCGCTAACCCTTAGCATTATTGCAGTATTGTATCTCTTTCAAATGAAGTAAGTTTAGAGGAAGAGAACAGAAAATTTATGATATCATAGACGTACAAGGACGTCATGTGGTGTCCATATCAGTTTTTTTTAAATGTAAAGATAAACAGTGGCACCGCTGGCTTGCCTATTAGGAGCCCATATAATAAAATAAGAACATATCCGGTCCTTGCTGCAGTCAAGACTGCAGTCGGAAACTGACCAGGCCATTGGAAAGAACAAATAACTTTTTTTTTTTTTTTTACGTTGGAATGAATTTAAATTATTTAAAATTATGTTTTAAAATGTAAATGTTAACAATTTTTTAAATTTTGTTTTAAAATGTAAATGTTAACAATTTTTTAAAATTTGTTTAATACTTGTTCTTTGCAGTGTACTTCATTATTAAACATAATAAAGGCCTAATGAAGAGTTACCCTCCCTCCCGAGATTTACTTTAAAATAAAGGTGTTAGCTGCCGGACACTCTGTAAATTGTTTTGTTATTACTATGTGTAAATCGAGTTACGATGGCTGAGCCCAAGTCGGAGTTATCAAGTGGCCATAGGCATTATTTTTTTAAAAAACAGAATCCATGGTCAAACAGAGTAAGATGATTTTTTAGATTGTGTTGTCCAAGTTTCATTTTAAATATTTTATAAGTCATGTATTCACACAGATCCTGCATATTGTCTTGGAGGATATATAGCACCAAACTTGGACTTTTCATAAAGGCAATTAATTGGATGTTGAGCAAAATTTTAGTGAAACTATGGGACGAAATCATTAAATGAAAGTTATAAAAATAATGCTGTTCTGTTTGGAAAGCTACTATAAAAGTTTTAAGCTAAAAGATTTAAATCAAACCTTTAGGAGTGATTACTGAAAACTATTTTGAGATTTTTTTAATAGCTTTTTATGTAGTCTAGAGTCCACCCTATTAATTAGAATTTTCGTACGGTTTGTATAAAACGAAATTACAAAATGAAGATAATATTATCACTAATTACTTCAATAAAATTATTATATTAATACTTAAATTACATTTTAATATCTTACTTGAAAAGGGATGATAAATTTCCAAGGAAAATTTTAAAACATGCGATAGCCTCCAATTTATCCTAAGCCAATAATAAAACGGAATCAGGAAAAGTCATTTGCTTTGAAATAAATCTTTGAAAAGATTTTTGGTCTTCAGATCAAAGTCATTACATATTTCGTGTTAATTTATAAAAGAATTTTCGATATGCGGGCGTAAAACTAATTGCATCTGAATTTTAATCTGCTGGAATTATTTCGATTTTAATGAGACGATAGGAATTATGATGAAATGTGTCTAAAATAATCGACTTAGAACAAATTTGCAATTTAATCGTTTTCGGCAGGTCCATAAATTGGTATTTCTGAGAAGGTTCCTCAGCAGAATTATCTGTTTTCTGTAACGGCGTTCAAATAAAATCAAATTATGTTTGCTGTTTTCATAACCAAGCCATATTTGTAAAAGTTTTCTTTCATAGATCTTTT
>JAWZYV010003121.1:0-356206 GCA_038373885.1 Cheiracanthium punctorium
ATTTTTAAGCATTTATAAATGCGTTCGGGCCCGGCCTCGTGGCTCTCGATCTAACGGTCTGGAGTTTCGGTCGGTTTTCTCCAGATGTAATGTGGATACGTGTTAGAACCTTTTAAAAAGTCCTCCACCCAAGGCATTCCCCTTACTTTGGCCGCTATATAAATATGTGCTTCATAATAAATGTATGCTGTGTATGTGACTTAAACCATTTTTCAATGGCTCTCAAGGGAAACAAATCTCTCGTCGGATAATCCCGTTTCAAGAATCGTATTTAAATTACGAAAGAAATCTAATGATTGATTTCATCAATACCTAATGCTTTTGCTGTTATTGGTGTTGTATATCCCCTCACCCACTTTTTCTAAAGATATCTCTAAGCCTTTTTATCATGAAAGTATGAAACTTAGTATTTCATCTAATATGTGGGGCATATTTTACACCCTGAGAATTTTTTTTACGGAGGCAACATAATAAATTTAAATTTTGTATTTATTTAGATTAAATCTCCTGAAAATGATAACCGATATCCTAAAATTCTGTGTCCTTTTTTTTTTCTTTTTTTTAACGCTACTTTGTAATTTATTGTATACTAGCTGAAGTACCCGTCGTTGACGGGTTAGTACTGAATGCAAATTTCTAAAAGCAAGAACTTCCGTCAGCATTGTAGGAGTACACAGAATGAATGTAGTATGTTGCCAAAGTAAAGAAAGCGCAGTTATAATTTTTATGTATTGTTAAAATATTACAGGTTAGAGAGTCACTAAGTAATATCATTTCTTTCGCTTTAGTCGTAATTATAGGATGCGCGAACGAATATTTACACATATTCAAATAATTTTCGCAAAATCTCAAAATCTAATCAACATTTTTGAAAAATTTGAAGCCTAGAATTTAAGTTGAGTGACAACCTATCATGTCACCCAATTTCGTTTAATTCCCTGCTGTCTTTATTTCGTGATGCTGGAACAAACATTTTAACATTTTTAAACGATTTTCACAAAATCTCAAAATGTAATCAAATTATTTTTAAAAATTCAACACCTATAAATTAAGATTAGCAACTACCTATCACACCACCAAATTTCGTATTAGTCGTTATTACGCAATGCTTGAAAAAATATAACCGCATTTTGGGAGAATTTTCACAAAATCTCACAATCTAATAAAAAGTTTAAAAAATTGGACACCTATACTTTATGTTGAACAACAACCTATCATGTGACCAAATTTCATATCATTCGCTTTAGTCGTTATTACGTAATGTGTGAACAAAAATTCACTCAGTTTGAAACGATTTTCGCAAAATCCCAAAATCTGATCGGTTTTTTTTAGATGCTTATAGTTTAAGGTGACCACCTATCATTTCACCAAATACCATTTTTTCACCTTTGCAGATATTACGTGATGTGCGAACACAATACACAGTGTGAAACAATTTTCGCAAAATCTCAAAATCTAATCAAGATTTTTTTTAATTCGACGCCTATGTTTTAAGTTGAGTGACCACCTATCATGTCACTCAATTTCATATCATTCGCTTCAGTCGTTTTTACGTGATGCTTGAACACAAATTTACGCAGTTTGAAAGGATTTTCGCAAAATCTCAAAATACAATCAAGATTTTTTAAAAATTCGACGCCTATGTTTTAAGTTGAGTGACCACCTATCATGTCACTCAATTTCATATCATTCGCTTCAGTCGTTTTTACGTGATGCTTGAACACAAATTTACGCAGTTTGAAAGGATTTTCGAAAAATCTCAAAATCCAATAAAGATTTTTTTAAAATTGGACGCCTGTGTTTTAAGTTGAGTGACCACCTATCATGACACCAAATTTCATATCATTCGCTTCAGTCATTTTTACGTGATGCTTAAACAAAAAAAGCGTCACGGACAGAATGACAGACAGACAAACTTTTTTTTGAGGGTCGCATCGGATTCCCGAGTGCTTGAAACGGATAGAAATCGCAAAATTTTTGAATTCCAAGAAATGTACAGACAAAAGTCTAATTTTATTTATATAGATGTCAGATCAATATTAAGTAATTAAAATCCTAGTTCAGTGTTTCGGGAACACTCTGTATACTTAATGAATTGTTAACTTGATGAAGATTATTTTGGAAAAAGTTTTATAATCGATGTGTTCGTCGTGGTTTTTGTTTTCTTTTAGAATGAGAAACTTGAAACTACCGAAGAGAAGTATTGACATAATTTGTTGAATTTAATGATCATGTATTGGTATTCTCCACAATATGACCTTGGAAATCTGAGTAAGCCAAGGAAACTTCTTGGTTCGTACCCTAATTGAGTGGAACCCTGACTTTTAATGATTATTGCATTGTACGCAGTCTTGCTTTATCCGCCGTACATTCCTTTTAACCTTTCCAGTTTGCGAATGGGATATTATAGCTGTGTTAGATATTAACTTCTTTGAGCCACTTCGATCTGGGTCGTTTACCTGCGAACGGCATATGAAAAGTGGTGTATTTTTTCGCTGATTTGGCAAGTAGTCAAAATGCCTTTTTTTCCCTTCTTTCGCTAACTGGTTGCAGTAAATGCGTTTGATTCAGCACAGCCCTTACCCCCCCCCTCATTGTATTATACTTTAAAAAAGAATGGAAAATGCATTTTTTTTTTTTTTAAATGAAGAAAGAGTTGTTTTTTGTTTTTGTTTGTTTTTTCGCACACTAAAAGTTTAGTCTGAAACAGTGGCGCATACAGGACTTTCTCTTGGAGAGGATGCATCCAACTAATAAGGATTTGACAACAACTACCCTGCGGTAATAATCATCACTCACTTAGACACACGCACACAAAAAAAAATTTCCCATTTAAAAAAGTTACAAAAAATTTCTTGTTCAAACTAATTCTCTGCCAGTGGTAAAACCAAAACGCATTCTACCAAGAAATGGCGTCGAATATGTATAGGTATCCAGCCTAGATACCTAGATATAAACATATTGGCGGGTGGGTTGGAGGGAGCACGTACCCCCTCAACTTTGTTTAGAAAACCATCCATTTTAAAACTTTCTTCCAAAACGTAAAGAAACTTAGCTGTTTCTACTCTTAAATATGTTACGTGCCTCCCCAAAAATTTTCGGTCACGCTACGCTTATGTTAGATAGATAGTAATTAAATGATTTCTGGTTTTTTTTTTAATGCCACTGTTGTAATCTTACTTCCTGATTAAAAAATAAAAATAAACTTGTCCTCATAATCCATCCGAAACTTCCATCTACCTTTTGTTCATTAGTGATTGTGCGTCTAATGACATTTTTTTTTTACCTCTATTATAATTATTTCAAGCGTGACTAGTATACAATTTGAAGTTTGCTTTCGATTAATCAGTAATATAAAAAGAAGAAAAGAATATATTCTGTCGCAGCCATTTTACTCAGTGTGAAAACAAACTTAGAAAAAAATCATCGCGTGTGTATTTCCTTGTAAAGAATTTCGTTTGCGTGCAGAAATGATAAACGATTGGTCTGAAAAGCTTTTGTTTTTTTAGGGGGGGGGGCTATAGAATAGTTTGTTCATAGTTAGGAAAAACTAAATCAAATTAGTCTCTTCTCTCCTTGTTTCAGTTTCGAGTCGTTCATTGAACTTTCAACTCTCCACCGTAAGGGATATTTAAAAAAATGCGTAGTAAATAAGAAAAAAAAAATCGATGCACGGATATTAGGATCCGATCCCATGGTCGTAAACGTTCCTATAATTATTGTAATTTCAGTTAAAGCAAAACCGCAAAGTTATTTTACCCTGAAATGTGTGCAAGGCTGCATTTATAAACAGCGGCTCGTGTACCTTGGGCTTCAGACAGTGACCTGAAAACAGCGAAAAGGTGAAATCCGTGAAGAGTATAGATCTGCAAATGCCCAGTGGTGCAGGATCTTTAATATCGGTGTTAATGAAATTGTAACTGCTGTGCATCAAAAATAAAATGCCATCCATCTTCTTATTAATAGAAATGGAATTTCCCCCCCCCCGATTATAGTCGGATTTAAAGAGATGCAGTTCGAATGATAATTTAAGAGTACACTTCATGCATAAATACTTTAAACAAGTTCAAAATATTTACGAACTCTTTAAATTTTTAAGAACGGAAAAAATCATGAATCTTTTGGAACCACGGCCTAAAAAAATGGATGATATATTGGTTATATTATGAGCTTCCACTGCTTGGAATTATTTCTTATGGATAAAACAATTTTGCATTACTTTTCATTTAACTGTGTTTTGCATGCTATTTAAAACGGAGGAATTGCATCTTAAATTGTTTGATAATTTCGAATCAAAACTTTGCTATCCATTCAAAAGTTTATGATAAAAATAATTTTTTTTTCATGTACGTAATTTTATTATAAAAAAAAAATCGAATTCATTATATTTCTTAACGTATAAGCCTACCTCGGGATACTTTTTCCTTAAAAATAAATAAATGAAATTTTAAATGCAGTTTTAATGAAATCTTATAAATAAAAATGAAATTCTGTTTGTTTGTTTGTTTGTTTGTTTGTTTGTTTGTTTGTTTGTGGATTTGAGTTGTATACAAATCCACAAAAATGGACCTATCAGCCTGAAATTTTGCACAGATATGTAAAATAATACAGAATAAATCATAGTCCACTTTAAAACTTTGAAAGTCCACCCGTTCCCGGAATTTAAGAGATTTTTTATGTTCTGCACGCAAAAAGCTTTCCGTAATTGTAACCCCTGTAGTGAAAAAAGTGTGAAATAAGGATCGTGGTTGCCATGTGTGGCGATTTTGCCGAATAAGATGTTTTAAATTCTCAAAGTAAAAATAAAAGAATAATAATGATTTTTTTTTTTTTAGTTTATATTCGTAAGGTTATATTTTTTTTAATTATAATATCCGCATGGGAAATCGGAGCAGGAATGAAATGTTTTATACGCAAAACAATAAGAATTGAAAATTTCCGAGGCTAATATGTTAAAATTTTTTAGTTTGGCGAAAAAATAAAATGGCTCAAATGCCGAGAAAGTGAGTTCTAGCGGTTTGCACAGTTTCCGGCTAGGCGCAATTTACTGAGAGCTTAAGGAAACGGATTTTTGAAAACAAGTGCAAAGGTTTTATTAGAATACAGCGTTAAATTTTAATGATCCGTGCGAAAATAATGCGGTTATTAAGGGATTTCAAGCGATCTATCTTCAGCATTCTCGCGATTTTGAGGAGGATTCTAACGCTTGGCGCTATTTATCGTAATTTAATCGTCTGCTATTTGGGTTATGAATACACCTGCGTATAAGTTTTTGAAATTTTCATTCAGTTGGAATTGTGCATTTTTCTGAGCAGCTTTTCTGCATCTAATGTATTACATCCAGAAAAAAGGATGTTAGAAATATCAATTTTAATTTTGTTTAATCACACTCATGAATAATGATACACTTTCCAACTTAATGAAAGAAGGAACGAAAATAGGGAAGACCCATGGATTACAACTCTTTTTATATATAGCACTTTAGTGCGTATTTAAAAATCTGAAAGTGTGTCAGATTTTCTATGATTCTAGCGCTTGGCGCAATTTAATGAGAGGGTATTTTTAAAAACAAGCGTAGGTTATCTTATAAATAAAAATGAAATTCTGTTAGTCAATTTGTTGATTTGGGTAGTATACAATTCCACAAAAATGGACCTGTCAGCCTGAAATTTTACACAGATATGTAAAATAATATAGAATAAATGATTGTCCACTTTAAAACTTTGAAACTCCACTTAAAACGTTTTCTCCTGAAGGTTCCTTAATTCCGTTCCGGAATTTAAGAGATTTTTTATGTTCTCCACGCAGAAAGCTTTACGTAATATTAACCCCTGTAGTGAAAAAAGTGTGTGAAATAAGCATCTTGGTTGCCATGTGTGGCGATTTTGCCGAATAAAATGTTTTAAATTCTTAAAGTAAAAAAAAAAAAGAATAATAATGATTTTTTTAGTTTATTTTTTTAGGTTATTTTTTTAATTATAATATCGTGTGCGCATAAGAAATGAGAGCAGGAATGAAATGTTTTATACGCAAAACAATGAGGATCGAAGATATCCGAGACTAATATGTAATTTTTTTTAGTTTGGCGAAAAAAAAAATGGCTGCTAGGCCGATTTTTAGAGAGTGAGTTCTAGCGGTTTGCACAGTTTTAGGCTTTTTGGCGCAGTTTACTGAGAGCTTAAGGGAATAGCATTTTTGAAAACAAGTGTATAGGTTTTCTTAGAATACAGCATTAAATTTTAACTATCCGTGCAGAAATAATGCAGTTATTAGGGCATTTCAACGATGTAGCTTCAGAATTCTCGCCAATTGAGTACATTGATTTAACTTGGGGGAAATCCGCCAAATTTCAGAAAATTGAAATCTTCGCATTTAGTACATCGAGGTAACGATGAATAAAACATGTTATAGTTGATAATTTAAAAAATGCGGCTGTATTAAGGGATTCCACTTTTCAAATAAATGCCTGGCGGTCGAACCATTTCCCATTTTGATTGCTGCTAAGGCAATGCTTCGAATGATTCCCTGAAAAAACTCTTGCAAAATGGCGTATGCTGGCACTTTGGCGAGGCTTAGATTTGAAACTGGATTTTACTTGAGACTGGTATATACGTATAATAAGACTGGTTATAGATAAAAATGAATGTTGGTATGTGTGTAGGAGGTTGAAAAACTCCAGCACCGTTTCACCGATCACCATGAAATTTGGTTCACCTAAGTCTTTTATCATGGAGAAGGTTTTTATGCTATCCGTTTTCCTCTAACTTTTCACTAGGTGGCGCAGCAGAACGTCGAATTCTATTCCGTTTAGCCGTTTGCTATGCGAATATCGTCCAACCAATTTCGATGAAATTTGGTACACGCGAATATTAGAACACGGAGAATATTTTTCACTATCCATTTTGCTGTAACTTGCCGCTAAATGGCGCTGCAAAGCATCAACTTCTATACCGTTCGACCGATCGGCATAAAATTTTTTATACTTACACATTTGAGCACGAAGAATATATTCTAACTGCGTTACTTTTGATGTTACTCGCCACTAGATGACACTGCAATGCATTATTATTTTAACTCACCACTAGATGACGCTGCAGCAGGCCAAATTTTTGACCATTCAAACGGTGGCTATGAAAATCAGTATACATAGCTATTTGAACAATGAGAATATTTTGGCGTTATCCATTTTGCTATAACTCGCCACATGACGGCGCTGTAGCAAATCATTACTTTAATTAACCACTAGATGGCCCTGCAGTGTATCACTTCTTGACTGTGCGAATGATCGCTATGAAAATAGGTATACATAGATATTTGAACACGGGGAAGAGTTTGGCACGATCCATTTTCCTATAACTTGACACTAGATGTCGCGTCAACACATGAACTTCAAGACTATTCAGCCGATCGTCATGAAAATTCGTATACATCGATATCTGAATGTGAAGAATATTTTTGCCGTATCCGTTTTGCTAAAACTCGCCACTAGATTGTGCTACGCCGCATCGCCTTCTGCACCGTAAAAACGATTGCCTTGAAATTCAGTATGCATGATTATTGAACACAATATAACGCGATATCCATTTTGCTATATCTCTTTATTACAATAAATAGTAATCACAACAAATATTAATATCAAAAAGTCCATTCATTCCCGTGCGAAGAACGGGTACTTCAGCTAGTTTAATATAAAATTTGAAATACATTAGCAAATGTAACTGAAAAAAAAAATTGCTTATACGCCTTACCTCCTGTATTCAATCCTAGAAAAATATTTTTAATAATAATATCTGTATAGGTCATAACCGACATGTTTATCTGTGTTATGAACCAAACAATTTTCTAAAGTTCTAATCGTTATGTAAATATTTCAGTTTTATGTATAAACACTCAGTATTTTTTCGAAAAAAAGCATTTTTTGAAAAAATTAATATTAATAGGTCATTAAATTAATAAATATACACCGGAGTATTATATTCTGCTTCATAACACAGCTAAGAATGATAAAAACATCCTGGCGAATTTTCAAGTCAGTATAATACTCCTTATGAGATATGACATTTATCGTGAAGAAAATTTATGAACACGCTTTTTCACAAAACATGTTTAAATATTTTAATACTTTAGAAAATACTATCCTTCCGGCTGATTATTACTTGTATACCAGAGTTTCTAGCCATAGAAGAAACAAAATGAAAACGGTTTTGAAATCCTAATTGTGTAATCTATAAAATACGCAAAAGAAAAAATCGGAAATTTTTACCATACAAAGAATTTTTTTTAGTCTGTCTCATACATTAATAGAAAACTGCAACATAATTCATTCGCATTCATAAGCAGAAGCAGTTTGTTACGGTATTTTAGTTTTTAAGTTTTCAGTTATCTGATGTTTCAGAAAAAAAAAAAAAAATGTTGCTAGAAGTGTAGAGTATACGCAAGAAATGTGTAACATTTACGTTACTAAGTACTCATTTCATTACTAAAGTTCTGGCCCGTAACCAAGCGATTTGACTACGGGGAGCTGTGCCCCCAGAATGGCAATTCATTTTAAAAATTTATTTATTTCCTCCCCCCCCCTAGGTCTTTTAGGCAAGTCTTAAGCACATTTTTGGCCATTTTATTTTGCCTAATTCTTTTTATTAATTTAATTGCATAATTTTAATTTGATTTTTTTTAGTCTGATTTATGTAGAGACAACTATGTGTGGAGATACTTGTATAAAACAATGCTGTATACTTTAGTAGCGGACAAGCACTATATTGAGAACTTCAATTTTTATAATCGATTTTTAAATTCAACTTTATTTTTTCAAATGACTATTCTATACATTCTGAAAATTTTGGGCGACAGCAAAATCTCTCTTGGGGCAATTTTTTTTTCAGGGGACACACTACTCCCAAATGCACCCCTGGTTACGGGCCTGCAAGCTTATCTGAAGAAAGGCTCGTGTTTAAATTACATTCTTTAGCATAGGCGCACCCACTGGGGGGGGGGGAACTGGGGGCTCAAGCCCGCCCTTCCCTAAAGGCGGAAAGTTAGAAGTGAAAAGTTAGAAATTAAAAATTGAAATTTATCTCTAATGAATTATTATTTTTTCTTTTTTTTTTAATTGTCTTCAAATTATTTCTAAAGTACTTTTTACCAAAACAAAAAAAGTTAGTTTTTAAATAAATACTTATAGTTAGTGCATGAAACACGGTTAAACTCGGTTACAACGTTACTGAAAAGATCAGATAATTATTTGACTATAACGAGTTGTATTGCTTATGGGCATGTGTTCTATGGGCAAGTCGAGTGGCACAGAGTATTTTGTCGCTATACGAGAGTTATAACTATAATCAAGGTCACTATAACAGAGTTCAGCAGAATTTGTAGCCCCTCCCCCCCCCCCACACACACACAAACTAAAATCCTGGGTCCACCGTTCTTTAGCATTTATCATTAATAGCCCCGCCGATTGTAGATATTAAAAACTAAACTAAGTGATTCTTAATCTTGTAAAGATAGTAATTTTTTTTTTCTTTTTCCTCTCCAAACACGTAGTATTCGGGTGAGTTCATGCGACAGTGCTTAGATCAATATTAGATTACGTTCTGTAACGATTACTTAGCTGAATCCTTTGAAATTCCGTCTATGATAGGTGTTAAGTTAGATAGACTGAATGGCAGGCAAAGGTTCGTGTTTATCGATTTTATAGCTGCAGCCTTACTTAGAGGTATGTATTGTTAGTTTGGCTGATTGCACATTACGATATGGTTATAGTTAAGAGCTGATTTCTGTTGGTGAACTTTCGGCTGTAAGAAAATACATCAGAAATCTTTAGTGTTTCGAAGCTCTTGGAAGTTATCTAAGGGTGCGTATGGTTTTAATTTTATTTCCGTACACAGGCGTAGCTATACCTTTCATTTGATTGACAGTAAATTTTACTATAAAAAAATTAAAAATTTGTATTAAATTTCAAATCATTAATCTTTGTTGTAAATTTTCTTTATTACTCATCCTACTACCGTCTTAGCCCAAATATAATGCGACCCCGAAAATTTTCATCAAAATAATTTAAAAATCCTGTATTTAGACTTCGAATTTAGCGCGAGTCAGTTTTTTTTTTTTTTTTTTTACTGGAAATGATGAATCAAAAAACATCGCTTTACATTCGGGCAAATACGGTGCATAGTTACGCAGATCCATGGCTCACTTATTCTGTAACAATTCCGGGTAACCACTTCAAGATGAAACTTTTACCACCATTGCTCCAAAAGTATAAAAAAGTTAAGCACAAAAAACGTACTAACATCCACACCGTTTGTATGATACACTTGAAAATTTTCAGAATTATGCTTAAAAATAAAGAAAATAATCTGCGCTACTGTAAAAATCTGAAAATTCGCCCACGCCCCAATTTTCAAGCAAATTTTTGAATTTTCAGCTCTATTTTATTTCCGAGAGTAAAAAAAGTTAATCATTTGCGTGACATAATTAGGTGCGGCAAGTGATAATTACGTCATACTGAAGTCACGGTTTTAAGACTTTGAAGAGAAAATTGTGATTTCATTTCGTTTAAAAAAAAAAAAAAAATTCCAGATTATTCAGTTTATTTTTTCTTTCCACGAATAAAAAGATTTCTTCTGCATGAAACATTGATATAAGGGGGGAATGTGCCCAACGAAGCGAAATCTTTCGACTGCGAAAAGTTTTCGCGCGTTTTTAGAAAGAAAATGCAGCTCTAATTTCGGTATAAAAAAAAAATTGAATATGACGTTATTTATTTTAAGTGGACAAAGATTAAATATATTGAGAGCAGGGGCGTATCCGGGGGGGTAGGGAGGTCACAACCCCCCCATCTCCATGAGGAATTTTTCGCCATACAAAATGTATATTCTTCACTCCCTTATCACATACACGTATACAGAGTTGCAGTAGTCGTAATCCCCCCCCCCATGAAAAATTTCTGGCTACGCCACTGATTGAGAGTGTAGATATTTTTTTGTCAAATGTTTTTTCTAACGGCTGTTGTAATTGCCTTCACAACGGGCTTTGAATTTTAGTTAGACTTCTCAAAGTTAATATAATTTTAATTTAATATTTAAAAAAAAACTATTTCTATAAAATTTTAAAAATATTTTTAACATATACTATTTTGAAGCACGGCAGCAAGCGTTTTTCTTATGTCTCCAGACCCACTAAACAACCCCCCCCCCCTCTCCAATCCGTGTTTCCAAATTGTTTCTCTCATTTGGTATTTTGACGTAGGATTACGTTCCCCTTTAACGGTCCTATGCAAAGATAAAAAGATTTATTCCAACATCTCAAGTGATAGAGTTACTCCGAACGTGCTTTCGCTCAGGAACGTGTTAAATTCATCAGGAACATGATTACTCAAAGCCAGACCATATTTAAGCACGTGATAGGTAGTAGAGATGAGTTCGGGCTCATTTTTTGAAGCCCGAGCCCGCCCGAGCCCGAAGACTTTTAATCCGAGCCCGCCCGAGCCCGAGCAATATTATTAAAGTTGGAGCCCGAACCCGCCCGAGCCCGAAATTTCAGCTAAAGACAAATAAAATGAACTACTTCATTAAGAGGATACAATAAATTTTGGAGCTTCACACACCTTCTAGTCCCCCGTGCCGCTATTTTGTGAAATAAGTACGTCTATTTATCCCATGAATCACTTTTTAAAATCTGTTTCAAGGTGTATGTTCAACAAAGGAGAAAATTTTCTTTCACGAGCCCGAGCCCGAACGCAATCGTGAATTACAGAGCCCGAGTCGGGCCCGGGCTCGGGCTTTCGGGCTCGGGCTGAGCCCGTCTCATCTCTAATAGGTAGGTGTAAAAAGAAATCTGGGGAAAATTAGGGATGTCAATCAGATTGTGTTTTGGGGATTTGCTTACGCGGGGTGGGAGCTTTGGTCGGAGAACTTTATAAGGGGGTTCTAATTAGAGATGAGACGGGCTCAGCCCGAGCCCGAAAGCCCGAGCCCGGGCCCGACTCGGGCTCGGGCTCTGTAATTCACGATTGCGTTCGGGCTCGGGCTCGTGAAAAATTTCTCCTTTGTTGAACATACTCCTTGAAAGAGATTTTAAAAAGTGATTCATGGGATAAATAGACGTACTTATTTAAAAAAATAGCGGCACGGGGGACTAGAAGGTGTGTGAAGCTCCAAAATGTATTGTATCCTATTAATGAAGTAGTTAAATTTATTTGTGTTTAGCTGAAATTTCGGGCTCGGGCGGGCTCGGGCTCCAACTTTAATAATATTGCTTGGGCTCGGGCGGGCTCGGATTAAAAGTCCTCGGGCTCGGGCGGGCTCGGGCTTCAAAAAATGAGCCCGAACTCATCTCTAGTTCTAATGCGTATTCACGTTACATCTGGAGAAAACCCACCAAAACTCCAGACCGGTAGATCGATCTCTGTGTTGTAGTCCTCAACAGGGGACCTTCAGTCAGCTGTCTACTAGGAGGGGATGCAATCCCGCACTGTTTTTCGTCTTGTGGGATTTCGGGATTGCGATTTATTGATCCCGCGGGATTGACATTTCATTTAGGTAGGACTTCATTTGAACAGAGAAAAGTCGAAAAAAGTAAGATTTTAAGCACTATGAAGTTTAATAATAATAATCTTATTAGATAATTAATACAATAACTTACAGAAATATGAAAACTACAATCATGATATTCAGAATAATATATATACTAAATTATGTCTTATATTAGTTGCTAAAAATGAGGAATTTACGAAAATATACAATTCATAGATACATTCACGTTACTTACGTTATTTCCTTAGTTGCTGGAAAAAGAGCGTACAGAATCCAGCAAATCCAATGAATCATTTCCTAGTCTAGATTTAATTTTAGTAAAATAATTAAAAGTGTGAATTATATATATATATAAATTAAAAACTAAAATGAAAACTTTTTATAATTGTTTCGTGACTGTTCGCTAAGAGATAAATTAATATGAAATATTTCAGTTCATTCGGAGATAGGGAAGTTTGCGAAAAATTTAGGTTACGAGGTTCAGATTTAGATGTTCGATTCAGACTCCCATTGGAACATAATTAAAAAATGAAACTTTAAATTAAAATTTGCAATTATCGATTCGTTCATTGATAGATAAGAGATATAAATATACAAAAATTTTCGGTCTGTTGATTGGGAAAGCAGTGTGAAATAGTAATAAAAAATAATTTATTTTTTATTACTATTTCACGCGCGCGTGTCACTCTCGCGGGATTAGGATCCTAATCCCGCGGGACTTGTACCCGCAAACATTTGTGCGGGATCGGGATTGCATTCCGTACTGTGTACCCAGTCAATTTTGGGGAAACGCCAGACTTTGTGTTATAATAAACTGTATGATAAAATAACTTTTGAATCATTTTCGTCGCGTTTAAATATCTTAGCACAATCTTTTTGAGAATTTATTGTTATTATTATTACAGTAGAGTCTCGGTAATTCGAGGTGGACGGGACAGGGCTTACCTCGAACCATCGAAAACTCAGATTATCGAATAAAATTTAATTTAAAAAAAAATAAATGGAAAAACAATTTTTAAATTTCAGCGTAC
The DNA here is from genome assembly GCA_038373885.1 of Cheiracanthium punctorium. NCBI lineage: Eukaryota > Metazoa > Arthropoda > Arachnida > Araneae > Cheiracanthiidae > Cheiracanthium > Cheiracanthium punctorium. The sequence goes on from JAWZYV010003121.1 coordinate 13,568, forward strand.
GTTTAAAAGAAAAATGCATTTATATTATTACATTACTGGTGATAGCAACTACTAATTATATCTGAAAATACTTGTCAATTGTTTTTTTGTTTTAATACAGCGTGTTTTAACGTATCACAGAAATGTCTGTGGAGGTATGGGAAGGATACGCCCATTTTTTAGAGGAGGGGGATTTCTGATAGTGGCTTCCGGGTTGTGTATGTGTGTCAGTCATTTGGGAGCTAAACTGATTTCTCATTTTTTTACACTAACTCGAATTTATTGTAAAGCAGAACTATCGAGACTTTTCTTTATTCTTATTATTATTTAATAAAACAGTTTTAAATGAATAACCAGAAGTTAAAAATTTTTTGATCGTGTATTATTAAAAGTAGGTCATTTTTCTTTTATTAATACTATTTTTTTTTTTAACCATTTTCGTTTCTCTTACCTGTCTTTGCAAAAATTTTTATCCGTACAGAAAGATTTTTTTTTTTTTTTTTCATTTTATCAAACAGTTTTAAATGAATAAAAAGTCATAAATCAAAGCTGTCTGGCGTCATGCAATTTAAATTAGGTCACTTTTCTTCTGTTTTGTTAATACAAAATAATACTGTTTTGTTAATGCAAAATTTTGCAGAACTTCATCAAATAGCTGTTAATGTAGATGAAGTCATGCGTGCAAGTAACAAAGCTTTTTTTTTTTTTTTTTTTTTTTCCCGTAATAATGAGAGTTTAAACCTTCCTCAGTTGCACGCGCTATTTGAAGGCCTGTTGATTTATTTAAAAACTTCCGTTCTAAAGAGAGGTTTCGCTTGTAATTTGTTTTAAAGTGTACTTGCTGGCGAATATGTTAATTTTAAATCAGGAACAAGGAAGACAAATCATACCGGACGCTTGGATTTTAAAATACGGTCTTATTTGGATCTCTTTACGCTACTGCTTACCGAATGATTAGCCTGTTAGCTGTCATCGCTGCAGAGGCGCTAAACGCTGTACCACAGATAAGGCAAAGGCGGCTGCAGTGAGGGGGCCATAGTCCCCTTCCCCGAACTGTTGTTTTAGAAGTTTAAATTCGAGTACTTCACGATTTCACCCGTTCAATTAGCGTTTTGAAAATTTATAGACCTATCCAAGAAGTACCATGGTTCTTCCTCCGTATGACACTCCAGTACCCCGTGAATGACACCCGTGAATGACACTCCAGTATCTGATTCAGGGGAGGAGCTAGGGGGCCTCACCCCCCCCCCCACAAAAAAAAGATATTGCTAAAGGGTAACATTCTGCTTCATTATGCACTTTGAATATATAAAGTGATCTTTTTTAAACACTTAGCCCCTCCCAAAAGTTTTTACATTGGTTTAGACCAAAATTTCGCTTTATTGTATATTTTGTTTCGGTGAAATAAGCTTTTTTTCAAAATTTAGCCCCTTCCAAAAGAGACATTCTGGATCCGCCACTGGCCCCCTCCGAAATTTCAGCCTAAAATTGCCCCTGAGATAATGCTTTTAAAGAGCCATTTCGGGAAGCAGTGGTGAGCTGAGAAGGAAAAATAAGGGTGCTCCTTTACAAAAGCGAGAGGCGTCACATAACTTTTGAACAAAAGCTTAAAAATTAACCAGTGATGTTAAATCACTCGAATAAATTAACAAGCCCAATACACTATGGGCTAATAGCAACCCTTTCCCAGTGCTGAAAAAAGGGCAGCCGCGCCATCGCTCGACTTAACTACCAGCCAGATGGCGAACAATCGAAACGTTCATCGCGTGCCACAGATCTAGAGACCCTTTTTTGACGACAGCTGGCTGTGCCGGGCAATCTACCCAGCTGTTCTCGCATTCTTCCATTCTTCAGCAGATGTCAGTGCTATTAAAAAGAATCGTGACCATTTTTTGACGGGAAATGACATGCTAAAAAGTGAAGGATTCTCGTGGAGATATGTCACTCGCAACTACTTTTATAGAAATCAAATCTATTCTTCGTGACTGGCAACAGTCAAAACGTCAGAGTTTGGTGTTCCCAGAGCGGGAACACTGCGCGCTAAAGCGTTAACAGCAACTTTCAGAAAAATTTCTGAAGCTCAAAAATAGCCGAAGTACTACTATCCACGCTCTCAAAAATTATTTCTTCAATTCAGGGAAATTTTGCTGTCAGCATTACTGACGGAACATCTCCGTTATTTGAAGAACATGCACATGCATTTCCTTTTTCTCCTGTTAATTGAAGAAACTTCTCCAGCTTCAACAAAATGTTTTCCTTTCTTCAGGTTTCGGGAAGAAGAATTCACGGAACTATTGCGTTTCCCTAGAATACGGTAATATTCGTTGACAAATGAGTTATAAATCAACAGTTAGTGTATAAAGGCCTTTTTCTGGGTGCATTTTTGGAAATATTGCGAAATTCCGTAATGTTAAGCATTTTTTTCTTAAGTGCTTCTGAACTGTTATAGTTTCATTATTTTAAATTTTTTTGGGTGTCTAGCACCATTGGATTCTTTAAGGGTTTCTTTATCGCAAATCGTGCAACTTTTAAATGGTTTTTTAAAGAATTTAACTGCGCTACACTCGGAAAAATTTAGAATGCTTCTAAAAGTTGTACTGTGAACTGTTACAGTGTAAGAGTCATAGGCGTAGAGTTATATGGGCCCATGGGGCTCGAGCCCCCCCAATACATATGTGTGAATAAGGGGCTCGAGCCCACCCAATAATTTACACTCTAAATACAGAAAACTAATTTATACTTAAAAAAAAAAGTATTTCACGGCATTCACAAACTTTACGAAAAAAAGCCTTTACTTGTACTTTTAAAATTTTTCTTCTTTTGATTTTAATCATGATTTAGTATTCATTGTGACGCCACGTAACACACAATGTTACTATAAGCTGCCCTCGCCAGGCTCTGGTTAATTGAAATCAGATTATGCAATGTAAAGTATGAAATGAAGAAAAGTTCAGATGTGTCTAAAATGCATTATGTCATCGAAAATGTTCTCCCCCCCCTCCTTTGGATTTATTACTTTGCTTCTGTTTTTAACTTATAACATGGTAGGAAGATATAACATGGATACTTACCTTAGGTGTAGAATTCTATGGACCCATAGAGATCGAGCGCCTTCAATAATTTACAATTATATATAGTAAGTCACAGCTGCCAACTACTACGGAATATAATTAACCACTTTTTGTAAACAGTATATTTTTTAATTATTTTTTTCAAAATAGTTATAAGCTCGCGCGCGCGCAGCACAAAAATTTTGCTATATTTTAAGCCGAAAAATCATGTAGAAAAATTGGTTAGTTATATTCCGTAGTAGTTGGCAGCTATGAGTAAGTTATATGTATGTGAATCAGTGGCGTAGCCAGAAATTTTTCATGGGGGAGTTACGACTTCTGCAACTCACATATATGTAGGGGTGTATGATAAGGGAGTGAAGAATATACATTTTGTATGGCAAAATTTCCTAATGGGGGGTATGACACCCCCCTTGGCTACGCCACTAACGTGAATATATGTGGTTGAGGGGCCCGGCCCCCCCAATAATTTTGAAAACTTTACGCTTATGGTAAGAGTTACGAAATACACACACACACAAAGAATGGTAAGGATACTAAATTTTGCAATATTTCCTTAAACAGGTAACTCCTCGGCCCATTTTTGAAGACCATTTTCTTGTTTGTGATTTTTTTTCTTTCATGTTCCGAAGTTGCATGAGCGAAGAACGGATGTACGCAGTTAGTAATCTGCACTGCATCAATTGGGTAGCAATCGATGTCGATTGGCGGACGGCACAGTTCATATAAGCACTTAACAACTTTGTTGGAAAATAAAAAATATTACAGAAAATTCTTGAAACGTTGTCGTCAATGCGTCATTCTTGGTTTTCAGTGCGAGGAAAGTAAATTGAAATTGTTTTAATTAAAAACTAGGCTATTCCGTGAAAGGCATTATGCTGACTTGCAGATGAATGTGTCCCCTAATGATGAAAGAACAGTAAGGTGCCTTTATACAAAGTGGGTGCGCTTTAAATAGATGTTGAAAGATTTCAGCACTAATTATCTCGAGCATACCTAGTGGAGAAAAAAAAAAGTTTCGAACTATTATAATCTTCGTTACACGCATTTAAAAGTCTTTTAATGATGGCGTATTTTTTTAAGTCCCTACCGAATGCGCAATATCTCTTTCCGATTCTTTTAACCGTATACTTTTCTCTAATTGTCTCTTGTACAATCGACATCCCTGCGACATTTAAAAGTGCTTAATTTTTTATCGGGTTTCGCGCAAAAGGGCGATCAGTGCTTTGCATTCGATTTTTTTTTTAAATGCATGCATCTAATGTACTCCCGATTTTCGTGATGGTAACTTTAAAAAAAGAAAAATTATTTAGTGTTAAAAAGAATTATCTGTGATTCATTTTGTACAAAAATGCTCCAGTTTAATCCAATATTAATGTTATTGACTGGAAATAATAATAATAATGAAAATTTGTATATTTACGTGATTGTTACTCAATTTGTATTATATTTGTTGTTGTTGTTTCTAATGCCGGCGATGGGCGGAAGGGGACGACTTCTATTTTAATGAGCCCCAGTGGGAGGAAGTCCAACTTCGATTGGGTTCCCCTAATTTTTAACCCATTCCCGATGAGGGATAAACCACCTGAAAGTGCCACAACGGATTTTACACCCCTATTTGCATTTAGCCAGTGCCATATTGCCGGCAGGGCAAATGGGGCAACTGCCCAGGACCCACAGATTTTAGGGCCCGAAAATCTTACATATTACACTTTTATAATTTTACAATAAAATTAAAGGATAAAAAATTTCAAAAGTTAAATGATTTTTTAATAATAAAGTATGAACAGTGAAAATAATTCAAATTTACGCTTGCGTATAAATTAATTTAAACTTATTTTTAATTCTTCGAAATGCCCTATAGTCAATATAGCATACAAATGAGTAGGAAAATAACTAACCACATTTTGTAAAGAGTATTTTTAATGTTAAAAAATAGCAAAATTTTTGAATTAGTTGTTATTTTATGAAATATTTACAAAAATGAATGAAAATTACAAAAATGGCAAATTCATTTTAAAAATTCATTTCAAACATAAGTTTCCAAATTTTAGGAAACTTTCACTTTTTTACTCTTGATTTCGACATACCACACACACATACACAAAAAAAATTAGTCAAAGTACTTTATGTAGGAGTGATAATCATACATTGCAGTAGCAACTAGAATGATAATCATACACAATACTGTAGTGGTAACTAAAACAACTATTTTAAACTAGTAAAATATCATGTTACAACATGGCTGTCTGCACAAGCAGCCATAGTATAATTTTCATTAATAAATATTTCGCAAACAGATTTTAAATGTACATTTTTTAAGTAGACTTAAATTTAAAATTCAAGTTAGACTTGCAGAAAAAAATATGTAAAATAAGGGGTTAACTTTTAATCATAAGGTATTGGAGACTTCAATAAAGGAATGCACTGTAAAAGATTGCCATTTACAAAAAGGATGAAGATTGAAAATTTCTCCATGCCTTTATAAATAAATTTTGAAGACAGAAGAATAGAAGTTTTTTGTTAGTTATTGGGGGGGGGGGGGATTTCCGGAGCAAAATAAAAATATCGGAGAAACTCCATGGGGAGAGAGTGTAAAATTACATTATTTGTGGGATTACCATTAGAGAAACTGCATATACTGAATGCACATATTTTTCAAATAATACTGCGCAGTGCTTATAATTAAACTTCCCTTATAAACAGCAGTCTGAAAAGGATTAGAAGATCGCCTCCAAATTTGCACATGGCCACTACATGAAATCTGCTTAAAAAAAAAAAAAAAGAAAAGAAAAGAAAACCTTAAGTTCAGAAAAGGTCTGCTAAGCGACACTTTATGCATGTAATTAGCTCTTCACTCAATATATGTGCCTAATTAGTTATATATGTGCTCAAAAACTACTGAACAAATGTTGAAATTGTATGTTTATTTTGAATGATCCATTTCCATTGTTATATTTGCTTTTTTTTTTTTTTTTTTTTTTTTTTTTTTTAAATATATGTTTAATAGCAACTTGAACATTTTTAACTCAAGCTTTTTAATCAAAATTCCGTAAGCACTTCTCATGTTAGTCTATAAAACAAATTTGGTTGCTATCTATTCACCCGTTTTAGTGGTAGAATCCTCTTCATAGGGGAAGTTTTATTATATCAAATATAATTCTCCATCCTGTCCCATGCATATTATAGATAGAACTTTCGTAGTATATAGCCGGATATCCGACAGTATTTCGGATATTAAAAAATCTGCCGGATACCGGATACTTGCCAGATATCAGTTACATCCCTAGTAACTATATTCGTTTATTTCAGATTACTTAAAACAAAATTTTTGTTTGGAAGGGGTAAGATATTTAAAACTTTCAGCATAAACCAATCATAATATTTTTTTGTTCTTTTAAAGGGGGTGGGGGTTATTACAAGTGGCCTAATTTTTTTTCTTCTGCCCGGGCCCACCGTTGTTTTGATCGGACTCTGCTTTCAGCCATTCCCACTTCTCTCACTGCTCTTTTTTTTCCCCAAGAAGTACTTTTGTAGCAGCTCCAAAAGCAGTGAGGGTTTTACATTCTCAGCTGCACTTTCATTCTGCTATAGTTTTCCGCTGTACTTCCTTCCTCACTGCTTTGAAAATCTCTTCAGGAGGGCGTGCGCGGGTGACAGGAAGGTCAGCAAGAAAGGTTATGACTTGAGCAGGACGAGGGAGTCGTTTATATTCCTGTTACTTCCATTTCTCCTGCTCATTGCTGTGGAAATGGGCTGAGAGAAAACGAGTTATTGCGTGCATCAGCTCCCACTCACATTGGCATACACAGTGCCACAGCAGTCCAGCCGAAAGAGGAGTGCATCCTCCCAAGCACTGGCCAAACCGGATGCTGCTTCACTTTCCGTGTTCTTATGGGAACAGGAATTTAGTGACTATATTGGGCAATTTAAGGGATGAACGTAGACCATTGTCACGTAAATACAGACTCACGTTAGGGGGGGGGGGTATGTAATGCTTTGGGTCGGAAGGTGGTATGTAGCATTAAAGATTTTCCACTTTATATTTTCAACAGAATCAACGCAAATAAAAAAATACTAATTCATTGACTAAAATTTCAGGACGGGGGGGTAAGGGGTGGGGACTATCAAGACCCCAAGACCCGATACACCCTTGTTGTCTATCCCAATCCAAATTTTGTAGACGAGGCAGTACCCTGGCCTCACGTTCTGGCTACAACTCCCTGCTTGTCTCAATTAAAAATTATTTCCTTATCCTGTGAATTGCTGCTTCATTTTATTCAACTTGTAATAAACCAAAACCTGCCCTTAGTGGAGGAATGTTTTATTGATTTATGATTTTAGTTTAATTTTTTTTTTTACCCTGTACAAAAATTATTTATTGTTTCCAAACAAAATAGTAGTAATATTTAATATGTTGTTTTTTTCTTTGCAGAGTCCATAGCTTTGTTTCTGAAACGAAATCCAAATTCCTGAGTTCAAAGAAGAAGCCTGCTCTTTCAGTTCATGATCCATATCCCAGTGCAGAAAGCATAGGTATTTGTACAGACCGATAAATTCCTCTAAAAATTTTTAAAAGCCTTTTATTCAGTTTCATTGTTCTGTCAGTCTCTGTTGCTTTTTTGTTTGTTTGTTTGTTTTTTGTAAATTAGACACTCGTAATTGAGCTAGAGCTTTGAACTTCGGCAAATTGTTGGGTTGCCAGTGGCAATGCAGTATTATTCAAAAAAATCAGGATTCTATTTATATTTTAAACTTAATAAATTTCTGTTCAAGTTTCAACCCAATATAATGTGTTTGTTCACTATGAATAATAAGCTTATTTCGTATCAAGGACATCTTTCAGAGAGGAGCAGGGAGGTTCAGGGGATGTGGACAGAAATTTCAATTTTTGTTACCAAATAGGTAATGCTGATGTCTTTTTGTGAAAAATTCTGCATTTTTGATAGTTTGGACTCCCTCCAAAAAATTTTTCTGAATGAGTCCCTGTCTAGCATGCACATCAGGATAGCCAAGTGATCAGAGGCAGGGTTAGAAATTAAGATGTTAAAGTGAGATGCCAATGGCACCCAACTATTTTATCTTAGCTGCCAAAACGATCTACTTAGGCATAATTTTGAAATTATTTATTATAGTCATTTAAATATTAAATCATAGCCAAGTACAAAAACTGATTAAGTTTGGTTGGTAACTATATACATGTATATTAATACTGAAATATGAATAAATTTATAATATAACAAAGAAACTTGATTAAATAATTATTACTTGGCAAATTTTCTGGTATCAAAAATGACGATCGGGCATTATTTCATGGTTGTCAATTTTAAATTTCTGGGTGCAAAATACGACTAACGACCGCTTATTTCTAACCCTGATCAGAGGTGCATGATTTGATCTCTGATTCTCATACAGAGCATGCATTTGAATCCCACTCCTCACCATGTCACTATAATCCTTTACTTTAGAGTTCATTTTTCACAAAATTCTAAATAAAAGCATTTAACTTTTTAAAAAAAATTATGCTTAATTACAGGTACTTGTTTGTTAACAGAGCCAGATTAAGCCCTATAAGAGCTCCATTGGCAATGAAATCGCTGCCCCACCCCCTTTCTAGAAAAACTATCTAGGCTATAGAACCTCATTTGAATTTGTTCCAAGGCTTTCAATAGCAGGCCTCTCACCAAAGTTACACACGACTGTATTTTTACAATCAAATTGTTATCCTGCCATTTGCAGGTTGTCCCAGAAACACTGGCCTAGACTTTTATTTCTTCATAGTGATCATAAATATATACGATATTTGCAAAGTTATGTAAAAAAAAAAGTTCAGAATTCTATGGTATTGATTGAAAAGTTTAGGAGATTAAATAAATACAAAATTTTTATTTATATTTGGCCCCATTCAAAAAAATCCCAATTCGTAAAATGCACCCCATGCATTAATTAGGTGGTGCACAAAATTTGAGCATTTTATCCTAAACAGTGACAGATACATGAAAATTAATGTATGCTGACTTAAACCATTTTTCAATGCCTTTTTAAGGGGAAAAAAAAAATCATGTCGTTCATGTTTCAGGTGTTGTACACAAATTAAAAAGAAAAAAAATGATTGCATAAATACATAGTATTTCTCTATTATTTGCATCATATAGCCCCTGACCAACTTTGTTTAAACATCTTAGAGCCTTTTATTATGAAAAGCTAAAACTGTACATCATCTAATTAATATCTAGGATAACACATTTTACTAACTGAAAAATCTTTTACATGAATTTTTATTTTACATAAAAATTTTAATTTTGTATTACTTAGATTTAATCTCCCAAAAATTATAATCCATACCATAAAATTCCGTAGCTTTTCTACATAATTTTTTTTTTATTACAAAGTTAAGGGATAATAGCTTAGGTCAGTGTTTTGAGGACATCCTGCATACAGGTTTTCCTATGATTTGTCTTTCTATATTTAATTGAAAATCTTAAATGTGCCCACAGTTTTACTACATTTCTAAGTAATGATTCATGTTTTAATAATTTCTGCTGCACCTTTAACTTCATAAACATGGAGCTTCAAATTTTTATAATTATTGTTTTACTTTGGAGGCTTTTAACCCTTTAACGCGCAGTGGTCCCACTCTGGGAACACCAAACTCTTAACGTTTTGGCTGTTGCCAGTCACAAAGAATAGATTTGATTTCTATAAAAATAGTTGCGGGTGACATAGCTCCACGAGAATCCTTTACTTTTTTAGCACGTCATTTCTCGTAAAAAAAAATTGTCCCGATTATTTTTAACAGCACTGACATCTGCTGAAAAATGGAAGAATGCGAGAACAGCTGGATAGATGGCCCAATACTGAAAAAAGGGCAGCCGTTGTCATTGCTTGACTTAACTACCAGCAAGGTGGCAGACGATCGAAACGTTCATCGCGTGCCTCAGATCTAGAGACCCCTTTTTGACGCACAGCCAGCTGTCGTCAAAAAAGGGCCTCTAGATCTGTGGCACGCAATGAACATTTCGATCATCCGCCACCTTGCTGGTAGTTAAGTTGAGCGATGGCAACGGCTGCCCTTTATTCAGCATTGGGAAAGGGTTGCGCATCAAAGGGTTAATTAAAAATTTCAGACTTTTCTTTTTATTATTCTTATTTATTTCTTATTCAGAATTTTCTTTTTGATGCACTTTCATTTATGGCTGCATGACAAAATGAATCGTGTTTGTTTATTGATATTTATTCATCAGGACTCTGCAGTAGACATACTTCTTCCAGTTTGTCGGACACTTCATACGCTGGTGGACTAGAAGTGAGATTTTGTAAATCTCTCCGGGATGTGCAAGATGAAAGGTAAAGTTTTCTTTTCTGAAAAATAAAAACTGGTTTTGAAATTTTTTATTCGTATATCTTTCATTTCACGAATATTTTTGTGTGTGTTGGGGGGGGGGGGGGGGGGGAAGCAAGTTTTTTGGAAATTTTATTTTATTTGAAAATATAATATGCATTGAAAGATTCAATGTTGTACCAACGTGCTGCCTGTAGTTTCATATCTGCAGACATTTCATTCAAAAAAGATATTAACTGTTGCTCATATGTACTTTTACTACTATATTCAATACTTTTTTATTTTACTGGTTGTAAAATTTGATGTTGCCACTTTTTTAAAAATTAAATCAAGGATATGCAATGCATACCCTTAAAGTTCATATTATTTTCAAGAAAAGGGTCATAAAACTAACTATTTTTTTATTGAATAAAAATAAGTGTATGTACAATATATGCATTCATTCTAAGGTTTTTAAAAGTTTTGATATAAAAAAACTTCTGTGCGTAAGAATAGAAATGCTCCAATTCTTTTAGTGCATAACTTTTAAATTCTCCAGCGCGGAAGTATCAGGGAAGTGAGACAGAAGGGGTTAAAAAACATTTGCTATCTAATGGAGAAAAAGAAATTTGAGAGATAAAATTCACACCTAGTGTATTACACTTAATGCAGTTACACTTATTTTTGTATATGTTAGCAACAAATATGTTATAACTATTGTTTAACCCTTTGAGCATCTTGAAAATGGGCAAATAATGTAAAGTTGTTTTCACTGTAAAATTTTCATGCATCTTTCAAATTAATTAAAAAATAAAATTTTCATGGGAAGATTTCTAATTATTAAAAAGTTAAATCCTAAAATACCTCTTAGCTTGAATATCGAAACATATTTTATGATACCTTGATGTTTTAAGTTATTTAAATTATAGATGCATTGCAGTGAAAACTGGAATGAAGTGGATGGGATTTTACGTCTCAGCCGCTTGGAGGGTTAACTAGAACTATTATTGAATGGAGAGAAAAAAAATAAGTTGAAATTCATGCCTAATGTCTTACAGTTAATGCAGCTTAAGTATTTTTTTATACTTTAGCAACAAATATGTTATGACTGTTATTTAACAATAACTATAAAAAATTGATTTTTATTTAGTTAAACGAGTTGTCTATTGTGTTAAATAATCATGCACATCTTCACTTTAATCTTTTTTTTTCTTCCCCAGGATTGTTCTTTTATCGTCTAACAGAGTTCCTTATATTGTTTATTCTTGTTTACCATATGTGAAGCAAAATGGTAGTTACAGGTAAATATGTGATATTTATAAAGTATTTCTCGCCTAAAAAATATTCTAGTTAATGAATCAGTAGAACGCCATTGGAAATGAAAAGTTTCTTGAAGTGATTCTACTGTGATGATGTGACTGCCCTTAAGTTCTCAAATCTATTAGAGTCAGTTATGCCTTGCAATCTGAAGTTTTGGTGATTTTCTTCTAGAAAGTAATATTAATATAAGGCCATTTCATTTTTAGGTTTATATCTCCTGCATAAGGCTTCATTTCAGAAGCCTTAATTTCTTATATTGTAAATAAAAATATTAAATACTTAATTAACTGTATATTTTTATTTTATCTAAAAATTCACTGGGGGTAAAAACAGGAACTGAGCTTCTATGCAAATTAAGACCTATCCCTGTTTAGACAATCTGCCGTTAAAAATGATACTAACACCCAATTGTGGAATGACCCAATTGTGGAATGAATTGTAAAGGGTTAATACGTTCCTTTCATGGAAGCTTGATTAATTTTTAGAATTGTTTTCTCTAAGAAAAATGAAATTTACATTATTTTTTATACAAAAGTTTTTATGTTCTTCTTTGTTTCTTCCATATTTCTGCTAGTTTTGAATCTTGGGGGGGAAGGGAGGCAATAAATTCACATGTAAAAAACTTAAAAGATGGTTGGTTGAGGTCAGAAGTTTTAAATTTTTACCTTACCACATTAATCGAAGATCCAGCACCGATTCTTTGTACATGTATACATAAATATTTTAATTTTGTAAATATTAAGTATTTTTATAGGTTTCCCATGATATGTTATTAAAATGTTTATAGGTTTAAATCATACTGAATTCATACTATAAGTTTGCTGTAATTTAATAATTAAAAACTAATCCAAGCCTCTGGAAATAAATGCATATTCAATGGTTTTCTAAGTAGTTGCGTAAATTTTAAAACTCAGTGGGGGTTTTAAAACTCACCTGTGCGATTTCTTTTCTGTAAGTTATGCTGATGTTGCAAATGTAAAACTATACTTTCTACATCTAAATGAATTAAGTTTTTATTGTATAACAAATGTTTATCAGGTTTTATTGCTATTACTTTAGCCCTGGTTTATGGTTTTGCCCGACAACATGCTTAAGTTATTGCACAAAATTTGTTTGATCTAATTAAATAAGCTTTTCATTTTTTATTTTAAAGACTGCAGCCACTTGACATGTATAAGAAATAACTGTATCACTAAAAATGGTTTTTCTTGTGTTTGGTATTGTACAACAATGTCACTTCTAAAAGTTTCAGTTTATTAGCAAAATCTGTATGATTGTGCAAGCTAAAAATTGTACACTATGACTTTTCTGTTATTACATATTACTCACATTCTATTTTTATTTATATCTTTATTTATGTTTTTATAATAATAGTTCTACTACTTTAGATCCGACTATAAACAAGATGGCAACCGTAGGCGCCAAACATCAGGCAATCGTCCTTTGTCTTCAATAAATGATGAATGTGATCCTTTGAATTTATTGGCAGCCTTGGGATACAGACTGCATGATGGACAAGTAAGTTTAGTAGTTTTATGTTTCAAAAAAATTACTTATAAATAAATTTTATGCATGCCAGTACATTGTAGCAGTTTTGTATTTGATTAATTTACAAATTCAGTGAAAAAAAAAGAAGTTATTAAATATAGATAATAAAGCTACTCCTCTTCAACCCTCTGTACAGTAATTTCATATTCTTCACTTCTTCTACAAATCAGATGATTTACCAATTTTATCTACTTATAGTCGACGTAATTGTATGATTCTTTTTCATTCTACTTAAGATGAGTTTAAATTAAATGTTAATAGCTTTGTTGTTGTATCATGTTCCATGCATAGTTTTTAAATCTTTGTTGTACTCACTAAAACTTTGTGTTGCAATTTCTCCATACACACACATCTTGTTATATACTGTTTAATTTTTTCCCTTCCTTCATATATGATTAGCTCTCTCTTTTCCATGGTTTAAAACTAATATATATCATGTTGGATAAATGATTTCACTATTTATGTTACCCATGTATGAATAAATAAAATTTAGGAGCCATATTTTTTGCCCCTTAAAAATTAAAATACACTTCACCTACATATAAGATATTGTACTTTTTTATTATTACTATTAACATTGTTTTACTGAGTAAAATTTGTTACTAGAATTATTGTAAATGAATTACAAAATTCTTTAAAATACTGGATAAACCCTTAATTAAGTTGTATGTTTTTTAAAAATACTTCAACTAATTAATCCACACATGTTTTTTCCCTCTAAGTATTACTCAGCTTCTACATTTGTTCTTTCCCAAACAAACAATGGAAGTTAATCTTGGTCCTTTATTAGAGCAGAAAATATCCACCTTTCACAAAAAAGAAACTAATAATAGATATCACGACAAATATAAATTACATGATATGTAATTTATATTTGTCGATTGTTAAGCTGTGTTATTAAACTTTTATTTTCAATTTGACAGGAAGTTTCCTTTAGTGGCCTTCTTTCATCTATGCCAATTAACGCACAAGTGAAATATAGGTTTCAAGATTCAGATCATTTATCAGTCCCATGTCCTCATATGAGTCGCTGTCATTCTTTTGATCCTGTTGCTGCAAATGTGCACTATACCAAGCAACCCAATTCCCCACCTTTTAATATGGATAGAGGTAATTGAATACTGCTTCTTTCAGTTTCTTTTTGGGGTTTTTTCCTCTTATTAAGTTATAGCATTCATAATTATTTAACTTTATTTTTAGAACTGATTGTTGCAGTATATATTTATTTTTATGAAACTAGAGTCAGCAAACTTTTCTGTCCTTATATTGTTTATAATAATCAGCATTAAATATATGAAGAAAACCCATATTTCAGCTATTTTAGTTTCTTTAAAATTTTAATTTTAAAGCTTATGTGACATGGATCAAATTTTTTTCTTTATTTATATCAGGATATATATCTGTATATAGGAACAAAACACCATTGATATCTAGGCACATGCCTAGGGCGCAAAAGATTTGGGGCACATAAAACTGACCCCTAGTTTACACTCAGCTCACTTTCATAGAAGGGAGTGGGAGAAACGGCAGTAATAGGAGCGTAAACACCTCTCTTATCCTGCTCTTGCCATGACCTTTCTTACTGACCTCTCTTCCCGGCGCGATCCCCCTTCAAGAGATTTTTAAGGGAGAAGTGGGGGGAAGTACAGTAGAAAACTACATACAGGGGAAGGCAACTACGGCTGACTGTAAATGTTCACTGCTTTTGGAGCTGACGCAGAAGTATTTCCTGGAAAAAAAGCTGTGGCAAAGGAGAAGTGGGAAAGGCTGAATGTAAATGAGGCATGAAGGGCGAAAAGAAGCAGCTTTGAACTTACTTGAAGAACTTTAACTAGATTTAATAAACTGTCGGGCCCAAAGTTACGACAATGCTTCAAACATGTCAGGGGTGTATTCAGGTCTTTAGTCAATTTACAGTGATAATGTACAAAAGGGTGGGGGGCAGGGGCATGGTACCGTAAGGTAAGAAATGAACAAGAATGGCCAAATCATGGCACTGTCCTGCCTCGAGAATGCCAGTTGACAGTCAGTCCATTATGCATCAATTCCAGAGGTCAGGGTGCGAATTGACGGGGGGGATGCTGGGGATCGTCCCCGGCTGAAGAATGTAATATCCCTGGCTAGAGAAATATTAATTGATCCCTGCCAGGGATACTATTTATCCTCTGCTGACGAAATATTAAACTGGCGAGTGAAGATTTTGGTATTCAGATAAGGGAAGTCAAGGAGTCAAAATGAAGGTGGTATGTTATCGTTTGTTACTATACTCTAAGGCGACTGCCTTAAAATTTCGTCTCTTTTCTAAGCTAAAAACCCTCAAGGGTGGCTTCTAATACAGGTACATTGTATGTAGCTTGTGTATCTGTGATTCCATAGAACAAACAATCTATGACTTTTGTTTGAATATAAGCCAATTCCCACACGTGTCGGCGACTGCATTTGTCAAGTAATATCATGTGAGGGAGGCATTTGCACCTTCCCTCCTTCTTCTTTTCAAGTGTCCCCCTCTGGAGAATGTTCACTTTCAAATGTCCCCCCCTGGAGAAAATGTTCAGTTCACACCCTGCCAGAGGTGGTGGATAATGGAGACTCTCCAAAGATCAACAACAAAGGAAGGAAAAAGAGTAAGAGTTAAGGAAAAAGCCGTCCCAAACCAAAACTGGCAAGGTAAGAACTAAGGAAGGTGCTCTGGAAATATTGGGGGGGGGCGAGGCTAACAATTTGTAGTGCCTAGGACATCTGGGAGGTTAGAAACAGCTTTATATATAATTGTTATATATCAGTAGCGTATGCTGGGTTCCAAGGGTGCATATTTCACTTGATTAAAATGTCTCAATTCCAGATTGTGAGGTTCACTTCCAGGGGGAGGGGCTAGAAGGCTTCAGTCCCCCTTCCCCCAAATAAAGGCATTGCTAAATTAAAAATTTAAATATTGCTTATTTTCCATCACTGACTATATTTTAGGTCAAGTGAGCTTTTTTTCTCTATAAATTTAGCTCCTCCTTAAAAAATGTACATTTGTTTTAGGAAACAATTTGCTTTATTATACATTTTGTTTAGGTCAAATAAGTTTTTTTTTTTAATTAAACCCTCGCAAAATAAATTTCTGTATCTGCCACTTATTTGAGTAATACTTTAATTTAAACTAATATTTGCCAAGCTTTTCATCTAACCTATCTTAGCACTGAAAATACACCTCATATATATGCTTCTTTCTTTCTTTTTTTAAGCAGCATTTCATATGATTTTTTAAAATAAAAGAAATGCACAGAAATGAAAAATGTTCCTAAATTATAAATAGTCCTGTATTTATTGTCTTCATTGCCCCACCATGGCGAAGTGAATAAGGCACTCAAAATGGTAGACAGCTGAAGTGTGAAGGTCCAGCATTCTGGCCTGGCCTATTGTGCGCCTGTCAATCTAACAGTCTGGAGTTTTTGGTCAGTTTTCTCCAGATGTAATATAAAACCTCTTAGAAAATCCTCTGAGCAAGGCACACCCCATCCTAAGCGCCCTTGTGTAGCTTTGCTATAACAACACAATCAAAACAAAATTCCCAATTATTTCTTTCTCTTGAAGAAAACATATTGTAAGATTACAGAGTTTTGCAATTATCAAATGTTTTTCAATGAAACTGCTCTTTTTTTACTTAGAATTCTCCACTTACTAAATTCGAAATACTTTACACTTTTTTGTTTTACTCTTAAAATTTTATTTCAGGGTTTGAGTGGAATGATTCCAAGTTCTGTCACCATACTTGTGCGCTATCTTATACACCCAATCTTTTAGATGATCCAGAACTCGTTACTGGGAAACACAATACTGTGCTCACATTTTCTTCATATATTGTAAGTACTTATTTTTAGATACTAGTGTTCATGTGTTGAGTTTTGCTATTGTACCTAAATAATGTTACATGTACTGCAACTTATTGTCAGTATGCACGTTTCAGGTGAAAAATGCTCATCCTTTATCTGCTGCAAAAGACAATTCAAGCTCTTACTATCCTGTCCATGTGTTTTCTATAACCTTTTTGCAGCTGATCAGTTATTCATTTTTCTCTCAAAATATGTGTACTGACAATAAGCTCATTTTATGTGTGTTATTTTACAAAGGTTTAATTATTTAATACGTTTTTTTATTCTTTAAAGAACTCAATTTACTTTTACAGTTTTTAACTTTTACATAAGTTCTTCATTTAATAACAATATTGGATGTGTCTTTATTTTATGGCCAAATTTCTTTTGCAAACTCTTATATTTCTCTTGTGATTATGTTGTTCATATTTCTGCAATTCCCATTTTAGTCATCCATAATTGATTACGTAAAACCATCTGATCTCAAGAAAGAATTAAATGAGAAGTTTAAAGAAAGGTTTCCCCAAATTCACTTGACGCTGAGTAAATTGCGAAGGTATAGTATTAATATATTAGTTTATTATTATAATGTAATTAGATACATACTAATGTACAAGAAAATTAATATTAAACAGTTGTTATTACATAGATGAATTTCACAGACTTGATTTGGCTTTATAATAGGAGTTCATGTTTCGTACAAGAAATCAATATATGATTACTGTCAGATTGAATGACATTTATGGTCTTTATTACCATAATTGAGAATACTTACCATTTTTTGAGTATGATTTTAAAATGTTCTGCTGGTCATTTCAAAAGCTGAAGCAAGCCAGATATTACCCATATGTGAGATTAAATTATTTATATAAAAGTTTTTGAAGATGATTGCATAGAAGTTTAATTGGTTAATGGATTAGGCAGTGAAATGTGAGTGATTATCCATAGAAAAAGGTGCAATCTATCAGAATGCACAATATATCAATAGAATACTGTTCTCTCATAATAAATTACATTCTGCATCAGTTGAAAATGTATCAGTTGGTCTGTGTTTATTTATTATTTTTTTCTTGTCCCTAGTGTTAAATGAACAATTGAAAGTTTTAAACTATTTATATTAACTTTATTGATTGAGTATTCCAAATGTAAAATAGTTTTTAAAGGATTGTAAATGAATTGCTATCTTATTGCATATATGTATCTATAAGTGTCTAAAAAGTACTGGCCTAGGCTTTTATTTCTTAAATATTGATCATTGACATACATTTAACTGCAGTCACATTAAAAAAAAAAAAAATGTGCAGAATTTTATGGTATCGATTAAAATTATCAGGGAATTTAAATCTAAATAAATACAGAACATAAGTTTTTATACATTTCCCATATAAAAAAAATCCCAACTAGTAAAATGTGCTCCATACATTGATGAACTTATGCACAAAATGCACCTCTCATCAAAAGGTTTAGAGATATGAAAATAAATATTTGCTGCTTTAAATCTCTTTTCAATAGCTCTGAAGACAAAAAATAACATTGGAAGATTGCGTTTCAGGAGCTGTACACAAATTACAAAGGGGAACATTCATTGCATAAATGCATAATGCTTTTGCTATTATTGGTACTGTATAACCGCTTGCCAACTTTGTTTAAACATATCTCTTAGCCTATTTATCATAAAAGGCAGAAATTTTGCACATCATCTAATTAATGTACGGATACATTTTACTAATTTGAAACTTTTTTATATGGTGGGATTGTGTAAAAATTTAAATTTTGCATTTATTTAGATTTGATCTCTTGAAAATTTTAATCAATATCATAAAATTCTGTGTCTTTTTCATGTACCTTTGTACTTTATAGTGTATGTCTATGATCAATATTTAAGGAATGATCGCATAGGTTAGTTTTTTGGGGCACCCCTTATATAATTGTTACAAAATTTTCTCTTGATAGTAACAGCTTCTTTTTCCCTTAGCTTAAAAAGAGAAATGTTAAAGATAACACACTATGAGGTAAGTAAATTTAACCATTATCTGTTTGCTTTTTAAATTGTGAATAATGTGAATATCTAGAATTTGTGTAGGAGTTCCTTTGTTAGACAGGTTAATTTTATAATTCACATTTCAGCAAACGCATATGCCTATTCTCCTATCCAATTGTACTTTTTTCAAAAAATATATGCAAACATTTACCCCCTCTATAAAATTAAATTTTCTATTACAAGTATTGGAAATGCAAACCCTAGACAAGCTATAAACCTTTTTCACCCTCTAGATATTTCCTTTGCCCTTCTTATCTAAGTTGATTGTTTTTAATTTATCCATAATTTTTAACGTTTATCATTTTAAACACTCCAATTTCTGTCTCATTTTTTAATTATCTTACCCTTTACCAAAATATTAGTAGATATGTGCTAGTTTCTTTAAATGTTCCAGTTACCATCAAATCAATGATATTGTGCCAGTCTGTTACATAAAAATTACTTTTAAACATTTTTATGTAAATTTTAGTGAAACTGAACCCTCCTCCCCCCACCACAAAATTTCCCCTTTTTATATTTTCCTGTTTTTTATACTTTTAATGAAGCTCCTGTATTTTATGTGATAGGGATGGTATTCTTTCAAGCAGCTGCAAAATTTCATGTTTTAGTTACTTTTGTTGTTTTTGTTCGATGAAAAGTTTTTAGTTTTAGTTTTTTATAAAATTTCTGACAAATTACTTTGTTTTCATTGTCAGTATTACTTTTGCAGATCTGAATGCATATATGCTCACACATGCATATATGCATTCTTCATGCAACTGCTTAGTTTGATGAATGATCTTGGTGAATACAAGCAAAAAAAATAATTTATTGCTACTCTGTGTTACTCTGTAAAGTAGATTTTACTATTTATAATTGTTCCTAAATTTAATTACAGTGGGTACATATCCTTTTAGCAGCAATATATATTGCTGAAATAATGAACATGCTGTTCAATAAGTACTAATGTAACAGAATATTTCTTGACAAAGAAGGATTCAATCTGCAATTAGTTAAGTTTACATAAACATATTTGAAAGAAAAGATAGTACCATGAAAGGATAGATAGTACTTTTCAATAGTTTAGTGATTTCAAATTAAAATATCAAGAAACAGAGTAAAGATAAAAGTAATCAATTGATAATATTTGATAAGCTGATACATTTAAATATATAATGTATATGTAAAAACAGATCACTTAAATAAAATAAACAAACAAGCTTTTTAAAATAAATAAATAAAATATTTTTTAATTAATAAATGAGCCCTTTTGGCTGCTCCAGCACTTACACTGTTAATACTACACACCTAAATTCTATAAAACAGCCTATTTTTTATATTTTACCACATGATTAATTTGGTAAAATATAAAAATCATTAATTTCATAATAATCATTAATTTGTGCATGCAATCTGTGCAAAGCATTTTGTAATAATAATATGTCATGTTTTAAATAAAATCATTACATTTATACTGGAATCAGTGACTAAGTGCTGCCACATAGGCTAAGCTTCAATGTACATTCTTCAGTTTTTTTGGCTCCAAAATTGGCGATAAATGTAATATTTGGCCTTTTTCTGGAAATGCAAATGAATGTTGTGCAACATTCTGTTTTTAATCTTTTTCACAACGTTTTCTTAACATGTTTTATTTTTTGTTTGTTTGTTTCTATTTTTTAGCTTTCTGACTATTTTTATCATTAAAATGAAACAAGGGGGGGGGTTGAGAGTTGAGTTGCAGAGCCCCCCTTCACATAAATATCAATTGTTAGTTAATACTTTTGAAATTTGTTATTTAGATTCCTAACCCTATATTCTTGTAACAAATATTCAAATTTTATTTATGTATCTGGTTAGAAAACACGAATTCGCGACCATCCATTCTCAGTTAATTTTCTTGAAATTAAAATGTTTAGATTCTTAAACCAAAATTATTTTAACAAATATTCAAATTATTAGTGTCTACATTTGAGAAACCCATTTGGAAATGCGATTTCGCTGCTACTTTGTTTCCTTAGCGCCTGGCATTTTTGGCACCAAAAATTAAGGTAGTATGTGTATTGAAGGTGTGCCCACACATATATTATAAAATAGAATTGTAATGACTGTAAATATTTTCATTTCAATAAATCCTATTTCCTGTAATTCTGATCTCAACTATGTGGCAGGCCCACTGTCTTTCTGTTTCTTGGAGGTATGATGGTATCTTTTAGTGATTAGTTTATTTTACTCTTGCTATATGTATCTATAATTTAGTTTTTGTGCATTCAGGAGT
Source organism: Cheiracanthium punctorium (assembly GCA_038373885.1). Classification (NCBI taxonomy): domain Eukaryota; kingdom Metazoa; phylum Arthropoda; class Arachnida; order Araneae; family Cheiracanthiidae; genus Cheiracanthium; species Cheiracanthium punctorium. Next base: position 34,959 of record JAWZYV010003121.1, read on the forward strand.
TGATGAACATTTTTCTACAAAATTAATGAACTTTTTCCTTGTTTGATGTTTTTGAAAGTGAGTAAAAGAATGTACCATCTGAGCTTACAATTTTTAACTTTTATTTTTTATATAGTGTGGAATTGATCTACTTACTGTTGCTCAAGCTTATGTGTTTTTTGAGAAACTTATCCTTAAGGTATATAATATTTATTATTCTGTTTTTTTACCATATAGTTTATATATAGGGAGAGAGGAAAAGAGGGTATTATATAACAGTTGAGAAATATGTAGTACCGAGGTTTCAATTCTGTTAGGCGTTGTCACATGGGAATACCATGAACTACTCAAGAAAGATTCCTGTATTACAATGCAGTGCTTAGTGTTGTCAGACCACTCGCTACAGAACAAAGTGTGTTTTGTGATTTTCAAATATTTTTACCCCGTAGTATACATGTGTTTCGAGCATTGATTTTATGCATAATATACAGTAAAAGAAGTAGTTTGTTATACTATGATTGTTATTCAGTTGACAGTGTTTTGCCCATCAGTTTACAGATTCATTTTCATAGATGGCGTGTCGGGTTTTATTATGTAATAGGTAATATTGTAATGGGTTTTATGCCATCAGCTAAAGACGCTGAATTATGTGTAACAGAAAATTGTCTATGATCAATGAGGAGAAATTCGGATTCATTGCTTCAGCTGTTCTCTGTGGGTTTACCCTGACTGTACAGAGCAAAGAAAAAAGATTGTTTTTTGTAAATAGACTCAAAGCAGAAATGACTTAAACATAATCTTAAAAATATGGTTTTATAGTTAAAAATAACTATATTTTATGCAGTATAATTAGTTTTTCACTGGTTTAAACCGCCTATTCCATATTACCAAATTATTTCATTTTAACATCCATTTGTAGCTTTTTTTTTCCCTGTAACAACAAAATAAATAGTGTTTTTCTTTACAAGTGACATTTCTTTACAATTAGGTATAGTATGTACTCATGATTTTGGGGGATTTTATTGAAAAACCTGTAAAGTTATATTTAGATATGTAAATGGTATTCCATAATACCCTCCTCTCCTCTATATATTTATATATATATACTAGCTGTGTGCCCGTTCTTCGCACGGTAGGAAACGAAAAATTTCCTCACATGTGTTATTCGAATTAATTCCAGTGATGTGAAATCTAGAAAAAGCAAAATTATTTCACTCTTGATTTAAAATTTGCGTCATATATGTAATAACCCGAGATCATTGCAATATAATGACACACACACAAAAAAAAAAAAAAAAAAAAAAAAAAAAAACCTATGTCAGCGTCATTCAGTATCAAAAAAGTGAAAATGGACCGTTTGCAGTGAACTTCTCACTTTCAAAATGTCTTATTTCCGCAGACATGCTGACTTTTAGGTTCACGTTTTAGCGTTAAATACCTCAGACACTACATGAAATGGACATTTTTTTTAAATATGTCACCCTCTCTTGCAACCCTTTACAAAATGAAAAGAGATGAGAGATAAGACTGTGCTATTTATAAAGGCTTTAAGATTGTTTTTCTAGATTATGCAGTTTAATTTTTCTTCTCACAAATAAATCCAGTATTTATAAAAGGAAATCGAGCCAAGCAAAGAAATCGTCTGCTTGAACATAAGAATAACTATGTACACAAAATGAAATCTTTGGAATGAGAAACTTTTTTCACGTTTTCAGAAGAGCGCTCGTTGTAGTTGCTTCACAATGGGCTTTGACTTTTAGTTGTACAATAACAGTAGTATTTGGTGCATTAAGGCAATAAATAACATATGTTTTAATTCGAATTTCGCAAAAAATCGCTTCGAGATATGGCGCGGGACCCGTTTTTATTTATTTTTTTTCAACTGGCAATTTTAATCATTGTTACTGTATCCATGACAACCAAACCGCAAGATATCAAACCAAAATTTATAAGCAAGTGCTACTGAAATGAAAATCCTTCTTTACTTAAAAATTCGTAAAAATTCTCCTAATTTATATTTTTCCTCCGTTCTTCTTTTAAAAGTGGGCGAATTGTGTGCCCCGTCTTTTGCCGAAATATAAAAATGTTATGACAGATAGAATTCATGATGCAGCAGTTTTAAAAATATTTTACGAAAGTCAGCGTCAAATTTAATTTTATTTGAAAAATTCCCAAAAATCTGCAAATTATGTTACACAGATCGAACAAACAGTTTTCAAAAGAAAGTTTTCTCCTCTATACGATGATGTAACTATCGTTTTCTTGCGAGTGCAATTACCTGTGTTATTATGTATTATGCAAGAAAAATTGCTAAAAATCGGACAAAACATAAAATAAAACATTTTCTAATTCGAGTTTCGAAAAAATCGCTTCGAGGTGTGTCGAGACCCGTCTTGGAGAATTTCCGTACAAAATTTGGTAGGTCTACGATCACCCGTTTCGGAGCTACGTGAGGTGCAGACAGACAGACAAACTAACGGACTGTTTACACATTGTTTTATTTATATAGATTCAGTTTTAACCAGGAATTTTTCTGCATTTTAAAAGTATGTGAAGCTCTTTTTCTTCCTTAAACAAAGACATATTTTAATCGGTATTGCTAAGTTTCTTTAACTGATTTATTCTAACTGATTTATAAAACACTATGCATGTAAATTTTCTGATTACAATTACTTTATTAATGAAAATTATAGTTGGACAGATTTTAGGTTAGTCTTTGAAATATCTGTATTATTCAGGAATCTGCTTAATCATTAAATTAAGCCCAAAATTATCATCAAAATAGCAAAAATAGTAGGTGTTTTAGTCGTTAGAATTTAATTACTCAGAGAAGCATTTTGTGTTCATGATATGTAAAATGTATCTATTTTAATAAGTACTCTTAAAAAATTGTAATATGGAACACTGCTTAAGAAAGTTTTGCTGCATTTTCTTTTGTGCATCAAACTTATTATTGTTACTACTTTAATAAATAATAACAAATTTCCACTAATAAATGAATTCTAATTCATTTATGTGTGGAACATGTGAGCTATTTATGCACTGTTGCATAGGCAAAAATTAATCTTCTAAACTGTAATGTCATTTTTAGAAAATACGATGTGACTAATGTGAGTTAATGACTTAAAAAATAATTCAGTGCACTATCTTGTCTGATCAACATTGAAATCCCCCTTCCAACTTCAGAGGCAGCAACACGTTTCAGTCATTGCAGGGGTATATTTAAGAAGGGGGGGGGCTCAAAAAATATAAAAAAATTATTGAAAAACAGTTATTTTAAAATATTTAAATTATCTCTAGTAACAATAAAGTTTAAAATACCAGATCCCCTCATCCCCAAATTAACAAAAAAACCTACATATGCTACTGAGTCATTGTGTTCATATAAACAGAGTAAAAAAAAAAAAAAAAAAAAAAACTACTATGCTATTGTGAAAGTGTTTTTTGTTTTTCCTCCCCGAGAATTCTTTTACAAAAAGTAAAAACCATCTTGTTTCATTGTAACATTATGACAAATCTTTTGCATTTTGCAAAAAAATGTGACTGCATCTCAAATCCTGCAGTGTGACAAGCTGAATCGTGACCTATTACCATAGCAGATTTTATAAGTCCCATGCGAAATTTTAACCCTCATGAAAATAATTCTGTATTTCTACAGAAAAATCGACTATTAATCTAGGATTCATAAAGTTCAATGAGATTTGTGGAAGTGGCATAGTGCTTTTCAGTATAACTTGACTGGGCCTATGACCAGTGGTCCTCTAAAGCAAATATACAAACCACATGAAAGCTTGTTGACAACGGATGCTAAGTGTGCAAAGTTGACTTCCCCCTCTACAGGGATTGATGCAGATGAAATTTGGGTCCATTTTACGGCCCTTCATAAAATTAAAATCAGTTGAAACATCCCCTTCACAAAAATAAAATTGATTGAAATAACCCTTCATTGACATTTTACTCTATATTTTAATTTGTTTTGTAATTTTTTTAAGTGACTTTTACAAACATTTGTTTGTAAATTCACAAAAATAAACAGTTTTCACTAAAATGGTACCTTGGAAAAAATTCCTGTATTGACCCTTGCTCTATCAAATCCATATAGATTCTTCACTCCTCGATATAAAGTTACATCAGAAAAAAAATTGATCTCACTACTTTTTATATAAACCTAGTGTTCAAAGTATGCAAAAAATCCATCCTTCAATGAGGCTAATCATCGACAATCACCTCTACTACTGATGTAAAGTAGAAGTTATACAATTTTCTTATTATTTATAACTGTCTACAACATCAGTCATTTTTTTATTTCTTTTAACTGTTTTACCTATGAGTCATTTCGCTAACGTTTTGCTACTGATAAAGGTAGGACTTTTATTCCTCTTAAAAAGTATAGTATGTTTTTGTTACTCACATGCATGTTTAACATGCAGAAGTTATTTATTTCTGTCTATAAACCTGTTTATTTTATTTATTTAAAAATACTTTTTTTAAAGGCAATTCACCTTTTATACATATATATATAAGTTTATATACTGAAGTTTAGTATTTGAAGTTAGTAGTACTCTTCTTGCTGCAGCAGGGGTGATACATTTGACAGTCACAGAAACCTCTTATGATGGATTGTACACTGTTACAATAAAATTTTGTTTAAGAAATTGTGTGAGAACTTTGTAAAACATGAAGGTTTCCTATCTTTGGTTTTTTTTTTTTTGTTGTTCTTTTTGTTGTTGTTAATTTCTTCTTTTTGTGTTTGAAAACAAATCAGAATGAGTAGAGATATTTGTTCCTATTGTTGTAACTCATTTTTCTTTTTATTTGTTTGTTTTATATATTATTGTTGACACTTTTGTATTTTATTTTCAGATGCTTATCAACAAACATAATCGAAAACCCTGTGCTGCTGCCTGTCTTTTGTTGTCAGCCAAGCTAAACGATGTTAAAGGGAATGATTTAAAAAACTTAATTGAGGTATTTTATAACTTAATCTACTTTTCAAAACTAATGATTAAATAAATTTATTGTGTTACATATAAATGCATTATACAATGAGTGAAACTACATATCTTCATTAAGATGCAAGGTAGGTTTTCAAAAAAAAATATTGTTCTTCAATTATTATAGTACAGTCAAGCACCATTTATTTTCTCATTTATACGACTTTTACATTTATATGTCATTTTCGTGAAGTTCTGGTTTATTCCTATTCATTTTAATACAAAAATACTACATTTATTAGATGCACAATTTTGGTTTTACATTGTTTTCAATTCCCTAAACTTTAAAATTATTCTGACTCAATCATTATTTTCCTATTTAGGCAGAAACTTTTTCTAGATGGAAGTCTAATAGTTTAAGGAGAGTGCAAGGAGGGATGTATCTGTATCCAACTTCCTTCAAACAAACTATTAATTATATTGAAAAACTGTCAGAACGTGTGAAAGAACATTTCATGAACTTAATTTAATCGTAATATTATAATTAATAAGCAAAGATAATCAGATGACTATGAAATTTTTATTTTATTTATTTTATTTTTTTTTAATCATTCAATGTCTGTTAGGAACATAAATTGCAACATAAATGAGGGGTCTTTATATTAAACTACAGTATATGATCATTGAAAAAAATCTCCATTATCCAGAAATTTTGATTATACGATATAGAGTCATTTCCAGTTAAGATAATCCAGGTTCATATCTATTTGTATTATTTATATAAACCAGTATATGTGAATAAATTTGATGCGTTTATTTATAAAAATCTGTATGTGTTTGTTCATACATATGTTTTTTAATTCAATAGGACTTTCTATAAAATGTCTTAAATTGGATCTATAATTTTATACTAAATTTAAATTTGTAAAATCATATATTTTTCACAAATACACGAAAAGAGGACCCTATTTTCACTATTACACAAAAACAGGACCTTAGCTAGGAACGCCTGATTGAATGCTAATTTCACATTCACAAAATTATGAGTAAATTTTTCACAATTTCACCGAAACAGGGCTCTGTCTGAAAAGTCTGGACAGACTCCTGTAAATGGTATGCAATGTGTATTGTATTAATATTAAAGATATGTGGCATTTAAGATATACAAGTACAATAAAGTATGATTTATTTCACTTTTATGATAAGTGTTTATTTTTTTAAATTTAGCTATTCTTTCCCTTTAAGTACCTGAAAATACTTAAATTATTATTTACATAAATTCACATTAATAGTGTTAAACCTGTGATGTTGGGTAAGTTGTTTGTTAATGTTTCAGTTATACAACTTTTCATTTATACGTTATTCTAAATCTGTTCCTTGAAAGATATATAGACCGTGCTTTACTGTACCTTTTCGATAATCAGTAAACTTCCAGCTTAGTGCCAAATCTTTTTTTTTGTGTGTGTGTGTGTGTGTGTGTGTTTAATGAATACTGAATTATAATTTTCGTAGAAAATCAAGAATTATTTATTTATGGTCACTCAATTATTTTCTGCTCCCTGCCAGCATCAGATTCTCTTTTGATATGTAAAACACACAAAAATATTGAAAGATTTTGCCTTGTTTTAAAGCACAGCTGGTATAGTGAAATGGTATAGGAGTTTCTGCACGGGGAGAAGACTTGCACACTGATAAGGCATTAAGAGCACCGTAGCCACTACTTAATCGATAAAACGTAAAGAATTTCTTAACTTTACATGTAAAATGTATAGCATCAGCTTTTTTATTTATTTATTTACATTGACATTTTTCTGCTGTGCTTCCCATAGAATTCTGTATTTAGTTATAAATTAAGAGTTAACAAAACTCCATAATAAAATATATTTCAGCCAACTCCATAATAAAATATATTTCAGCTAACTCCATAATAAAATATATTCAGGCAGTTACTTTAGAGAAAATCCCTCACAAATTTCTTGTTCCTGACCTACATACCCCCTAGTTTCCCAACTTTTCACTAGGTGCAACGGGCATTACCCTTTCTGTAATTGGCTCTGTAAAGTGATGTCATTTACTTACTTAGCCCAAGTATTTTAGGATGGTCACCGGAAACTGCAAACGCAGGCAAATATAGTTTAATTTGCACTTTTGATTCTTAAGTGGTCTCAAAAATTATCTCTGAATGTAATATTTGTCTGGGCGAGAAACAAACCTTTCAGTGAAAGTATTCTGTTTCTCAGAGATTAAAGTTGGTTTAAAATTAAATTAGATTAAATTGTCCAGGGCTATTTTCTTATTACATACATATATGTTTAATTATTGTAGATATATACATAAAATTTTATTTATTTGTATAAAGATTTATTTATTAAGTTCCAATAGATTGTATTACTTAGTTCTTGTATAAGTTGAAAAAAAAAATATTATTTATATAAGTTTAATGCATATTTTGTATAATTAGTATTTGATATTTACATGCCTTTCTCAAATATTTTTTTTCCTTGAAATTCCATGTAATCCATAAAAAAAACCTAGGGTTTTTTTGTTAAAAAATAGGGAGATCTTTTGCCAGTCTGATTTATGTCATTTACAGTTTTTTTCAATATTTTTAAATCCAATTAGTGTATTAGTATTCTCTGCAACACACAATAAGTCCGTGCTTTTGTTTACTGAATTTCAAATCATTAGCATATTCCTTTTATTCTTACTTTTATAAAAATTATTGTAAAACAAAAGATTGTAATTGTTTTCATAAATTTTTGCTTAAAACCTTTTTTGTTGCTTTTTGATATTTTTTGTTACTGCTAATTTATTTATATAGACATCAAAAAGTATCTATCAACATTTCTCCTGTTTCAGAAAATGGAGAGTGGATTTCGTCTGAATCACAGAGATTTAATATCTTGTGAATTTGGAGTTTTAGTGGCCTTGGAATTTTCCTTGCACCTTCCAACATGGGAAATATTTCCACATTACCAGCGTTTGTTGTATGAATCATGAAAAAGACATTAAAGGAAACAACTGTGTGGCTTAAAGCGATTTTCGAGATCTTCTGTGATTTGTCTATGTGATTGATCAGATTCTTTTTAGTTGTTTTTGTGATTTAATGTAAAAAAGCTTAAAGAAATTTAAACTACATGAAATATTTATTATTACTTCAAAATATATGTTCATGTGTGTGTTTGTAGGCCTATATGTGCTCTTAAAAGCAAAACTTATATTAAAACCTGTGCTGCAATATAACTTGTGCTATGTAGACCAATCTAAACCAAAGTTTATGCTTTTTAAACAACGAATTTATCTATTATTAGAATAAGCTTCTTTAAAAGATTTTTTAATTAAAATCCTGGATTCATAAAAAGTTACTTTAATTCATGATGTTTAAATGTCAGTAGTTCTTTTTTTCATGTATGTTTACACTGAGTGGTAACCTTTATTTACTTAACTGTATCTGGAACAGCACTCACACTTCCTACACAAAATTGTTTTATTTTTCAAACCTTTATATATAGAGAGAGAGAGTTTATCCATAAGAATTGATTTTGACTTTTTACAATAAAAAATAGCAAACATTTTGATTTATTTTTATTTTTTATTTATCTTGAAAAAGGGATTGTGGGGATGTAAGACTTAGGAATTAGTTGAAGAAACAGATAAATTCCTCCCCCCCCCCCCTAAAACACATAGCTTGGATGCTCTCTAAAAATTTTACTGCTTGTATGCATAATGAATTGAGAAATATTTTGGCAGTCAACTGTATTCTTGATCAGTGTTATAATGTACCAATTATATAGTAAATAGTTTGTATTAGCTAATTAATTCACTATTAATAAAAAAAAATATGCATCAATTTCTAATGATAGTGGAGATCAGTTTTATATTTTTATCAAAGTAGTTATAGCATAGCAAATGTTTATACTGGAGTGGTTTAAATTGCATTGATTGGTATTCATTGAAATCTATGGGCAGGCAATGTTTAAAGTGCATCATGAATGTGTATAATTTCATAGGTATACAAAAAAAGCATATGGTGTCTAGATTTTTTACTTTTGAAAAGCTTTCTATATTAATTTAATGTTTGATCTCATGTCTACCATAGTGGAATTGCTCTTTAGCACTTGAAATTTTAAAATATGAACTGTGTGCTCCTTAACTTGTATTTTAAAATTGTTAGAAGATATTAAATAACGGCAAAAGAAATTAAATTTATCTTATTAGTAAAATAATAAAATGCCAACTGCAACTAACATATGCAAACCAAATGAGTCCAGAAAAGGTGGCAATATGATCTGAAAATTTACGTCTGTAGAAACAGTGGCAGACCCTAAGGAGAGGCTACGAGGTTCGTTCATTTTTTTCTCATTAAACCCCTCTTAAAAAGCATTTCTTTCTGTTCTTGTTTAAGAAATGCTTTTACAAAGTTTTAAATAAAATTTGGAGAGCACATATCTTTGAGACAAATATAATAAAATTGTAATAATGCATGTATTTCCCATCCTTTCCCTAAATGTATTAAAATGTTTGGATGTCAGTTTAGTCATTGATAAATGGGACCATTCATTCTAATTATGTTAAAATTATCTTTAGAGGAGGGGAGAAACTGATATTTTCTACTTAGTGTCTTTTAACTGTTTTAGTTGTTTTCTGGCATATTATTTAGTTACTAAAATAATTGGAAGAAAATATTTTGTAGCATTCTTTGTAATTCTGTATTATTCACTTACGTTATTTTATGTGAATATATATATATATGGTAGTTGTTCTACAAGGGTAGATTTTACCTTTAACTCTGATATGCTTATAACTGTAGTTAAATTTCAATAATTTATATTCAGCTCTATCTGATATACAAATATCTACAGGTTACAGTATGAAGCTTCTTTAATTCATTGATATTCAAATTTTTTTTATTTACTAGTATACTGTATTTGTACTAGAGACAGTCTTTTCATAATTGTATATTTATAAAATTTCTTGCCAAATTTAATATTTTTTATCTTATCACTTCAAGTTCTTGTCTCAAATTTATAGCTTCATTCATAATTATCCTTCACTCAGTCATTGCTTTTTACTGTTTATCAAAGTTATATATTTATATATTTCATTACATCTGTTTTCATCTAAAGCTTCATGATTCATTCTGTTGACGCATATATATATATTTTTTTTAATAATGTAATCTTACAAAGATATAAAATTATGAATACATGCGAGAGTTCACACTCTTTTTTTCTCCCTCTAGTGTGGAAATTCTTCAGTTAATTTAAAACAGAGTGTATCTAAACTTTTGTGGTAATGTTGTTATTAATGCATTTGACCTGAAACGTTTACAAGTTCAAAAAATGAATTTTTCACAGATAGATAATGGAGCCATTCAGAAAGTGGTGTTTATATACTCATGCTTTGCTCCATGTATATCTCCATTTAGCAGTTAGAAACTTATCCAATATTATATATCTATAATATAAGTGTGTGTGTTTAAAATTAAATTAAATCTGTTTTATTAACTTGCAACCAAGACATGATTTTAAGAATTTATATGTTGTGTGTTTTAAAGAATACAATTGTAAGGTGTACCTCACAGGTAATTAAACTACAGTAGAACCTCGATTATCCAAACCTCGATTAACCGAAACTCTCTGTTAACCGAAGTCGGTTCCTTCTTCACTTTTTTTTTCACTTTCTACTATCATCCAAAATTTTCTCTTAACAAACGTGCGTTTTTAAAGTTTTATTTTTTTCCCCACATTCCTTTTGTATGCAAGCTGTCCTTCTACGAGTGCAGATAAATATTTTGGAATTCCCTTTTATAGAATTCCTTCTCGCAAGCTCAATTCTCGGTATGAGTGTACTCTTCCCCACTTTCAAGCATCCCTGTTCTAAGAATCTGGTGCAGTTTCAATAATTTAAAGGTTTGAAAACTTGAAAGGTTGGAAAACTGTCAGTATCAAAGACTGCATTTATATGATCAGTGGCACGTGGGAATCTATGTCGCAATTGACACTAAGACAAAGTTGGCGAAAACTTTTCACGAAGTTTTCAACTGGTGCAGATGAAAATGCTACGGACATTGTGAAAGATAGTGTTACTGAGTTAGCACAATGAAAGGTTTCAAAAATTGTGGGGATAGAGAAATAACAGATTGGCTAAATTGTGACGTGGAAGATGCAGGCTTCCAGTTGCTCAATGATGAGGAATTAATTTCAGAAGTCCGAAAATCTCCAAAAAGAAGAAGATGATAATGATTCAGGAGTAAATAAGAGCTGTAACAATGATGCTTTTGAGTACTTCTCAAAAGGCTTTCTTTTGTTGGAACAACAGGAGCAGTGTGATTCCTCTGAAATCATGCTTTTAAGAAAACTTTGGGATGGAGCTGCACTGCAAAGGGTGGCCAATTTACACCAAATGAAGCTTCCATTTAAACCATTGTAAGTTTTTGTTTCAGAAATAAATTTATTTTTATTTATAACTTTAATTTATTTAACAGTTAAAACAGTTATAATAACAGTTGAATGACGATACTACATATTAAACTAGATGATTATTGATGAATTCTCGATTATCCGAAAATTTCGATTACCCATAGTAGGTTCGGCCCAATTACTTCAGATAATTGAGGTTCTACTGTATTTTATTTCTCTTCAATTAGAAATTTGTATCTGATAAAGAATTAATACTGTTGAAACTATAGTATTTTCGGTAGCCTATATTTCATACCTGAAATTTTTATTCTTGTACTATGTTAATTGTTATTAGTGACCAATTTATTATCAAACAATAGGAAGTATTTTTTAAATATAATATATTTAGAAGAATTTTAACATTAGTAAAAATAGAATTCTGTAGGGAAGTGTGAACTAGGTTGGTGTGTAGATTTGGTGTTCCATTCAGGTATGTAGTCAGTTTATAGAAAAAACTTGTGGTGTGTGTGTAAGTTAGGCAGAAAAATCCCTATTTTAACATTGAGCTTTTTTGAGTCACATTGTTTCAGCAATTCTTTTACATTCCAATTATTCTTTTTTAGTTATTTGTATTTTTGAGCATCTTCCTGTGCTATTTATTTCACAAGTGTTTTCATCTATTTACCATACTGTCATTCTTTTTGCATTGACATGAATTCAGTCATTTTGCGTACCATTTGAGTGAGAAATTTGTGTCCTCATTTATGTTCTATTGTGCCTTTTTATACTGAACTGTATGTTATTGAGTTTATTCTAAAAACTGCAAATGATTTTTCCGAATTCATTTGTGAAAAGTGATGTAGCTTAGTGATAATTGGTAATCAGTACACTTTCTAGCCAATAAATCCATTTAAAGATAAAAATTTCTAGAATATTGTTGCCATTGCTTTTACATCTAATATATTGTGAGATAACCTGATATTGTAATATTTTCATACTGAGTAAATCCATTAAAGATTTTTTAATAAAATGTGATTTGTTTCCTTTCTGTATACAGCTGAATTTGTACTTTAAGAAGTAAAATCAATCCCTGATGAGCTATTATCAGTTTTAATCATATAAGCGGGTCAAGGAAGTAAGTTATAATGTTGTGATAATTTTAAACAAAACACTGTTCTCCTATAACTTTAACTTAAAGTGTTCTTACATTCTTATCCATCATGATAATGTGATTTGATATCCATGATTTATATCCTTTCTAATTTTGATCCAATGTCATTGGATAAGTTGTCTAATTTTTTAAGAGTCACTGAAATTTATTTTATGAAACTCAAAGGTATTGTCTACAGTTATTTAGGCATTTATCCTATTATGATACTAGTCAAGACCATGTTTGTAAAGAACCTTTCACTTCTGTTTGAACCAATTTCATATGCACTCTTAAATAATGTAATGGCTTTTTAAAATAATGACATCAAAATGGTGTAAATCTAACTTTTTTTTTTCTTTCAAATAATCATCTCATATTATTCACTGATCTACTTTTATCTGATATTGTGGAAGTTTATTATTTCACTTGTGGCACAAATTTTACATTAAGCCGATAAACTTGAATGGGTTTCTAAGGCATCTTGTGACATCAAAATGGCATATATTAAATGAACTATTTACAGCAAAAAAATAAATCTCACCTTGCTGTGTATATTGGTGTGCTCAAATCAGACATTACTTTTCAGGACTGAAATTTACAAAAAACTGCTAAAAATCTGAGAAAGGGTGCATTATTAGAATTTTTTATTTGCCTGCTTCCTGCTGTATAACATTTTACACATCTGTGCAAAAGTTCTAGCTGATTGATAAAAAGGTGTGGATTTGTATATTGGATAAAGAAACAAACAAACTTTCGCATTTATGTATTAGATATGATGATGATATTTAAATCTGCACTTTCAGTGTATAATATAAGCAGGGATGTGCCAGCTGCTCCAAATCGTGCCAAATCATTCCTGATTCGCCAATCTGCTACAAGAAGATCATTTTTGGACATTTTTGCTCCAAATTCAGCAAAACTGCTACATTTTTTAATTTTCCATGTACATTGAAAATGTTGGTAAATCTCCCAAATTTTTACAAAAATCATCACACATTCTAATTTCAATCTTTCTCTATTGATCTTAAAAAGGAATATTTTTTTCTTTGGCATCCCTTTGTTTAAACCTCCAATGCCTTAAGAGTAAAAATTGACCCCTGTTTTAAATTTATATAAATTGGTAATTTTTTGTTACCAAATTTTTATAAGCCACTGATGGTAGTTAATAAAGTTTAGTAAATATTGTATTTTTGATTTAAAATAGATACTTTGCATAGCAATGTATAAAAAACTGAATTTTTTATTTATTTCAAAAGCTTCTGACTCTCCTCTCTTTTTCCTCCCCCCTCCCGTTTTCTTTTTCTTTTTTTTTATTAAAAAAAAACTAGCTTTTGCTATTAGCTAAGAGTTTTTAAGAACCTCCTTAATTGTCATTTTTTAGGTTGGCAATCTTTAATGACTTTTCTCTTTCCCCAAAAAAATATTTTGTATTTCAAAATTGACATTCTTGTGCTCCAAAAGTGACTCCAAAATTTAATTTCAGCTGGCACATCCCTCTATAAGAATAAATGTTCTGACTAAAACTGAAAGAGAATTTCACAAGTAATTTTTAAGTGATGAAAATGGCCTTTCACTTGATGCATTGCTAATAAATATCATTCAAAATATTCTCATTAAGCAATTTCATTCTGAAATATCAGACCGAATTCATTGATTGATTTCAACATGTTGATTGGACCTATCACTCTGTCGTCTTTACAAAAATGCAAGAACTGGATGAAGCAATATCTTGGTTTGTATGAGTTGCTTTCCAAAGTCTATTGCATTTAAGAATACCCCCGCCCCTTTCCAGATCTACATTTAGGTTCATAATATCCATAGGCAAAATCTATTGTCTCCAGCATGTTCTTTTACTGTTGTATCTCTGTGCATATTAGTCAGTTTAAAAAATGTTGACTTAAATTGAAAAGGCTATAGCTAGGAAATTTTTTTGGAATTGGTTTAATGTTTCTATGAGGTGAATTTTTGAACACATATAATTCATGTTCATGACGTATTGCAAGGCAATATCCATAATCGTTCGCTGTGACAAATAACTTATGAATTCAAATGTGACCAGTCTTGACTAAATTAATGTATTTTTGAGTAAATACTTTTTAACATAGATGGATGGGTGGGGTCTAAATTAGCTGCATTCCACCTTCGATTAAAAAAAGATAATGCCACCCTATGCTGTGGAATATTCTTACCTAATTACAAATACAGCACCACATTTTAAGTACGGGAATGGGAAATGTACATTTTGAAAATATTTTGATGTATGTTTTTCTGTAATCTATCATCATATTAAATAATGGTTGACAATTGCGGAAATGGAGGGGTAGAAAAATACACATACTGGGAAATCCACTACAGGCTGTAGTCAGGGGCAGTTCTGGAACCAGGGAAGGGGCTAGGGAGCTCCAGCTCACCCAAAAGACATTGCTTAAAGGTAACATTTTGCTTCATTGTACTCTGTGTTTAGTTCTAATTCACATTTTTGATAAATTATCTCCCCCGAAGGGATTTACATTGCTTTAGCGTACTTTTTCCTTTATTGCACTTTTTTCCCCATGTCAAACAAGCTTTCCTTAAAAATTTGCCCTTCCCCCAAAAAAATGTCTGTACCCGGGTTTATTCTTTCCTTGTTATGTGTGTTAATTTACAAAGTTTTATTTATATCATCTTTTAACACCAGTTTCTGCGTGCTTTTTGTTACTTTGCATAAGTTTTATGCTGTTCAGAAATTTTATTTGTTAACTTCCATTTTTTTATCCCCCCACCTCCCCCGAAATACTAAATTACTGGCTTTCGCCCATGAGATTAAAAAAAAAAAAAAAAAAATTGCACGTTTCAAATTATATTTTATAAAATAAAAATTAAAAATCTCAGATAGACTTCTTGAATTTACCCTTGTAATTTCCTCTCCAGCAGTACGCAGGATTTACTGCATGATTTGAATACTTGATTATCTGGAAAAGATCAGAATTCGAAGTTGAAGTTGGTACACCCTCGTTGGGTACACCACAACCAATCGAGCAAATAATTAACGAACGGTTTATTTTTACTGTTAATCGGATACTGTATGCAAGGGCGCTTTTCCGCCCAAACGAAAAAGAAAAGACAAAATCGTCCTTGGACTTATAAAAAGGGGAAAAAAAGAAACTGTAAATAGCAAGAAAAGAATAGCCTCCTTTTGCCTTGAGTGACAAATTGAAGGTCAAGATCAAGGTTATCAACCGCCAGGTTCCGGAACGTCTGCTGCAATCGCAACCGAGCCGAAGAGTTACCAAGCGAAGTAGAGGATGCATCACGCCGCCTGCCTCTGGAAATAAATCCGCTAGTGTTTTTCCTATAGGCAGTTTTTTGTGCGGCCAGTCTATACGAGGGGCATCTGCGAACAGAGGGGGGAGGGGGGGGCGTGTCTTGGGCGAGGACTTTTTAAGGGATTCTAAACCCTACTCACGTTCAGGCCCCGAACTGGCTCCTTTGGGGGCCCTCGGCTAGAGATTGAAAAGGGGCCCCTTACTGATTAATTTGAAGGGAATCGAATATTACAATATATGATATTTCGAATTTAGTCTTGCGTGACTAAACAACCCATTTTAGAGCTTTTGCCCCCTACTGCATAAAGACGCAAGATTACTGTCCTATAAATAATCCAATTATTCTGACATATATACATATATATCTGTTTCATATATTTATATATATGAAATTACTCTTAATACATATATAGTAGTATATCTATTTGGGGAGGGGGGAGCTCGGCAATCCCCGATCTGGCCAGTCGGGGCCTGCTCAGGTTACATCTGGAAAAACCCTCCCAAAACTCCAGACCGTTAGATTGACAGCCACGCGATTGGCTTGAACCCGGGACCTTCACACTTCGGACGTCTATCATGTTCAGTGTCTATTCACTCGGCCATGAAAACCGTTGGGCTAGAGCGCAGCTTTTTACTTCCTTGTACGTAGTATAAGGAAGTAATGTGATCCCGAAAAATTTTGGGGGCCAAATTTCGACATAAAAACCGATTTTGACTACCTCTAAATTTAATTAAAAAAATGTTTTCGATGCATCTCATCGTAGGCTAGCATGCACGATCATATTAACGCGTCTGCAACTCATTTTGACCAGTGGCGAGTCTACTGTGGCCAGTTTTTCCATGCCGTCTGTACGTACGTAAGTACGTACGTACGTATGTATGTAACTCGCATATCTCAAAAACTAATGGTCGTAGAATGTTGAGATTTGATATTTAGGATTGTTCTATGATCTAGTTGTGCACCTCCCCTTTTGGTGGCAATCGAATGGATAGTTTATGTACAGGACCGCCCAAAAGATTCGAAATACATTACGCTCTATGGGCCGAAATTCATTAAACTCGCCTAACTCAAAAGCTATTAGGCGTAGAATGTCGAAACTTCATATTTTGGATAGTTGTAACATCTAGTTGTGCACCTCCCCTTTTGGTTCCATTCGACTGGATAGTTTATCTACAGGACTGCCCAAAACATTCGAAATACATTACACTCAATGGGCCGAAATTCATTAAACTCGCATATCTCAAAAACTGTTAGGCGTTGAATGTTGAAACTTTATATTTAGGATTGTTGTAACATCTAGTTGTGCACCTTCCCTTTCGGTTCCATTCGACTGAATAGTTTATCTACAGGACCGCCCAAAAGATTCGAAATACATTACGCTCTATGGGCCGAAATTCATCAAAGCGTTTTTTAGAGGTATTGGGCTATTTCAAACGACTCAGAAGTGATATATGCTGTAAAGAGTTAGAAAATGAATTTCTCCATTAAAAAAAGTGTCTTTTTCATTTATAGTTCTGCTACAGGAACACTCAAAAGATTTCCAATACATTACGGTCAATAGCAATTTTAGGGGCATTCATCCATTTCAAGCACAATACCGTCCTACCACATAAGTTAGGTAATGGTCCGACCACGGTCACGTGCCTCCCTCAAGAACTATGCCAAAAGTCGCCAAGCTTGGCGACTTTTGGTGTATGTGTGTGCATATTTAACTCTCAAATCTCAAAAACTATTATGAAATTTCATATATAAGAATGTTGTAACATCTAGTTGTGCATCTCGATTTTTGGTTCCAATCTACTGGAGAGTTTATTTACAGGACCACCGAAAAGAATTTCAGTACCTTAATGTCTATGGACATCTTCAATATAATACAGTCATTGTTTGGTACATGCCCAAAATCTCGCCGTCTGTCCTCGACCTTGGCGAGTTTTGGCGAAATATCGCCAAATTTGGCGATAGTCAGTCATTTGGTCCATGCCCAAAGTATCGCCATTTGTCATCGTTCTTGGCGAGTTTTGGCGGAATATCGCCAAATTTGGCGATAATCTGTCATTGTTTGGTTCATGCTTAAAATCTCGCCAAATGTCTTCGACATTGACGAGTTTCGCCGAAATATCGCCAAATTTGGCGCCAAAAATTATTTCCTATTTTGTATAACTCTAAAACTTTAACCCGTAGATTTTTTAACTTTGTATTTAGAACTATTGTAATATCTAACTGTTTTCAATATCTTTTTTGACAGCAATCGACTGAGAATTTATTTACAGGGTGAGCCAAATGACTTTAAATACATTGAGGTGTATGGATGCATTCAATTCATTGAAAGTCTGTGGTCAATGACTACTTTGGCTATCCCCAAAATCTCGCTGACTATCTCAAGTTTGTCGGCTTTTGGTGAAATATCGCCAAATAAAGTGTCAGAAGGAAATCTTTCAAATTGAACTCAGCTTGGCGATATCGAAATATTTGGCTAGAAATCGCTAAACCTTACTATTATTGATATTTTATCTCTTTCAAACAAATAAATTTAGAGGAAGTGCATCGAAAATATTTTTGATCTAATGGACGTGCAAGGAAGTCATGTGTTGGACACATCAGATTTTTTTCTTAAAGGCGGGCCGCTATGCTGGTTGATAAAAATATCATACGGTGCGTTTCGAAACTCATGGGCGAAAATTTATTTAAGAGGTGGTACTGTTAGCCAAGATGGTTCAGAACAATTTCACACAATTGATGGTCCACAATTTCAAATGTAAGATGTCAATATTAAATTTTGTAGGTACTGAAACCCAGAACTTACCGAACCAGATGTTTGGCATATTTGTCGGCACTCTTTATTTCCGCGACCGCGAGTAGGACACTTTTATTGCCTAATTTACGTCTTTTATTTATTTATTTTTTTTTTCTTTTCAATTCAGTATTCTGAGAGCAGGTACGTAGCCAGGAGGGGGTGCCCACGAAATTTTGGATTTTTGTTAATTAGATGTCAATAAATCCAGCAATTTTCTGAGAAATTTTATTAGGTTGTAACGAAAGTTTCCCGCCACCACAAATATCGTCTGCAAACAGTTCACGTTGGTGTGTTTGCTCATATTTTGTCAAACAATTTTTGTCTTTTGAAAGAAAGAGACTTGCTTTAGAACACTGTGTTGTTAAAAAATATCGTTATCATTAAGTACAAGGTGTCTGAAATGGAACTATCACGTTACTGGATTGGAACCATCATTTACTTCCAGTTCTGTTGCAAAAAATCAGCTACATAATGTCAAAGAATTATGTGTGTAATTTAGATTTTACTGTTGTATCATATGGCACTGTGAAGGTTTGGTACTGAAAGTTAAAAAACAGGGCCTATGACATTCAAGGAGCTGAGCGTTCTGGCCGGCCTGCTGATGTTGATGAGGGCCACCTGCTAGAAGAAGATCAGTATTTAACCACTTGAGAGCTAGCTAAAGAGTTAGACATTAATGCCATGCCCATTAGTCATGCTATGCATCACATAAACTTGATGTACAAGTTCAATCGCTGGGTGCCGCATGAGCTGACTCAAGCAGATGTGGCGGAGAACTTTCGTTACAACCTGATACTTTTTTCCCCTTTTGGGCATCTCCCGAAATATTTTTCTCGTTGCGTCCCTGTCTGAGAATGTTGGCTATGGAAATAAATTGCACATTTTACTAACACTTACAAAAAAAAAAGTTCTTCACTCCTTAAATTTTTTTTTTTGCCTGTGTCTGGAATTTTTCATAGAGCCTCGTCGCGTTTTATTTTAGTACTGCGTCCCTGCCCCTAAGCAGAGAGCAAACTGAATAAATTGGGCCCCCACACGATAATCTCCCCACTTCCTGAAGAAGAGCAATTTTCTAGGTTCATTCTGAAAAGTTTTAAATGTCTTCATATTTTTTCTTTCTTTTCTCCAATCACAAAATTTTATTTTAAATAGTCTGAAATGACCGAAATTATGATGTCAATGAGACGGCATCAGTGAAACGCCCCATCTACTAGAGAGAGCATTTCAACCAACTGAAAAAATGTTCTTGATTAAAATTCATACAAGTGTAAATTTATATTTTTGATTATTCTCATACACACTCTCTACTACTATCTACTTAATCGTGTTATTTTCTTTATGTCAAAGTTTATCAGTATTTAGCTTACAAATTCACTTATAAGCGCATTACATAAAAACAATATCAAACAGTAATTAATTTCATTTTCCAATTTTAACATTATCATTTAGTTACCATAGAAACAGTATCTATAGTTGTTACTTAGGTGTTTAAATGCTACAACCAGGGGCGTAGCCAGAAATTTTTCATGGGGGGAGGTTACGACTACTGCAACTCGCATATATGCGTACATGCGTCTGATAAGGGAGTGAAGAATATACATTTTGTATGACAAAAATTCCGGGGTTATGACCCCCCTAACCCCCCCCCCTTGGCTACGCCCCTGGTACAACCAATCAAAAACTGAAGTAAATTTTAAAGTTCTTAAGATTTGGAAAATAAAAATATATGCATCAATACGCAGGGCCGGATTTAGGGCAGGGCAACCGGGGCTGCAGCCCCCGGCCCTCCACAAGAGAGGGACCCTCGCACAAGAGACATTTTTACGTAAAATTTCCTCACGAATACCGAATGATGTGCAAAATAACTTTTTTTAAAAATAAAATTCTGATAATGGAAGATTAGTTCTCTCAATTTTTCCACTTATTTTTTGCTATGAACATTCCAGAGCGTGTTTCAAATTCTTGTCAAAATGGTTAATATTAATCTTCGATCCGCTAAATCATGCAGAGCCCGATCAAGACAACTGTGGGCCCTGGGCAGAAGCAAAAAATTTGGGCCCCTTGCAATAACCACCCACTTAAAAAAAAGACAGATTATGATTGGTTTATACTGAAAGTTTTAAATATCTTACCCTTTACAAACACAAATTTTGTTTTAAGTAATCTGAAGTAAACGAATATGGTTACATGATGTCAAAGAAACAAGAGTTAAACGTTACATCAAAATGCTATATCACAGTTGCTAACATGTACGGAATACAACCACTTTTTGTAAAAAGTCATTTTTGTAAATATTTCTTAAAATAGTAAATACAAAAATTTTGCAATTTTTTAACATTAAAAATACTTTTTACAAAATGTGATTAGTTATTTTCCTACATATTGGTATGTTATATTGATTGTAGAGCATTTCGAAGAATAAGTTTAAATAAATTTATACGAATGTAAATTTGAATTATTTTCATTGTTCATACTTATAATTAAAAAATCATTTAACTTTTGAATTTTTTTTTATCCTTTGTAATTTTATTGTAAAATTCGAAAAGTGTAAAATTTTTGGGCCCTAAAATCTGTGGGCCCTGTGCAGTTGCCCCGTTTGCCCTGCCGGTAATATAGCACTGAAATCATGTGTGTATTTGCGAGAAATAACCACCAAGTAAATCATCACATTATGATATACTCAAGAAATGACACACTGTTTGTCAAAAAAATTGTTAACTTGTTTGTGAAATAATTAAGGGCCAACACTTCTTTGTTGCCCCAGAGCCTCCACACCTCTAAATCCGGCACTGTTAATAAGAAACAGTTAAAACATTACCTTTAAAAGTATTCCAATTTAAAGAACTACTTTATTTATTTAGCATTTCATTTCTTTTGCATATGTAGTAATCAATCTTCCAAACTACCTAGATCCATATGTTCACTATGCGTTTTCCCCTTATCAGATTCAGTGGCATCTAGAACTGCCGACAGAAAACGTGACTTTCTGAAAATTTTCTGCTCGCAAAATGACGCATATCATACATAATTCCATGACGTAGCTAATTTGATTTTTTTTTTTTTTTTACTTTCAACTTTATAGTTACCGTAGAAACAACAGATTTGTTGGCACTCTATGCTAAATTCAACAATTAAACGAAAAAAAAAAAAAGGCAGTATCTTCTGTTGAAACTGCAGCGGGATATCCTAAATTATCGTAGGATTACTTATCGTAGAGTAGGGTCTAAGGCGCCTTGTGCTTTAATCCACACTATCCTAGCAAATTTTCTACTTTTAAAATTTGTCATTTAATTTCATATCTTGGCAATCATTTGGCGTCATCAAAATTTACAGCATTTTTGTAAATCTATTCAAAATTTTATAAATTTTCAGCACTTATTGTTTGAGTTACAAAATACCAAATTTTACTTGCTATCATCAGAATGTCAAATTTCATTTGCAAGCAAAGGCTTCAATTGCTGCCTAACTAAAACAATTAAAAGATTGAAATTCTCAGTTATTTAAGTATTGGGGATATTCCCTGCAAATAACAATCTTCCCGATGGGAAAAATTCCCACAAACACACTCATAAAGAAATTCCACACATTTCCAAAAAGCTTATTCGCGTCATCGCAACTGAATGCTCTTCTCGCTCTGGGAAAGTGTTTTCAGAAACTTTTTCGCATTCAAAAGATTTCACTTTGCTCGGAACATTCCTCCTTCAAGTACGTATTTAAGGGGGATCCCCCCCTCCGAAATTTTGATATTTGTTACTAAAGTGAAAGTGATAGTCTTTAATGTGAAAAATTCTGCTTTTTTTTCCCGTTTGGACCCCCCTCCGAAAGGTTTTTCTGGATGTGCCTGTGCCTCTTCTATCATTGCTTTATGCGGAGCAAATCATTTTATGTGTGAAAAAAAAGTTATGCTGGTTGATCTCAAGAAGCAATGTGAAACGAACTGGAATCACAATGTTCCCTTCAAACTCTAACGTGACATCATAATGACCCCGAAATGGGGCGTAAAGGGTCACATTTCGGGGCTGCAACTCCCTCCACCCCCCGAAATGTGACCCTTTACTTAGCTTACAATTGAAACTAAGCTTACAATCTGATACACAGCCAGAGCCTGATTATGACCAACGGGGGCCCCATCTATGAAATTTGTTTTATTTTTCATAAAATTTTGATATAAAAAATTTATTTCAGAACAATATTTGAAATTGGGGGCCCTGGGCAAAGTCCCGAATTGTCCTGCGATAATAAGGCTCTATACACAGCCTCCCTCCCCCACCTAAATAAAATCCTGGCTACGCTACTGATTCAAATGGTTTATATTTTTGACTCTCGTTATTCAAAGGAGCTAAAAATCGCTAAAAATTAGGGAACGGATACACGCACGTATCCAGAACTACATTTTGGAGAGGTTGCCAAAGAGTAAAAAGGCAGAATTTTCACGAAAAGGCTGTATCATTATCATTTTAGTTACAAAATCAAAATTCCGGGGGGGGGAGTGGTCTCCGGACTCCTTCTTAAATACGACTTTGGTTATATATATATATATATATATATGCTCCTGACAGAAAGCTTTACGATTCATGAGTATTATAGGCTACCTTTCATGCATATAGCATAAATAGTTCTTTTACACGGTCACCCAAAATAATTCTAACACATTACGCTCTATGGGCATCTCTGTATGCTCAATATAGGCTAAAATTTATGCATATAGCATAAATATATCTTTTACAGGAACACTCAAAATAATTCCTAAATATTGTTATGACTACCTCCATTCGCCAAATGCGGAGAAAAAAAAAATCTAGATTTAGAACTCTACATATATCGTGCATTACACTTCATTCAAAGTAAATAAAAAAAGATTTTTTTAAGTAAGAAAATCTGAAACACTTTCAGATTTTAAATATGCACTAAGGTGCTATATTAAAAGCGTATCATAATTTATGTGTCGTTCCTATTTTTCTCCCTTATTCCTTTAATTTGGAAAGTGTATTGTTATTCATGAGTGTGCCGCATTTTTCTCTCTTGTTCCATAAAACACATCTTTGGAATCGAAATCTATTTTAAAATTGCCTACTAAAACTGTTTTACAATCTTCGCCAAGTATTCCAACTATACTTCACCGTTTTAAATATCGTTTTCAATGTGCATCATAATCCATGAATGTGCCGTGTTTGTCTTTCTTGAGTTGATTCCTACTTTAATGCCCCGACTCTCTCCAAGGTGGGGATAATTAAACATACATATGCAGTTACCATGATGATTTTTTGTATTTTTGTAGCAACCGTAATTTAGAATTAAAACTGCGATTTGGAACAGCATGTAAGTACAGCATACCGTTACTTACTTATTTCTTTTGGGTTGCCAATTAATGTAGTTTTAATAATTAAGTGCCTTAATTCTTTAACCAGTGCGTTTATCACTCATTTGTTCACTTTAATTTTCATCTAGTTCTTTTGGGAGCGTTGAAATTTGTGCATAACTCCTAGAGACCCATGACTGCAAAGCTTGCCAAAGTGGGGTGATTTCTAGGTTGGCGAGAGTGGGCGCGTTAAAGTAGGAATCAACTCTTTCTTGTACAATAAAACACATCTTTGGAATCGAAATCTATCTTAAAATCGACTACTGAAACTGTTTTAAAACCATTGCCAAGCCAAGCATATTCCAAGTATCCTCTACCATTTTAATTACTATTTGGAATGGGCACCATAATCCATGAGTGTGCCTTGTCCGTGTTTTCCTTCCTTTTCCCATAAAACATTTCTTAGGAGTTGAAATCTATATTAAAATCGCCTACCAAAACTGTTTAACAATTTTCGCCAGGCATAGTCAAACTACACTTCAACATTATAAATACCATTTAAAAAGTATATCATAATCTATGAGTATACCGTATTTGTCTTCTATGTTCCATAAAACACTTCTTCGGTATTGAAATCTATATTAAAATCGCCTGCCTACTAAAATTATTTTACAATATTCGCCACCGCCTGGCATTTTCTAACTATACTCGTAATATATTTATAATAAATTGTCACGCTTTGGCACCAAATTTAGCTATCAATTATCGAAAATTGCAAACCTTGTGCGACTTTCAATATTTTATTAACGCCCCACCTCCCCTCCACGTTATCTGGCAAACATATTTGAAAAGATTTTCACTGTGACAGTTCATATCTACAAAACCTGTCTACAAGATCGCGTAGACGAAAATACGTAGACAAAATTCTGGGATTGAGCGAAATAGCACCCTAGTCATGGGCGTCGGCAAGGGGGGTCAAACGGGTCACTCGACCCCCCCTGGAAAATGTGACTTTAAAAAAAAAAATTAGGCATCATATACAAAAAATGGCACCTGCCCCTTTTCCGGAAGTAAAGTAATTTATGTATTTTAACATACTTTAACAACTCGCTGTAAAATTTCTTTTAAAATTTCACAGCGAAAATTTTAGGAAAATTGCTAGCAATTAGGAAACATGCTAGCAATTTTCCTAATTGCTAGCAAGGGGCGACCGCCCTCGCGTTAAAAAAATATAAAAAAACCTATTTTACTTCCATGAAATGGATGTGTTTGTGTTTGTGAATCTTGCAACTAACCTCCGCCCTGCCCCCCCCCCTCCCCGCACACACACACACAAACAAAATTTCATTATTCTTCGCAGATTTCAACACATGCGTGGAATATTTACAGACAATCGGAACATTTTCATATTTTATCTTGTAATCTTCTTTGTTTTTCTAACATTAACCCATTTATGCCTAGTGTCCCTTTTTTGGGACGGCATTTTCGCTATTAGTCGAAAACGTTAGTTATTTTTCCTAGCCTTTATTCATGAGTATTGAGGCTCAACTCTACAATATATTTTAGCATGACCAAGTAGGATGTTGATATTTCTATTTTTATGCAGAATGATTTTAAAAGAAATCATCCCTTGTTCAAGAATTGACATCAGAATTTTATCTATTATTTCTGTTATCAGTAAAAATCGAAGAAAGTCGCAAAAATATCTAGGCACAAATGGGTTAATATTTAAGATACATGCTTCGCCTGAATTGTACTTTTATCATTTAGAGTTTTTTATGAGTTTATTTGACCCACATAGTTCAATAGTTCTATTTTTACATTCCATAATTTGATTGTCAAGCGTATTTAAAGATTGATTATCAACAAACTAGATTCTACCCACGACTTCGTCCGCGTCTGCTTTAGAATTAGGTTCAGAGAGAAATGAAGCATGTGTGAATAACAAAAAAGAAACAGTTTGATGACACTAGCACTATAGACCAAAATGACCGTAAAAAATCTTGAAACTCGCTTCTGTATTTACAGAGATATCCAAGTATCGTAATGTATTAGAATTTTTTTAGTGTTCTTGTGAAAGAACTATTTATGCTATATGCATGAAAGGTATCCTATAATACTCAGGATAGTGCAGCTTTGTATTAGTGAAAAAAGTTTTAGAATCGGTTCATTAGTTATAGAGATACCCGAAGAGCGTAATGTAATTCTTATGAGAGTCCCTGTAAAAGAACTATTTACGAAATATGCATAAAAGGTAGCCTATAATACTCAGGAATAGTGTAGCGCTCTATCAGCGAAAGAATTTTTAGAATCGGTTCAGTAGTTACGAAGATGCCCATAGAGCGTAATGTATTAGAATTATTTTGAATGTCTCTGTAAAAGAACTATTTATGCTGTATGCATGAAAGTTTACCTATATGTTAATCCAGGGTATAAACTATGTTCATTCCAAATTTTATCCAAATCCATTTAGCCGTTTTTGCATGATTGAGTTACAAATATCTAAACACACAAACATACATATTTATAATATTAGTAGGATTTGAAAATTTATGAACTTCAAGAAACACGTTTGACTTAATTCTTTCTTATGCTTTTTATTTTGGCGTAAAACTGACGTAATTTCATGCCATTTCATGTTTTTCAAATGCTCGCGATTCTGCAAATAGCATTTATGCTTTATTTCAAAAGCATTGATCAATGTATTAACGACATTAACAGTTCTACTGCATACAACATTCTCCAATCTAGCAGATGAGATATTGCTGCGAAAGAACAACTATTCCCTTGTGTATATTTTGGCAAATCAGCATTGCTGATAATTAAAGAATTTCTAGGCTTCTCAGTCCTACAAGAATTTTATGGAAAAATGCTTGCTCATTCCGTTACAGTAAAATGTTCCCATATCGGACCGAGCATGGAAAAACTAATAGAACACTCTAAAAAATAACCGTACAATTACTGGAAACTCTCTGTAAAATTTTACGGAAATTCCTCGTTTATATTTGAATACAGGATAATTTCTGTATATCAAGGGCCAGCGTCTTACTGGTACAAAATTTCTAGTGGAATTTACAGGAATAAAAATCCGTAAATAGTAATGGCGTCCCAGTAGCCAGTACATTTGCAGCGTTTTCACAAAATTATTATTATTATTATTTATTTATTTATTTTTACAGTGAGGGTTATGACGCATGTTCTGTGATGGTTGAAAAAGAGGGTGGCGTGCAAGCAATCATCAAACGTATCTACCTAACAACTGCATATTTTCACTGTGTATCACGCAAATTAAACTTTCAAACTACAGCCTTTAAATTATGCAAAACTCCTTACATCATTTGACCGATATTTTTTTAATAACCTTTTTTGTACAATTGTAATCTTATTTACTTTAAAATTAACTTCTATATTTTTCACTTTAACATAACAGTTTTATTCTTCGCCTGAAACATCATTTTATCATTTCACGTTTCAATTAGTTATTAAACTAGTATACAACGCTCTCTGATGTGAACACCCCGGTATTATGAACACATTCCGACGTTTCCGGCGAAACTCCGTAGACTTAGCATAAGATGAACTCTTTGCATTCTGAAAACCCTCTAATTTGAACAACCAGCGTATTATGAACGCTACTTTTGATCCCCATTGTACCTTATTTCTCTATAAATGAAGGTTTATTTTATTTTTAATTGAAATTCGGAAAATTCCCCAAGAGTGCTAATTCCGAGAGAGGTACGCTGCACGAGCATACACAATGCAAGTACTGTATTGTACTGTTTATTAAGGCAACGATGCTCGAGGGCTATTTGACTAATGAGTGGTGCTTTGGGCAGAGGACTTTTTAAGGGGTTCTTACGCTTATTCAACTTCTGGAGAAAACCGCTTAAAACGCAGCCGTTAGACTTATGGCGGAGCGAATGGCCCGAACCCGGGAACTTCACACTTCAGCCATCTACCACGCTCAGTGACTATATCCGCTCGACCATACTGGGGCCCATGCATAAAGCAAAAACAGACTAAAATTACTTCTTTTTTTAGTATAATGTACCGATTATGGAATATTTAAAGTAGTGCAGTACACGCTTAATTCAAAGGAGCAAAAATAACGATCAAAGAGGGAGTGAAAGAAAAAATTGTCGGTATCGACCTTTTTACATCGAAGCCCACAGTAGTAACGCAAAATGCTCTTTAAATACTCCACACCTGGCTTTCTGTCTCCCAAAATACTGATAGCGTTCGCCCTGAAAATTTTGCTCTGCTCAGTGATCGGAAAACGCTCGTAAAGGAGAAGTGCACTTTCAAGTACGGAGAGGATCGAAAATTCACTCCGACTGATCGAATTTCGCTGGTTTGAATTAAGTGTGCATTATGTAATTTACTCACTCTAACATACAATGTACCGATTTTGCTTCACCTTACTTTTTGTCCTGCTCTGCTTCCCACTTCTTCATAGAAGTGCTAGTGGATTAACCGATGTCACTTTTTTTGGGTGGGGGGTAATGTGTGGTCCTGTTACTTATCACTAAAAAAAAAGAATTAAAAGTTTTCAAGAAATGTAGTATAATTGTATAATTTTGTTGCTTTGTTTTGTAAAAATTTTTTAAGTAAAATAAAGAGCTACCAGTGGTCGATTGAATACGACACCGGACACTGGTAGATGGCACTAGTAGAAAGTCCAGGGGCTCTACCACGGTAGTATCAGAAAGCTTTCCGTACCGGCTAAATTAAGCCTTCCCGACTCATGACGCCACAATCCGAGAAATATCCGATGTGTCTTATTCCGAAGGTGTCGGAAACGTTCCGATGCCGTATTCACTATCGAAAATAATGCTATTTTTTCCGGCACGTCAGATGAAGGCGAAAACTTGCATTCCGATAACGAAGAGTAGAAGATGGATGGGTGCTTTATAGTGTGTATTATGGAGTGTTAAGCACTCCCACAAAAGAAACCATTTCCCTGGTAAGGCTCACTCTCCCTCCCTGTTAAAAAGCGCACTCTTTCCCTGATCGATTTCTCCCTATCCCTCGAAAATTCTGAAGACAATGCATTTGTTTAAGAAAAAGGAGAAAAATACGTGTGTTTCAATTTGTTGATCGGTCCCAGTGTCGAGATTAACCTAGCAGGTACAAAAATACTCACTTCTTTTATTCGACACTCATCGAGCAAGCACCAAATGGAGGGTCGCGGCTATTTATCCGTGGAATTGGACTATCCGGGAGACAGAACTATCCGTCTCTGTTATTCTCCGATAACATCGTGGTAGAGCCCCTAAATTCTGGCCTACCGCACGGCTGTCGATCTAACGGTGAGGACTTTTGAGCGGTTTTCTCCACGTGAATATACATTAGAACCGATTAGTATGTCCTCTGCTCAAGGCATTCCTACCAGTGACAGAGAGTCCTAATGTGCTTTGCCCCCCCCCAAAAAAAAACAGAAAAAGTCGGTACATTTATGTTTGACTGAATTTAATTTGATTTAATTGACAATAGCCACCGAATCTTAAGTCAGAGGCCCTTCATCTGGGTAATCAGCATGGCTTATTAGGTTAATATACAGTCTACCGTTGTTGTTGTTACTAATGCCCTGTGGTAACCGCAGAGAGGTGCCAGATCCTCCATATAGAACGGCGATGATCGAAAGAGAGTGGCTTCCAATTTAATGAGCCCCAGTGGGTGGAAGACCGATTTAACTCGGGATCTCCAATCTACGGTATCGGGGACCGATTTAGGTCGAGTGTAACAAAATCCAGATAAGAGACCTAGCACCTGGATCGACTCAGAGGTATTATTTGAACACGGAGGACGTTGGAGTCACAAACAGATTTTACGTTCCCATTTGCGTACACAATTTTACAGCAGTCCAGCCGAGAGAGGCTGTGGACCTCTAAGCTCCATCCCAAGCCGGCGCTGCTTCACATTCCGTTTTCTTATGGGAAAGGACTTTAGAAACTAGGCCGCATTTTGTCGGGGAGGAAAAAAGCAGTTCTACCAAATTTTCTGTTATTGGGCATCCAAATTTTCACGACGAATTAATATGCCCACCACGAAATTTTGTTTCAGATCGATTTTATCACTTCCTTCCCCCTCCCCCGCCCACTGACTGCTAGTACTTCCACAGTTTGACCCACCCTGGAAATTTTTCTGGCGACGCACATGACCCTAGTGCTAATCAATGATGTTTAAGTACCATCAATTGTCCCGCAGTGGTCTGGGCGCTAAACTCCGTTCCCATAAGAACACGGCAAATGAAGCAGCATCCGGCTTGGCTAGTGCTTAGGATGGTCATCTCCCTCTCGGCTCGTCCGCTGTGGAACCGTGTACGCTAATGGGAGCGGGTGCACGTAAAATCCGTCGTGACTCCAATATCCTCCAAGTAGTTAAACGTTACCTCTGGGGGTGCCGATTTCACGTGGTGGTTGGTCCCTCATCTGGAATCGATTCAAAATTAGGGACCAACAAGTAGAAGTCCAACCCCCTCGGGGGCACTGGCACCCCTCTTTCCATGGATACAGGGGCGTAGCCAGAAATTTTTCATGGGGGGGGGGTTTACGACTACTACAACTCATATATATGAATACGTGGGTGTGATAATGTAGTGAAGAATATACATTTTGTATGGCAAAAAATTCCTCATGGGGGGGGTTATGACCCCCACAACCCCCCCTTGGCTACGCCTCTGCATGGATAGTGTCTATTCACGGACACAACAACAACAAGCACCATCAATTGAGGAACCATTAAATTTTGTCCACTATATTCGTAGTTCATTAAAACTGAAGTGTCCTCATCCTCATGCTGAAGAGATACTTAATAAACATAAACTAAACAATAGTATTTTATGCCCGTACTGAGTATTTATTAAGTAAATGAAGCATAATTGCATTTATGATTATAGAAAGTACTAGCTACGTAGAGAGTTGTCACAATAGATAGACGGTCATTTTATCAGAGTTATAGTTTACTGTTTGTACTTATGTTTATCTACTTATTTATTTATTTAAATTTCAAGTTCCTTTTTTCTTTAAACACGAAAAATGTTCAAATCAGTTTTTACACATTTTAGGTGGCGGAAAACAGTCTTGAGTACTGTGTCGAACAATCATGGGATAAATTTTAAGCTGGAACCCCTCTTCCCTTCATTACTGGAAAAAACCAATTCAGAAACTGTCCTTACTGATGGGCTTGGGCATTGCACAGTTGCATAACCATAGACGTACCCACAGAGACAGAGGGGGCTATGGGGGATCAAGCCCCCCCCTCTAAAAATGCAAAGTTAGAAGTGAAAAACCTTAAAAAATGAAAATTGACATTAATGAATAATTACTATTATTATTTATGGTCTTCAAATTATTTCTAAAGTATTATTTACCAAAAAAAGACGTTAGTTTTTAAATAAATGCTTACAGTTAGTTTATGAAACACTGTTACTCGGTTACAACATCAATGAAAAGATCAGATAATTATTTGTGGTTTTATAATGAGTTATTGCTTGTGGGCTTGTGCTCTATGGGCAAATCAAGCGGTACAGAATATTTTGACGTTATAAGAGAGTTGTAACTATAATCGATCTCACTATAGCCGAGTTCAGCAGTATTTTTAGCTTGGCCCTTCCCTAAAGTAAAATCCTGGGTGCGCCACTGTGCATAACGATAGTAGAGAAAGCCCGAACTCAGAAAAGATGTTGTAAAGTCGAAAATCTGTCAGTGATTACAGGAATAAGTGGGGGGGGGGATTAAATTGAATCTAGAGAAATAAGTGTTGCATGCATCGGGAACCTGTTATAAAATACTTCGTCTATAAAATATCGTCCATAAAATCGTGTTTAAGGCATATGATTTATGTTTCCCAAGGCTGGCTATATACTAGCACAGCAAGGCAAGCAAGAGACAGATCGGTGCTTCCTTGCGCTGTCGTAACTCTAATGGCGTCAGATCGGAGTGCGAAATACGAGACAGTGACTCATTCCTTGTTGCAAATTGGAATTCGTTTGATCTCTCAGAAAAAAAAAAATGCCCCGACAGCGAACGTCTCTGCGTATCGCAGGCACAGAGAAGTATCACAACAAAGGAACTGGTGCTATTGTTGTGTAAGGTCATTAGTTGTCTCGTTCGTGATAGTTGCGCTAGTGTTCACCCTCCAAAACATGACACGACAGTCAAACTTCTCAGAGAGGAGAAGGGTAAGATGGAGAGGGGGCGACAAAGAGAACATTCTCACAGGAAAGTCTAGAAGCGGCCCTGTCAACCAGTGGCGTAGCCAGAATTGAGCCAGAATTTTTCATAGGGGGGGTTACGACTACTGCAACTCACATATATGTATATGTGTGTGTAATAAGTGAGTGAAGAATATACATTTTGTACGGCAAAAATTTCCTCATGGGGGAGGTTCGTGTTGTGACCCCCCTAACCCCCCCCCCCTTGGCTACGCCCCTGCTGTCAACAGAATTAGTGTTCTTTCAAAAGTCCAAAAATTTTCTCACTGCTTCTTTCGCTTATTGAAATTTTCGGGTTGCGGGAAAGCGGGGATGGCTACAATTGCAGGGATATATTGACTGAATACCTCGCAATTTCCGATTCAGATTTATGATTTCAGCGATCTGATTTATGATTGATGAAAAAATTAATTGGCAGGAAGTTCACAGACCTATTGAAACTGGACACTACATAACCCACTCACACTCTTTTTTAAGTGTTGTTTTTACTGTGTTTATGGAAGCAGTAAAAAAAAAAAAAAAGCTAAAGGAAATTTACGATGCTTCAAGAGTTTGCAATGTGCAGACTAATAAAGCTCAATTTTTGGCAGCAGAAAATGTTCATTTTTATATATACTGTAAACACAGAGTATACAGATACTGTAATTTTTTTTTTCAAAAAGTGTTCTTGGTGCCTGTTAATTGCTGTAAGGGTGGGCTTAGGTTTTTCTAGGAAAGCTGAGACGTGCAAAGTACCCCAGCGCTACGGCCATGCACCCCCCCCTCATCTTAGATCCCCCGTGCAGATCCCCGTATTCCTAATTCAATCAATCCCCTTCATTGGTGACTGTCACTCGGACAGCGAAAACCCAGAACAGCTTGACAAAAGATAAGGTCGGTCAAATGGGTACCTTTCGCCCAGTCGGATAACGCTCCAATCTATCACGCGGAGTTCACGGGATCAAAACCAGCTTCCGCCACACACGGTTCCTTCATATCAAAATATAACTTTTGTTACTCATTTGACGCAAGATTTTAAACTCTTTAATTATTCAAGAGTCTAGTTTTCGCTAAAAAACACATTTCTAAAGTTATGTCGAAAAAATGAGTCGACTAAACTTGAAAAACGACACTTTTCCGCAAAATCGGCGTTGAAAGTACTGTTGTCAATTTTCGCATTCAGTACGTCATGGTTACGTCATTTAATAAATGATTTCCCTAGAAAAATCTTATGATGAGCATTCCGCAAACAAACAGGTCTCGTTTCCTGACGCGTTTGATCAAATCAAGGTTTATAAACAGAAACCAGAGTGCGCTGGTTGGCTAATATATTTTACTTTTTGGCCCGAGCTCATCAGCGTGTTTTTGAAGCAAACCCGTTGATATTTTAATATTAATCATGTATGGAAGTTTGAATAATTTGAAGTTACAAATTTTTCTAAATTTCGACGATTTGTTCTCGTTTTAATCGAATTGATTCATCACCGTTGATCAGAACGAGATCTCTCTCTATGAAGGATTAGTGTTTGTTTTTATTTCTTTTTTATAGCTAAACATTTGAAAAGTCGATATTTTTGGAAGTGATCAGATGCGGAGCGCCTGCCACTTTTTCTTATGTTTAAAAGATGTGTAGATAATATTGTTCAATTTTAATGTAACGGTGTTTTTTCTTCTAAGATCAGTAAGATGGCTACTACGGCGCTTGGAATTGACATTGAATGTTCCATAGGTAATATTCTTGAAAGGTCAGCTTCTGCTCCATCATCTCCCAACGAAAGATCAGCGTCAATCCTGAGAGAAATCGGCAACATAGGGGGTCATGTGAAATGTCGGAGAGTCACTTTTCCCGATGATGACACGATAGTTACGGGTTATTTTGAAGCTCCCGATCCATGGGTTGAAGGTATATAGTTGTTGAACGATTGAACTCTATTTATAGATAATCCTCTTTAAAACAGTTTAAAATGTATCTTGAATATTTATAAATTTTCCGTATGCATGTACGACTTACTGTGTTGATTTATGTTTAGCTGTTCGTAAGCAAAATGGACGATTTGTTTTGTTTATATAAATAAGAAACCACCTGATGATTCTTCAGTTTCATGTTTCAATTACGAGAGGAACTTCCTTGTTATTTCACAATAGTACTTCTAATTTTAGGTTTCTATTGTGCAATTAAACCATTTTAAAATTATGTTTCATTTAACTAAATAAAAATTATTACTTCTTATTATTTTAATAAAGTGAGTTTATTACTGTCCTTACTCATTTTGAAAAAAATTCTAGTATTCTCGTTACCGAGTTAAGTTTCCAATTCGAAAACTGTCACAGCTAGTACCTTGTGAAATATTTTATTTCTGTTCTCGATTATATTTACTATTTTATTACTTTCTTTATTATTGACGATTCTTTGAAAAGTGTAAACAATAGCTCAGTTGTAACATACGTATTTTGTTTTAACAACTAGTGTAAGTTTTTATAATACAAGAAAAAAAATATATTATAAAAAATTCCGCGAGATGTTATAAATTATATTGTAATTTAAAGTTGTAATTATAAATGTCCCCAAAACATTTTAACACACTTTAATTTCTTATCCTTTAGAGATAAATGGCCAATGTGAATTGTAAAAAAAATTTCAATAAGGTAGGAAAAAAGTCTATGCTAAAGAAAAATTCTTCTCATTCATTTTCAAAAAGTGACACTTTTAAATTTGTATGATACAACCATACAAAAAAATTCCCAACCATCAAAATGTGCCCTATTTATTTGATATAATGTATAAAATCTCATCCTTTCATCATAAAACATCTCAGAGATATCTTTAATCATAATGATCAGAGGCTATACATCAGTTAGAATATAAACATTTATTACTAGAGTACAAAATAATTTCTTAATTTCTGCATGACTGCTAACATGCAATCATCTGATGTCCCTTTTGAGAGCTATTGAAAAGTGCTTTAAGCCAGCATATATTTATCTTCACACCTCTGAAACATTTTAGGATGTAATTCTACAATTTTGTACACTATTTTTTCAGTGTATGGGGTTGCTTTTACTAATTGCGAAATTTTTTGTACACGAGTCAGACAAAATTAAAGTGTCACTTTTTGAAAATTAACAAGAGGAATTTTTTCTTGGTGTTGTCTGTTTTCCTACTTTATTTTTAACATTTTTTCAATTAACATTACCCACTTATCTACAATGGATAAAGCATATTACCATAGTTTTGGGATGTCCTATAGAAAATTCTGTTTAGCCAAAGCATTTATTTTGATCAAAAAGTTTTTAGAAATCAGTGACTATTACTTCCAGAAAACTAAAAATTATAGTTTTATTATTATATAAAATATTGTGTGTATTTTGCATGCAATATTTTTAACTCATAAGTGTTTAGGTAACTGATTTTATCATTAAGTAAAATGCATAACCAAAATGTAAATAATAATAAATAGTTCAGGTTTATCATAGGTATAGTGTCAAGGGGGCAGCTTTCTGAAAGATCTTTTGATTCAAAATTTTTAATTTTCAAATTTAAGAGGAAATAATTTTTTATTTTTTACTCTTGAACCTCATATTTTTTAGTTGCAATGCCTAAGAGTGTAATCATAGCATGAAGTGTGATAAATTTTGACAGTTAATGAAATTTCATGTTTTAAAATCAATTTTTTTTAAATATTAGTTAGCATTCAATTAAATTTATTCACCACCTGTGACCGGGGCTCATTGATTTAAATCAAGTAATTAAAAATATATTTCTCAGTAAATTGATTTTGCAGTTTTAGTATGTGTTATAAATATCATATTGCATTTACAACCTCATCTTCATTGAGCAAATTTGCATTGGTCTTTCTCAATATGTAATAGGTTTAAGTTCTTAAGAACAAATTACTTTTTTAAATAATACATTAAATATTTATCTTTTAATTACAATATGCTCTTTTTATTCTTTTGTATTTGAAATAAAGAAAAACAGTTATTTAACACACAACACAGGTTTGAAATATGATTATTCATCAAAGGATTTTACCCTAAAACAAACATGATCATGAAAAAACTGCTTTTACTTTTAAAACAGTCTTCAAAACCATATCTTGATATTGCGACATATTTATTGTAATCTTAAAGTATTAAGAGAAAATATTTTAATTTTAATAATAAATGGTATGAACATGCTAATTCATTTTGCTTTTTTACATAGTTTTTGCCAATTGCCTATATTCATAGTTTTTTTTCTGTAGCCAACAAGTACAAAAGGGAAAAATACCTTTTCACAACTTTTCCTAACCATCCCTTGTTATTAAATTTTCAAATCTTGACTTATTAAGTTGAAGCTGTAATTCACAGTAATCAGCCTGAGGCAAACCATGTATCTACCCATTATTCTTGTAACTTGTCAACAGCAGAAAAGCAGAGACTTTATGGGGGGGGAAAAAACCCTCCCCCTACAAAAGAAAAAGGAGTTTTTCATAAACTTGCTCATCTTGCAACACAGATATGTCAATGGCAGGGATGTAGCTAGTGGGGCCTTAGCCTTTATCAACACTTGCTAACATCTTTTTTAAATAATCAATAAATATGCCTATTTTCATCTTGTAAATTGCAACAGAATGACTCATTTAGAAAAGTTATTAACATGCTTTTATTAGAATAAATAAAAACTTTGTGTTAAAAACACACGTAAAATGATACTTAGATATGATCATTTCAACTGAAAAAATGCATTTAATAATTCCGATACATCACATCCAGTGGCAGTTTAGAGACATTAATCAATTCCTGACAGAATATAATAAGTACATAGTCATTTATAATGGCTTACTCTAGTTCTTTTACGGGGTCTTGCAAAATTGCATTAATTTTTATGTTTTTGTTCCTATTTTTTTTAAGCATGTTTCTAATGTTTTTTTAAACTGTGACATAAAAGATTTTACTTATTCTTTCCTATGATGTTTAATTAGTTTGTTTTCTCTCTTGTGTAGAATTTTCTGTCACTACTGACAACATTGTTGCTGCTTATCGTGCAGCATGTTGGAAACAAGGTGTGAAACCATTGCAACGAGTACTTCAACAATTACAAGTAAGTATGATAGATTTATAGGTATATTTCTATAGTATCAAGTGTTAGTCGGATCTGATCTCCATTTTGTTTGCTGGGAAGGGTTTTTTTAATCTAAAAATCCCGTGTTGTATTGAGTAATGGTTTTTCACACATAACATTCATTTAGCAATCATTTAAAAATTATAACTAAAATATGCAATCTTGCTTAACTGTTTAGTTTTTTTATAAAATTAATTAATTATTAATTGCTTCTAATTTAAATTGGGTACTTTTACATTATATGAATGCCACCAAAATTTGGAGATTTTCTTTTGTCGCTAAGTAGCTAATATGTTTTTTTTTTTTTTGTTTTTTTTAAACAATTTTTTTTCCCGCCAAGTGTAGCTATGATGGGGTAGGCTTTTTTTTTTTTTTTTTGAGGTTGGGGGGGGGGGGGGGGATCGCCATGCAATGCCTGAAGAACATATTAACAATTCTACAGGAAAAACATTTTAAAAAGTAGACTCACCATTCCAAACATCAACAC
The DNA here is from genome assembly GCA_038373885.1 of Cheiracanthium punctorium. Lineage (NCBI taxonomy): Eukaryota > Metazoa > Arthropoda > Arachnida > Araneae > Cheiracanthiidae > Cheiracanthium > Cheiracanthium punctorium. Next base: position 72,607 of record JAWZYV010003121.1, read on the forward strand.
AACTGCAGTTAATTAAATTTTGAAAATTAAAAAAATTTCTTAGAAAACATTAAAAATGACAATTATTTAAACAAAAAAGATTGTTTTCTCCTTGAAATAAAGCAGAAATCCAAAAATGTTTTATCCAGCAGCATTTAAAACATGAAATATTTATTTTGAATCCCCCCTCCCCTTACAAAAGCCAATATTTTAATTTACCCTCAAAAGTTAAATTTAGGATTTATTTTTAGTTTCAGCTGGAAAATTTTTAGCTATTGCTTGTAATATGCTGTCAAAAAAAAAATCTTTGTTTTTGTTTTTTCACATAAACTCTGCTAAATAGGATTCTAAATGATGTCTGCTTGTTCCGCGATGTTTTTTATCCTGCCATTTGGCACAATCCTATAGTCTTTCTATATTCTATGTGTACCAGTATTTGGATTTACAAAATGATATGTGTGATATGCCTAATTGTGTGTGAAAACAGATTTTTAATTCTTCTGAATAGTATCTTTTCCAGCAATCTGAAAAAATAACAGAACATTCTTCAATAAAATTACGAATTTGACTCATTAATGTCTGGGCGGTACAGTCAGGTATTAAAACCAAAAAAGACTGCTTGAATAACCCACCAAAAATCCACTGTGGTGGAAAAACCCTGCCTGCATTGTTTTATTGACATGTAAACATACTTTCGTCTATTTCAAAAAATTAAATTTTCCCCCTTCTCTTTTTTTTTTTTTTTTTAATTATTGCAAAGATATAAAATACAAACTTCCCTCAGGTAATTATTCCAGTCCACGAGTGTGTTGTGATTCATATTTAATTGTTCTTCACAAAACTTAACAGACGTTAATTCCTCACATCAGCAATAAGTAAAACGTAAAGCTGTTTTAGAACTAAAATAAGAATTTTCGAACCAATTTCCAATACGAATGCTGACGTTCGTTCTACAAGACCTTAAATTGCATTTCCAAACAAAACGACCACTAAATTTATACAATTTCTTACGATGTTACTTCCTGTCCCTCTCTTTCGGCTGACTTGGTATAGGAAGAAAAAATGGAGATACGCACACAAGTTGACAGAACTCATGCAGTGACAATTTTACTAAACTTTTATGAAAAACAGTGTATCATAAATATGTTATTCTAAATTTTAAGTTACAGTTAGCTGAAGTCTTCTAAAATTTTGTTGGCTAAAAAAATATATTCAAAATATTTTTTCTAGTTTTTATTAGTTTTAGTAATTAAAAACTGGAGTAGTAAGGCTGGACACGGGGACTCCTCTAGGGACAGGCCCATCTTTGTGGGGTCTATGTAATACCTTTTTACAAACATTAATCAAACATTAATATATGTTCTTGAAAGTTTTGGGAGTGGTTTGCATATTTCTAAGTGACTGTAATTTCTGGAAGAAACATTACAGCGTTTACGCGTTTAAAACTTAAAATTTCAGCGGGTGCGGCATTTCTACTGATGCTGCCTTACATGCACTAAAAAAATATTCTGTGAATATCATGAAGATATTTTAGCTCATGACTTTGGTGCTCTATGGATAAGATCAGTCAGTTGTTTTCTGTGAACTTTGCTGTGTTTATCTGGTGCATATATTTTTTATCTTGCGTTCCTTAATCACCCTAAACAACCCTCTAAAAGCCTATAAACCCAGAAGACGAATTTTATAATGTGACAGACTTGGATCTGGATTTAGATCAGGATATGCTAAGTCTTTTTAATTCAGATAGTGAAGAATCAGACTTGTGATGTTCGCATTATGATGACTTCACATAAGGTAAACTTTACTGTGATTTCTGTTAGCAAAAGTAAAATTTCAAATTTTCATCTTACTTTCAGTTTAATATTTCTTTGCATGAGTTGTGTCAACTTGTGTGCGTATCTCCATCTTTTCTTCCTATACCAGGTCAGCCGAAAGAGAGGGACAGGAAGTAACATCGTAAGAAATTGTATACATTTAGTGGTCGTTTTGTTTGGAAATGCAATTTAAGGTCTTGTAGAATGAACGTCGGCATTCGTATTGGAAATTGGTTTGAAAATTCTCATTTTAGTTTTAAAACAGCTTTACGTTTTACTTATTGCTGATGTGAGGAATTAACGTCTGTTAAGTTTTGTTGCATTTTTTAAAATAACATAATATGAGTGTTATGCATATGAACTTCTTTAGTAAGTGTATTTTATTCATTTCTCTTAAATGATATGGCACAGTGCAAGATTTTGTGACCATGACGTTCATGCCGATGTCGCACTCAATTTAACTTTGTGCAGCATTTATGCTGATGTCATGTTTCTCGCAGTTTTAATTTTTGTGTATGTGTCATTTTCTTCGACTGCTATTCCATTTTCTATTGCGAGTTTCAGAAAATTAAAAAAAATATATTTTGTGGATTGTTTTATTATTGTTATGATGATGAAATTATGGTAATTTCATTAGTAATAGTAGAGGAATTATTGGCCATTTGTAACATATAATAGTTAAAAAGGTTTATTAACTTTCCTATCATAACCTTTAATTAAAAAAAAGAAAAAGGTGAAAAAGACATTTGTATTCAGCTATTTTGTAACAAATAATAAAAATGTTTCTCAGTTAACTGCATGTTTCTTAATTCAAGTAGGATCAAAACTGGCAATCAGTATTAGCATTTAAAAATGACAGAGATAGTTTACTGTTCTGGCCATATTAATTTTACATTTTTTTTGTTTACAATGCTGTGTAATAATACTTAAAAAGGTTTCAAAGTTATCAATTGTAGAATATATCTAGCTCTTGAAAAATATGAAAATATCTACAGCATTTTTCAGGTATAAAGTAGTGTAAAAAAAATGGTATTCCTTTATTAGAAATTTACTATATCACTTTTGAGCTTTAGTTGATTTAATTTGCATGTGATTTCTATTAATAAAATTTAAGGTCTCTATGAAAGTATATATTAGCAAGATTTTTTTATGGTTTTTTTTTTTTTCAGTCTGTACAAGTTTGTCCTGAAGTAGAATTCGAGCTTAACTTGAAAGGTAAGAAAATCATATAATATTAAGTGAGAAATTCCTTTTATCCAGATATACTCTTACCATTTGTGCTATTTTTATTAACAACTTTGTATATCAATAAAATTAATGCTTCATTTCCTGCCAAGTATTATTGTATGTTCTGAATCATAAAGCTCATAAATAAAGAACTTATCAATTAAAAAAAAGAAGGTAAAAAACAAAGCACAGTTAAATTTACTCAAACAGTTTGCTGTATATAAATAAAATTAATGTTTCATTCTCTTGGCAAGATTTAATAGATATTCTGGGTCGTAAAGCTTATGATACTGAACTTTATCAATTGCTTGAACATAACTTGCAAAGTTAAATTTCACAAACAGTTTTCTGTTTATAGGGGAAAATTTAGATGCTCAACACTGTGAAGCTTTGGAGGAAATTTTTAAAAGACTTCAGTTTCGATCTCTTCTTCTTGAAGATTGTCATTTAAATGATGAGGTCTGCTTTCTGTTTGTTAAAATTAGAGCTTTTTATGAAGTATAATTTAAAAAACTATGATCTTTTTCTTGCACTAATTTTTTCTGGTTAAGTGTTTATGTTAATGTACAGGAATTTTATGTGAGCTTTTGTAAATTAAATTTTCTTTTACTATAGGGAGCTGCTGCCATTTTTGATATGATAGAATATTATGATTCAACGTCACATTTAAACATATCCAGTAACAAGAATATTGGAAACCAAGGCTGGCAAGCTTGTTCTAAAATGTTGAAAAGAGTATGCTTTATTTTGTTATTTTATTTTATAAAAATGTTTTACATGTTTTAATCAAAATTATACTGTTCACAATTAATGATTAGATAGTAATCGCATTAGTAACTAGTTTTAAAAAGTAAAATTCAAGCCTTAACAATGCTATTATGACTGAAACATCTTCAATAGCTTTCTGCGTATAATGTAATTAAAAGACTAATTGTTTTTGTCCGGCAAGGTTACCAGATGTGACTAGTTTTAGTTATTTGGGCTGATTTCATTAACTGCTGCCTATTAAAAGAATAATATTTTAGTCACTCTTCCTTTGGCCAATTTTGTCTGATTTCTTTTAAGTTTCATATCGAGACAATATAAGAAAGAAAAATATTTTAATTCACCCAAACTTTTTGTTAAAAAATGTTTCTCAAATAGCACATACGCATGTCTGTCCTGTTCTTAACATGACTCATGGCAATGATTGCAGCTCTAATTCCATTATTGAATTATAAGTCTAATCCTAAAAAATGCTTTGACAGAATTTTAAGTAAAATTTAGTGCGACTGTTTACATGCCATTGTAGTATTCGCTTAGGTGAAACTGTCAGAATATTGTCATTAAGGGTTGTAAAACTCAATGGAACAAAATATGCTTGCATTATCAATAATGTTATAAGTTTGTCTTTAATTGAATAATTAATCCAAGAACAGTAAAACAAAATACACAATGCCAGCATATTTTCTGGAAAAATAATTTGGCGGGAATGACCGCCGGGATAATACGTAAGTATCTTGTTTTTTCTCAAAAGTTATAGTCATCAATAGTTTTTAGAACATGTAAAATAATTGTATTAAATCAAGTTTATGATTTAACTTGTTATATTAATCAGTTTGAGAGTTAATGCATCATTCAAATAAACCCTAAAAAAGAGAGAGAGAGAGGTAATTTTAAAGTGATTTTTTTCCCTCTAACAATTTTAAAGAAACATTAAAAAGGTGTAGGGTTAACTACTGCATAAAGAAGTAAAATATTTTTAACTGACTGTTTGTAAATTCATTTAGGCTTATATTATGTGCAAAACATTGTTAACCTAAAATTAATGAAGATATTTTTATTTTAGACCCCTTGCTTGCAGTATTTAGATGCTTCAAAAACAGCACAAAATGAGCAAAGCCTATTGATATTAGGGAGAGCATTCCGGACTGGTTCATATCTTGTAACTTTGCATTTAGAAAATTGTGGTATTTATGGAAGGCCTCTTGTTATTTTAGGTATATTTTAGTATCTCTTTGAAATAAAATGTATAAATGTTACAAATGAAGTACTTCTATGATAAAGCAATCTTAATCTAAATCTTTTGCAACTTGTCTGATGTAAATCCATTAAAAGCACAGAAGGTATCTCTCTATTCTAAAAAAAAGTAAAAGCCGCTGTCGCCGCCGCTGTCAAAAGCTTGTCAGCGTATCTCCTCCTAAACCGTGGGGATTTGAGTTTCGACTAAGGTGCCCACAGATTCAAAAAATTCCAAGGAACCTGCTAAGCTGATTTAAATTTCGAAAATCGAATTATTTTAAAAGATATTAATAAAAAACTTAAAAAATAAACCGAATGGTTGCCAGATTTGGCTTAAAATCATTCATTCCTTTGCAACAAAGCGTTTCCAAGTATCTAGAATCACGTGAAATTTACAAACACGAGTTAGAATTACGCCCATTTTACGCCAAAATAAAAACTATATGAAATAAGTAACTCAAAATGTGTTACACAAAGTTGACAATTTTCAAATAGTAAGTTCGCTTAGACAACAGGAGTTTAGAATTAGCGATTATTCGTTTTTCCAAAACAGAATAACTAATATCTTGAAAATGGAAAATAATTAAAATGCAGATTATTTTAAAGCTAGTTCTCGTCCAGCTGGATTATTTGCTACCAGTAGAAAAATTTGGCGGCGTTAACTATGCCATTATAGCAGTTATAGTACACTTTGGACATTTGCTTGCCGACAAGATGGTATAATTCGTGAAGCTAAGTACGCCAACCTGCAAACGATTATGTAAATGAAAATATGGATAACGGTTTTCCAGTAACCTTAAATGAACAGTAATTATAGGTTGTGAGCATGTGTAAATCGCCAAATAATGAAAAGTCGCCATTGGTGGCAAGCTATCCTCACTGTTCCGTAGCTTTTATTAACTTTACATGCATGCAATTTTTTTTACGCAAACTTTACATGTATGATTTTTCATTATTTGGAGATTATAGTCGCCAAATAATGAAAAATCGCCATGGGTGGCAAATTCGCAAGGTGTCCAATAGGTTTTACATTATTAAAAATACAGCTGAAACAGATGTTCTGACTTTATTACGCTTTAGCTCCTAATTAATATAAATTTGAATGGCAACATTTAGTATCATTGTGTTTCTGAGGAGTGCAAATAATTTTTCCTGCGATTATAAGCAGAGTCCGCACTCCAGGTGTAGTATAGCTCAGGACCCGTACAACACGGATTCCCATAACAAAACATCTTCCGTGTTATGAGGGGGAGGGGGTCTACTGTAGTGTGAAGTTTAAATTTTTATGTACCAATGAACATGCAAGAACCAAGCAATGTGTAGCTCAGATCCAATCTTCGGGTTTTGTCTGTTGAAATTATGTCATTTTTACGAATAAGCCTAATTAAGGCCGAATGTCTGATGCGAAAAGCGAGCGTAGCGAGTCTGGGGGCCTTGGCCCCTAGTATTTAAAAAAAAAAAAAGAAAAAAAAAAAGCTTCTCCTTGATACTTCCTAATTCTGTAACTGTACATATCCTGGAAAAATAATGACATTTATACAAATGCTTTACTTTATTACCAGAAAATTTGTAGTTGTCCATGTAGAACTCTATTTTGCTTTTTTTTAATTGCTTTGTAATTACCATATATCCCAACATATGACATGCATCAGTAAATTTAGAATGTTTTACTATTTTCAAACAATTACTGCTATATAACACGCATCATATTTTCCCTACCAAAATCATGTCATCTGACAAAGATTAAGTTTGTTAGAAAATATATATTGTAATTTTTGTTTCTTTGTTTCTTGTATATATTATTAAATATATATATAAATTAAATTAAATAATTGACAATAATAATCTTTTGTAATGTAATCTATATTTGTAATGTTTAATACATTTTTTTTACTAACCATTTTATGCTCAGTGTATAACATACATATGAGAAGAATTAAGTAAATTTTTAAGTTAAATGTGCATGTTATATGCAGAGACATACAGTAATTTTAATATCTGTGAATTGCACACATCAAGGATTAATTTTAGAAAAGACCAGATTATTTTTCTTGATATTATAAATTTCAAAAGTTTGTAATGAAGAACATAGTCACAATTCCCTTTACTTTAAAGTACTATGCAGTAAAATCCTGATTTAACACTGTTCAAGACACCCAAAACAAATCTGTGGCATACATAAACACGATGATGGTATTAGAACCCCTAACCCCCTTCAAAATGGGCAGTTTTATTTTTAAAAGGTTTATTTGTAAAATATTGCCTGTTGGGCTATGCAAGCTTAAAGGAGACTTTTCCTCCTTTGAAGATGTTCTGCATATGCAACTGAAACTAACAATATTGCATGTGAAAAACTGAAGGATTGGGGGAAAAAAATAATAAGTACTGACAATGAAATAAAGTGTAATTTAGGTTACATACTTTTGTTTTCTTCTACTAAAATAACTTATATATTAGGTTTTTCTTTTCTTTTTCTTCTTCTTTTTTTTTTAATCAGTTATTTTGTTTTGCCATGTTTTTTTACTATTTGCATTTCAAACTTCATTTTTCAGTATGTAAATTTTTCTTTTGACCTTTAGTTCCATATCTTATGCTTATCTTATAATGCTTTCATATCTTGGATCACTTCACATTGAGGGAACTAAAAGTACATTCCTCATCATTTCAATCCTTATCTGAGCTATTTGATTCTGGGTCAATCAAATCATTGATTGGTCATCTGGCGAAAGGAATAACTCTTTTTACTTCCTTGTACGTAGTATAAGGAAGTAATGTGATCCCGAAAAATTTTGGGGGCCAAATTTCGACAAAAAAACCGATTTTGACTACATCTAAATTTAATTTAAAAAAATTTTTCGATGCATCTCATCGTAGGCTAGCATGCACGATCATACTAACGCGTCTGCAAAACATTTTGACCAGCGGCGAGTCTACTGTGGCCAGTTTTTCCATGCCGTCTGTGCGTACGTACGTACGTATGTATGTAACTCGCATATCTCAAAAACTATTGGTCGTAGAATGTTGAGATTTGATATTTAGGATTGTTCTATGATCTAGTTGTGCACCTCCCCTTTTGGTGGCAATCGAATGGATAGTTTATGTACAGGACCGCCCAAAAGATTCGAAATACATTACGCTCTATGGGCCGAAATTCATTAAACTCGCCTAACTCAAAAGCCATTAGGCGTAGAATGTCAAAACTTCATATTTTGGATAGTTGTAACATCTAGTTGTGCACCTCCCCTTTTGGTTCCATTCAACTGGATAGTTTATCTACAGGACTGTCCAAAACATTCGAAATACATTACGCTCAATGGGCCGAAATTCATTAAACTCGCCTAACTCAAAAGCTATTAGGCGTAGAATATCGAAACTTCATATTTTGGATAGTTGTAACATCTAGTTGTACACCTCCCCTTTTGGTTTCATTCGACTGGATAGTTTATCTACAGGACTGTCCAAAACATTCGAAATACATTACGCTCAATGGGCCGAAATTCATTAAACTCGCATATCTCAAAAACTATTAGGCGTAGAATGTTGAAACTTTATATTTAGGATTGCTGTAACATCTAGTTGTGCACCTCCCCTTTCGGTTCCATTCGACTGGATAGTTTATCTACAGAACCGCCCAAAAGATTCGAAATACATTACGATCTATGGGCCGAAAAATGTCAAAGCGTTTTTTAGAGGTATTGGGCTATTTGAAACGACTCAGAAGTGATATATGCTGTAAAGAGTTAGAAAATGAATTCCTCCATTAAAAAAAAATGTCTTTATCATTTATACTTCTGCTACAGGAACACTCAAAAGATTTCCAATACATTACGGTCAATGGCAATTTTAGGGGCATTCATCCATTTCCAGCACAATACCGTCCTACCACATAAGTTAGGTAATGGTCCGACCACGGTCACGTGCCTCCCTCAAGAACTATGCCAAAAGTCGCCAAGCTTGGCGAATTTTGGTGTACGTGTGTGCATATTTAACTCTCAAATCTCAAAAACTATTATGAAATTTCATATATAAGAATGTTGTAACATCTAGTTGTGCATCTCGATTTTTGGTTCCAATCTACTGGAGAGTTTATTTACAGGACCACCGAAAAGAATTTCAGTACTTTAATGTCTATGGACATCTTCAATATAATACAACTGTAGACAGTCATTGTTTGGTACATTCCCAAAATCTCGCCGTCTGTCCTCGACCTTGGCGAGTTTTGGCGAAATATCGCCAAATTTGGCGATAATCTGTTATTGTTTGGTTCATGCTTAAAATCTCGCCAAATGTCGTCGACATTGACGAGTTTCGCCGAAATATCGCCAAATTTGGCGCCAAAAATTATTTCGTATTTTTTAGAACTATTGTAATATCTAACTGTTTTCAATATCTTTTTTGACAGCAATCGACTGAGAATTTATTTACAGGTTGAGCCAAATGACTTTAAATACATTGAGGTGTATGGATGCATTCAATTCATTGAAAGTCTGTGGTCAATGACTACTTTGGCTATCCCCAAAATCTCGCAGACTATCTCAAGTTTGTTGGCTTTTGGTGAAATATCGCCAAATAAAGTGTCAGAAGGAAATCTTTCAAATTGAACTCAGCTTGGCGATATCGAAATATTTGGTTAGAAATCGCTAAACTTTACTATTATTGATATTTTATCTCTTTCAAACAAATAAGTTTAGAGGAAGTGCGTCGAAAATATTTTTGATCTAATGGACGTGCAAGGAAGTCATGTGTTGGACACATCAGATTTTTTCTTATTACAACTGTATCCTTTTCTCTTGTTTAAGATCTCCAATTCTTACCTTCTTAACCCCCCCTTTTTTTTTTTGAAAGAACTTCTAATCTTCTAAATCATTTAAAGGGATTGAAGCAAGTTTGTAGACTTTTTAATGCTTCCAGACTGTATTTAAAAGTACATTTTTCAGAAGTTGTTTTCAAACCACCTCAAATGATTGTATAATTCCCCGATAACAAGATTGTATTTCTTTTGTGTAGTTGGATGGGAGAAATTCCTGTCATGCATTTTGCAACTTTACTTTGTGAGCTGTATATTGACCAAGAAACAAAAGAATCTTATGTTTTTAAAAATGTATTTGTCCAATTGTAAAGAAAATTCTCAGAACTTGTTAGTTTGAACCAAGATTTTTATTTTCAAATGATATTCATTGAAAAAACTCTTCAGGTACCTGGAACGCCATGCTTTTTTTTTTTTTTGTTTTTCCCAAATAATTAATGGTCTTAATTTTTCATTTCCATCTGGTGCATAGCAAAATAGTCAACCAAACATTAAATAGTGTTCACCCTTTTTTTGCAAAAGTTATCAGAAAGAAGATTGTAAAATAGTCCAGTCTTATCAGCATTGAAAATGCCTTTACCAGAATATTTTTTTATCACTGATGATAATGCATTTTTCATCCAGTATTTGGTTGTATCAGAATTGATGTTAGCAGATCCACCACAGATAGACTTATACAGTAAATTGTATCTCTTTGTAAAGCAGTCTATCCAAACATTTGAAGCTGTGAATCTTTTACTTCTCAGTTTAGAAGCAATTTTTAATTTATTTTTTCCTTCATAAGAGGACCACTAATAAGAATATTTGCTGCGCATACTTCGTTGAACTGTCCAGAGATCTTTTTTCCCCAAATTTTGAAAGGGTTTTCTTTCTTTCTTATCCCAGTTTCCTATGGGCATAGCTAAAGCTGTCTCAATGGAGGGGGCTCCATTCTTACTATAAAATTTGATTGATAGTAAATTTTACTATAAATACCTGGTAAAATTTTTAGTAACACTAAAAAATTTTGAATTCTTTATAGTAAATTGTGTTTGTAAAGCTGTGAATTGTGAAATTTACATAAAATTTATCTTTTTTTACCATATACTATTTTGAGCAATGGGTTTAAAATTGTTTGCAAAGATAAACATGGAATTTCAAGTTCATTAGCAAAACAAAATTAACTTTACTGTCATTGCCACACCAAACAGAGAAAATGAAAATTCTGGAAATAATGTTTAATTATGCAGTGAAAAACGACCAACAGCTAAACACCATCAAGCAGCTGGAATTCTAAAAATATGTCCTTTGTCTTTAAGTGACTAATGATATTGGACATGAGGTACAGAAGCACATGTGCAAACTGCTGTGATAAATGTAAATTTGAAACCTGGGAAAGCCATTATTCATATCTCTCTCCTTCACTGAATTCTGCTCACGGGTGGTCAATTTCTAGTCTTTTTACAATGTCATTGGCGTCTCACCTTTCTAAAAAGGATCGTCATCTGCATTCCATAATGCATAGTCCTGGTTTGATGTACAAAAAGAGGGGATAAAATGTGGCTTTCCCTCTTTTTATACAAAGAAAATGGGAGGAATACTGTCAGAAACTATTTTCTTCTGTTCACAATTGCTGTGATTTAATTTAGAGTAAATGTATTTTGCTGAAAAAAATGTTAAATGTAATGTTATGTGTTTTTTTATTTTATTTATTTATTTATTTATTTCATTACAAGTATAGGAAGAATATTTGAAATCAATTGGAAATTTGTGTAATGTTAATTGCACTAGTTTTAATATTAGTAGTTCATTTTGCTTAACCCTTTGAAGTGCAACCCTTTCCCAGTGCTGAAAAAGGGCAGCCGTTGCCATCGCTCGACTTAACTACCATCAAGATGGCAGACGATCGAAACATTCATCACGTGCCACAGATCTAGAGACCCCTTTTTGATGCAGCTGGCTGTGCCACACAGCCAGCGATGAACGTTTTGATCGTCTGCCATCTTGCTGGTAGTTAAGTCGAGCGATGGCAACGGCTGCCCTTTTTTCAGCACCGGGCAATCTATACAGCTGTTATCGCATTCTTCCATTTTTCAGCAGATGTCAGTGCTGTTAAAAATAATCGTGACCATTTTTGTATGGGAAAGGGCGTGCTAAAAAGTAAAGGATTCTCGTGGAGCTATGTCACCCGCAACTATTTTTATAGAAATTGAATCTATTCTTTGTGACTGGCAACAGTCAAAACATCAGAGTTTGGTGTTCCCAGAGTGGGAACATTGCACGTTAAAGGGTTAAAAAAACTATTAAAATTTAGATTCAATCCAGGAAAGTATTTTTGCAAATGACAGCTAATGTAGCTGTAATTAAACCTTAAGGGATCATCTAATATATAAAATTCTCCTGTCCCAGTGTTAGTCACCTAACTCCTCCGAAACCACTCGACCCATTTTAATGAAATTTTCTATGTATATTCGTTAGGTCATAGAATAGGTTTTTAACTATGTCTCATATCCCTAAGTCATAAGGGCGGTCCACCCCAAAATGTTTAGCCCCCGAGTGCTATTCATTTCAATCAGGATTTCTGTGCAGACATTAGCGTGTCGAATCACTTTTCAAATGTGTTTGCCAGATAATGTGGAGAGAGGGGGGGGGGGGAGGAGTTAATAAAATGTTGAAAGTCGCACAAGGTTTGCAATTTTTGATAATGGATCTCAATGGGGTGCCAAAACGCGACAATTTACTATAAATATATTTCGCGTATAGTTAGAAAACGCCTGGCGTATATTGTAAAAGAGTTTTATTAGGCGATTTTAATAGATTTCTATTCCGAAGAAGTGCTCTGTGGAACAAGAAAGGAAAACACGGTACACTCGTGGATTAGGAGACCCATTCAAAACAGCATTTAAAATGTCTTTGCGGTATAGTTGGAATATGCCTACAGGAAGAATATGCCTGGCGAAGATTGTAAAACAGTTTCAGTAGGCGATTTTAAGATAGATTTCGATTCTAAAGATGTGTTTTAGGTACAAGAAAGAGTTGATTCCTATTTTAACGCCTCCACTCTCGCCAACCTAAAAAATCACCGTACTTTGGCTAGCTTTGCAGTCATGGGTCTCTGGGAGTTATGCACAAGTTTCTATGGTACTTACGTATTTTCCAGGCGGTCCGCCAAGACAAACAATTTTTCACTAAGATAAATGCCGGGCACATCGCACATGAAATTGTTGATGGTTTGGAATACGATTGGCAACGTATTTAAAATCTACGAAAAAGTAGTTTGGCGGAAGTGACCGCCGGGATAATACGTAAGTACCGTTTCAACACGCCACAAGAACTAGATGAAAACTAAAGTAAACAAACTAGCGATAAACGCACCAGTTAAGGAATCTGAAGACAATTATTAAAACTACATTAATTGGCAATCCAAAATAAATAAAAATGTAACGGCATGCTGTACTTACATGTTGTTCCAAATCGCCATTTTAATTCTAAATTACGATTTCTACATAAATGCAAAAAATCGTCATGGTAACTCCATATGTTTCATCATCGCCTCCTTGGCGAGAGTCGAGGCGTTAAAGAAGGAAACAATATATAAAACGGTGAAGTATAGTTGTGATTTACTTGACGAAGATTGTAAAATAGTTTCAGTAGGCGATTTTAAGGTCAGGGGTGGCGCCAGCTGGGAGATCGGGAGGGCCATGCACCCCCCGTCGGGGATCACTGGCCCCCCTGTCGGGGTGTGCCATCGGGGATTTTTTTAGAGAATGTGTTTGTTTAGAAAAACGGAGGAAATTTTGCAACCAGATAAAAAAATCCATTCAAAGTGTCTGACCCGACCGTAGAGGTTCCGTATCCGTTCACTTCCATTCTCATTCTGCTTGGAATTATACGATATTCATATACCGAATATATCGATTATCTGCAGCTCGGAGTATGTTTCTCGGGATTCAAAGGAACCAGCGAACAACATCCACATTTCTAGCGTAAACAGAGTTGCCCGATCTGCTGACAATTGCCTTCGTAAAGACCTTTTTAACTACGACTTTGGTGAAAATCACTGGGCTTTCCTATTAACCAAGAACAGATAATTAATGACCATCTCAACATAATAATTTTTAATATACGAAACCAAAGTAGGAAATTTATCTCTTACTCGATTACTTTTTTGAGAGGCTATGCAAGTACTGAAACGTAAAATTTTGGGGTTTTATCTTAGCCTCCCTGTCGGGGAAGATAGCCCTCCCGTCGGGGAAAGTCTGGTGCCGTCACTGTTTAAGCTAGATTTCGATTCCAAAGATGGTTTTTATAAAATAAGGAAGAAAAATACAGCACAGTCATGAATAATGATAACACTTTCCAACTTAATGGAATAAGGACGAAAAATAGGGACGACGAATAAATTATGATACGATTTTAATATATAGCACTATAGTGCGTATTTAAAATCTGAAAGTGTTTCAGATTTTCATCCTTATTTTTTTTGGGGGGGGGGCAAAATTTTTTATGGAATGACTATCAATAAGTCTCAAGGCCAAACTATGTCTGTTTGTGGATTAGATTTGAGCACGCCATGTTTTTCACACGGACAGTTATACGTGGCATGCTGTCGAGTGGGCAAACCATACAGTGGGCAACCCAGTTTGTTTGTGTTATCTAAAGATGGGATAACAAAAAATATTGTATACTCTATTGCGTTAAGGGATTGATATATTTTAGTAAATTATTGTAATTAGCGATATATATAAATTTAAAGAATAAATTACAATGAATTAAAAATATATGTTTGGTATTGTGTTATTTTTATATTCCAAAATCGTTCACAGCACTCCATGCCTCTTCCACTCATATACCACATCCTCACAAACTTACAATAAGTTAGTCATTTCTTTCTACTAAAATAATCCTAGGAATAATTTATATGGCAAAACAACGTTTGCCGGGTCAGCTAGTTAAATTATATTATTTTGTGTATTGTTCACCTTTCTAATAGGCAACATGTCCACTACAAATGGCCAAAGGTATTGTGGCCATTTTATTATGAGGGCGGCCAGCATTACACCTATGAAGGGATGGACAAGTTAACATCCATGCTCAAGCCGGGATTCGAACCCAGACCCAAAGCATGATAGAATGGTTCTTAAGCCACTACACTGCCTGGGTAGCTTATCAATGGAAAATGGGAAAGATAAAAGCCTGAAAACATTCGTTATAGAGAGACAGCCACTTCTTTATATGAAGAATATTTTTAATGTTTATTAAAGTATTAAAGTTGTGTTCCAATTACAAATTTTATTATTAGAAGATTCTATTGTATTACTCTTTTTGTGTGTGCGTGCATAAAATATTTCTTATTTTGGCCAATAACTTCATTTCATGTTTTTCTGCAGTTGCTGCTTTAAAATTAAACACTACCCTTATTGAACTATTTCTGGGTGAAAACAAAATGTGTTCTGCAGATGGTTTACAGCTTGGAAATCTCTTAAGATCAAATTTCACTTTGCAGCTTTTAGATCTAAGATCAAATAATTTACAAGTAAGAGGAATATTGTTGTTTATTACTTTTTAAAAATTCTATTTAGTTGTGTTGTTGGCTAATTCATTATTAATCACAATTTATGTTTTTCTAATGCATGCATTTGTGAAATAGTTTTTAAAAGTAAATTAGTTTAAGGTTAAACTTCATTTTTAATCACTCCAAAGAAAAGAATTATTAAAAAAAATCTTTTTAAAATATCATGGTTTAGTTCTTTCAATTATTGATAATTTAATTTGTAATGATCTGTGTTTAATTTTTTTTTAACTCTCAAATCACTCATTTTTTCTTTGTTTTGTAGTATGTATTGCATTTTTACATTTATTATGCAATCTGTATATGTATTGATTACAGGATTTAGGTATATGCCATCTTATTGATGGATTATGCCAGCAAGCTGCTAACACAGGAGAATGCCTAAAAAAACTGGTTTTAAAAAATAATCACCTAACTCACAATGGAATGGCTCATATAAATCGTGCTTTGGTAAGTATAAAAAAAAACTTCATTCATTATAAAATTGCTTAATTTACAGTCGGGTTTCATTTGAATAATATGAGTAATTTAATATGCAAGTGTTGCCAGCATTAATTTAGTTTTCATTCAAATAAGCACATGCTTATGTTATGTTTATTTTGTTGTTATTATTTTTTTATAGTTGGTGTCTGAAACTCTTGTTACTGTTGATATAAGTCAAAACAACATTGGCGATGAAGGAATCCAGCATTTGAAACAAGGTCTCCTAACCAATCAGTCCCTACAGAATCTGTGTCTTTCAAAATCTAAAATAACCTGTGAAGGTATACATTTAGTACATTGAATTTCAACTAATAAGTAAAACAGTGAATTCATGTAAATTTGGTGTGTGAATAGATGTACTCTCATGGACAGAGTTTCTATAAAATTACAAAATAGATCATCTCATCATTACCTTTCCTGTAAATGAACCACAATGAATTGAAGGACTTTTTTTTTTTTTTTTTTTTTGACTTACAAAAACATATCAGTTCATACTATTGAGCAAAATCCTGCTTGATGAAAAAAGGTTACAAAAGAAATTCTGTTCAATGGTTTATTTTACATCTAGAGACATCTAACATTTCAGTGGGTTAAATACCCATGTGTTTGAATGAATTTTTTTAATATGTATTTATAGCAAAAGATATACAGTAAAATCCACTTAAGAAGTTTTCCAAGGGAATGGATGGCAAAAACTTCTTAAACGGGAATTTAATTTTTCTGAAAAACAAATGGAATAATTTCAGCATAGGTATTCAGTTGAAACTTTTTTATAGTATTGAAATAATATCTAATTTTAGTTTAAATTTGTAAATTGTTTTGCATATATAAAAAAATAGTTAATGAAGTAAAACAACGTAATTACCTTTATTGAATCCAATCTTTATGAAATGATTCAATAAAGGTAAGCAAAGGATTGAAATCTCCGAGAAATTTGACTTTAAACGTCATTGGAACCTATTTTAAGAAAAAATTGGTATTGAAAACAGTCTAGTTGTCTTAAGCTTTTAAAAACTGCTTCAGGCACATTTTCAACACTTTTGACAAAATGACGAAAGGTTTCTAGTTCTTTAACAGCATCCAGAAAACTGGGAATTCCTACGTCCTCTTCCTTCGCGTCACTCATTTCATCATCTTCGTCAACTTCACAAATTTCATCCACTGTTAGCACTTCACAAGGCAATATTTTATCATCTGCTGACACATACTCTTTAAACGATGCAGTGAAATCTAATCTGCTTTGTGCTGTCTTCCAATCATCTTCAATATCTGATTCATAGTGGTATTCCTCTGTTAATTCTCCATCGAAGAATCCTGCTTTTTGGAAACAATTGGCAATCGCAGACGGTGTTATTAACTCCCATGCAGATAAAATAAAATGAATGGATTCCAAAATGTTCACTTTCCTCATATCTCCAGCATTGTCCAGTTTACCAATCATCCATTTAATAAGTCGTTTTCTGTAGGCTTTTCTTTTAATTATCTTGCTTGGCATTTTGAGAAGAGTAGAAATTTTCACTCGTAAACTTTCTTGAGAGAGAGAATGACGACGTTCACTGACTTAAAAAGCTTTGAACTGACAGAGCCAAAGATTTGAGAACTTGGGTGGTTCATTCTTCCTGGAAAAGGGGCAGGTAAATCTATTGCAAAAGAAAGCAACTGATAATCTTACCCTGAATACTGTAGGAGCATGATTGGACTAATCTCTTTCCTAATCATCATTCAATACTGTTACAATAAACTAACAGGCGCGCACATCTTTTTCCTTTTACCGGCCACTATTGTCACAGTACCACTGGTTTCGTTCACTCTCCACATTCCAACAACAGGTGTGGATGTGAGATAAAAATGAAGAAGTAGAGGCGGAGCGCATTTTGATGAATTGGACTTTATAAGTAGACATTTCCGGTCAAAGAGGACTATTATGAACGGAGTTTGCAATTTTTCAGAGAGCAGGATATAGAGAGGCGGATGAAAACACATTTTCAAAGTGAACTTGGAAGTTAAAGAAAACTTTTTAAGCAGGAAAGAGTTTCAAACAAAGCTTCTTAAGTGGGTTATTTTAACATCAGAAAAATAGGGGAAAAAAACGGGAAACGAGAATGTGAACTTCTTAAGCGGGTTTTACTGTATTCTGTATTTGCTAAAATTTTTCATGTACTATTGATTGCTTCAGATTTATTGAGCAGCAGTGGAATATTTGAACTGTATAATTCTGTCGCTGTTTATATGTACACAAACATTAGTTAATCTTTTTCTTATTGCTCATTTTAGGTGCTGTGGCTCTAGCAGAATTCATTGCTGACAATCAGCGTATCGCTTCCATTGATGTAACTGAGAATGAAATCAAACTTGCTGGTCTCATGGCTCTTGCTCTATCTTTAAAACATAATCAGAGTATGATAAGTCTGAAAGTAGATCAAACAATCAAGGTAGATGAGGTAAGAACATCAAGATAGGATGCAACCTGACATAATTGCTTACTATATGACACTGTTATAATTTTAAGTTATGTTAAAGCAGTCAAGCCATGTAACTACAATAGTTGCTCTTGTACTTCTTTCTTTTGATTCACTTGCTTTACTGTACTGTGTATATGTAAATATGCTTCCCATTCTGCCTTTAATGTTGATCTTTGGAGCAAATTTCTGTTTATGCAGAATGATTCAAATTAAACAGAATATATAATATATTTACTTGTGACATTTATTGCTAAAACTAATGGCTGAATCACAATCAGATTTTGCGCATGTTAGTTCCTGCTTTTACCAATAGAGAAAATACAATGCTGCTGTATATCCAAATTGTTTAATTTTTTGAAAAATACATGCTGTAATTTTTCTTTTAAGTAAAAATTCAAAGCCACTCAATTGAAATACATGGCTATGGCATAATACAGGGCGAAAGAGACCCGAGCCTCACTATGAGTCTGTGAACATTTGTGGACACAAATGATATGGTAAAGCCTGAAAAATGAACAGAAAAAAAAAAGGCCTTACGATCTCTAGTGTAAAAAGAAGACACCTTTAAGGCATATCTGATGAACTCCAACAACATGAATCCATACATAGTAAAACAAACTGAGGGGTTTGTAGGCAAACACGTTAAATTGATTGATTATGCTGGGCTAATCATCAGAAGAATGAATCTAACTTATTTAACATACACAGAACGGTTTGCACTAACCCACAGAAATATGTATCTTTCTATTTAGAAGTAATCTTAACTCCATAAAGGTTAAATATATTCAATTACTACCTGAGAATTCCTGAGCCAATTGTATGATCTCAAACGTTGGTGGAACATCATGACAAAAGAATGAACAAAATGCAGCGGACCTATTACAAAAAAGGAAAATATCCTTTAGAAAAAACCTATTTCATGTTTAATATAATTAAAAAATAAGGGAGACCCCCCCCCCTCCACCTTCAAACTAAAAAATGTATATGCTTCTCATTTTTCCCCCACAACCACCTAACTTCTAAAAAAAATGAAAAACACGTCCTCACAATTTTAAAGTTTGAGTGTAAGGTGAGACAGTTGCTTTGGCAGTGAAGAGAACTTGGTAAATTCATTTGGTAAAGTCATACTGTGAAATATCCTGTACTGTGAACGGAAAATGCTGATTGGCCATAAGACTGTTGCTATGTATAGCTAAAGAGGGAAGAGCACAGGGAAATTTTTTTTTAAATGCAATGAGTCATCCAACCAAAGTAGCTAGCTGTCACTTTTATCAGGCATTCACTGTGAGAAAAGATTGTGCTTAGCAAGCAATAACAGAAAAAAGAAAGCAAAATGATGCAATTTTCAAAACAATTAAAAGTTACAGATTGTTATGAAATTAAAACCATGAATTGTTGAAATTCTGAGATGTTATTGAACCTACTTTATGATACAATTTTAAGAAATAGTATCCATTAAGAATGCATAGGTAAAAATGTGTTCATCATAACTTACCAATGACACACAAAATATTTAATTAGAGCAAATAAACAATAAAAACATGTGCTGTAAAATATTACACCACAATGGCATATTGTTGTTGTTTATTCAACAGCTAAACTAGTGCAGTTGGATTTTTAAAAATAATTTCTCTTCATTCTAATTAGTTTATGGTCATATCTGATTTTTACTGCAAAAATTCCTAAACTAAACCCAATGACACAACAGCCCACTTCAAAAATTCCAG
The DNA here is from genome assembly GCA_038373885.1 of Cheiracanthium punctorium. Classification (NCBI taxonomy): domain Eukaryota; kingdom Metazoa; phylum Arthropoda; class Arachnida; order Araneae; family Cheiracanthiidae; genus Cheiracanthium; species Cheiracanthium punctorium. Next base: position 92,658 of record JAWZYV010003121.1, read on the forward strand.
TCTCTTTAAAATACAAAATCAATCGGCAAATATTTGTAAGTAAGAGGCCCTACTTCCAAACATTTTATCTGTAGAAGTTTTCTGAGTGTGGCAGAAACATTGTATCTTATAAAAAGAAAGTTTGGCAAATAACACCTTGTTAAATAAAGCTATTATAACGGTTATTAAAATAATTGCTCATGGATTTTAAGACCTTTAGATGGAGCCCACCTATCTTTTTAAACAGTGGCCTATGGATTTTATCCTGTTGACTATTTTTGTTTGGATATAGCATGAGGTGAATCCGTATTAGAATTTGACCCAACAACTATTGAATGTTAACTACTAAACACTAACTATAAAATACTAGCTGGACTTGAGTTTATTATTATTTTATAGAGCTGAAGCAAACCGCATGTATTCGGTACTAAGATACGGATAATTACTCAGACTCGAAGTAACGAATTGTTACTTTTCGGTTGATATCGTTACTCGTTACTCAATCCGAAGCTGTTTCGGATTGAGCAGCTTCGAATACAGACTTCCAGGCGAGGCGAACTAGGGGGCAAACGGGTTCCAGTAATCGAGTACTAATATTTTCTGTGGATATCGGATCGCGGTTTCAAGGGGGAAAATGACTTTTGAGTGTGCATTTCGGATCGACCAGGTTCGAACTTCGAATACAAGACTGCCGGAGGGAGAAAATGAATTTCGGTATTTGAGTAATAGTATGTTCCGTTCCGTTACTAGATACCGGAAGTATTATGGATTCTCGCTGTTTGAAGGGAAAAATCAGTTTTGGTATTTGAGTAGTAGTATGTTCTGGTTGCAATTCGTTTGTGCCGAGCCGAATGGTATCGTTTTGATGAGGTTTGGAAGAATCCGTATGTTTCGTTACAGTTATGGAGATGGATATACTATCTGCTGCTCTATTGATATGGGTCGTACAATGGGGGGATAGGATCCGGTGTATAGTACGTTCTTATGCGCAGTTGAACTTTTTTTTGCGGGGGGGGGGTGTTCTTATAATTGTAGAGGAGCAATACATATAAGAGAAGCATGTTAGTAAGGGGTGCTAATTTCGGGCTTTCTAACATTTTAGTACTAAATAGTGGTGCAATCAGAATTCTTTCTTTCAGGGTGGTTCCGAAGCAGGATTGCGAACTTAACTTTTTCTTTTTTTTTAGCTAGAATCGAAATATGAGTAATAAATAACAAATTATTTAAATACACCTTTTAAAAAAATATATTTTTATAAAGTAAACGAATTCACACATTTTTATTATTTAAAATATTATTTGGAACTAAAAAAAATATTTAGCATGGAAACCTAAACACATTTTTTAAGTAATTGTTTAAAAAATATATAAAAAATTGGGAGCTACCGGGGATTTCTATGCCCACTCCTGCGTAAGCCACTGGTATTAAAATAATTCAATAAAGTTCAGTATGTTTCTAAAATGTCGGCGTTTAGGGGGCCATCTGCCCTATTTTATGGTACATTTTATTCCATGAACTCACGGAATATGCATAGTCCGGTGCAACCATTCTTTCTGTATGAAAGGAGTGATAATTTTTGTTTAAAGAATGCTCTCATATATGCACCCACAGAAGGGGCTAACCCCTTTCATCCCAAAAGTGCAGAAATAGAACTGGAAATATCTTAAAAATAGATCATTCTCACTGAATTAAACAATTTTAATTTAAAATATGGTAATTTTTAATTTACTTCGAAAAATCGTCCAGCAAAAGAAGTTTTTGATATGAAATAAGAACTCACAAATAATAAAGATATTATGCTTGTAGAGACGCAAAGTAGTTGATATCATACTGAGATCTCCTGCCCTGTGAATTTAATATATGTGGAACAATCCCTGGATCTCAGTATTCGAGAACCCGCTCCCAGAAAAAAAACACGAGTCACAAGCTTTCCTTTACACTTTTTATGATAAGAGTGAACAGGTTAAACCAGCGTTCAGAATTTAAAAAAGGGGGGGTTGAGAAAAAAAAGAATGGCATATGTCTTTGGAAGATTTCTATGTGCACTCAGTAATTCGGATAATTTAGCATTGTATAAAACCATAAATGTGTATAAAAACAATCTGTAAATCAGAGAAAATAAGCTCTAAATACAACTTTGTACAACTTCGCTAAAAAAAATTCTTTTTGGTTAGGTTTTGTTATGGGTTTATGTATGGGCGGCATATACCCATAACAACACTGTCCCGGATGTGTTGTTATGGGGCACATATAACACCCTATTACCGATTCTATTAGTAGTAACGAAAGTAACGAGTAACGAATACTTAGTAACGAATAGCGAACATCTAAGTAACAAATACATACGGATACTCATTTTGTCGTTACTTTTACAGCACTATTATTTTAAACACTGCCACTGTTAGGACTGAATCTGATAATTATATGCTGCATAGTTGCCAAGTGCCCTAGATCTTCTAAGAGTTTCTCTAGGAATCCTTTTCAACTCTGCAAACTGCATGTGATTCCACATGCACTCCAATTTTTTTTAAGTCAATCATAAATTTTCATTCAGAAGCATTTTATTAGAATGGGATCTTTTTTTGTTGTTGTTGTTATTTTTGTTATACAGTCAAACTTGCTTATAATGAGCGCTAGGGGACTGGAGATATTTGCTCATTATACCCGGGTGTTCGTAAAAACCGTGTTTGAGAAAAATCATAAAAATGCGTATACACTTACTATAGTATAATACTATATACTTTATTCATTTTTTACTTTTGTTCAGTACAAAACAACTTTGTTATTTTGCTTTTGCAATGTTTTGGTATTTCTTTTGTTATTGTTCCCTGGAGAAGACTCATGGCCGAAAGACATTGTCATTTGCACCCCTCTCTTCGAAAAACATTTGAAGCTTTCCTGCACACTCTAGTGCCATTGAGTATGTTGAGGGCAGTTCAGCTTCAGATTCTTCACGTTCGTTGTCATTCTCGCTTTCATTATTTTTTTCATCTGCTTTATCCTGAATATTAGCTACGACATCCTCGGGTGTAGGTATCTGTGAAGTGATAGCATTTTCATCAACAGATACATAATTTTCAAACTCTTCTATACTCTTTTCTAAGTTTTCTTCATATGTTTCTTCTTCCTCTTGAGAAATGCCTAATCCAGCCTTACGGAAGCAATTCGTAATGTATGTTGATGTAACGTTTTCCCATGCATTGTTCAATGAACCTATTGCTTCGTCTGCATTTACATTAGCATTTGTGGTTGTTCCTATTTTTTCTCTTCTATCGAAAAACATCAAAACCAAGTGCTTACGAACGTTTGATTTAAAACTTCTGATGACTGTTTGGTCCATAGGCTGGATAACGCTTTGGAATTCGGTGGGAAAAAATTCTATCCTGATGGTAAGTCGAGTGATTTTGGAACGCTCTGTATAATTATCAATTAAAAGGAGAATTTTATGTTTTTCTTTTCTCAATTGCCGCTCCCATTTTGAAACAAATTTTGTGAAAAATGTCCGACATCATCCAGGCTTTCTTTGCTGTGTTCATAATGAACAAGAAGCTTTTTTGTATACTTAGGATTGTGATTTTTGGAGTAGCCAACAACCAACAGTTTCTTCTTGTCAGTGCCAGACATCTTAGAACACACAAAAGCTAAAAATTGATTTTTGGAGAGCTTGCCTCTGATGCACTTTTCAACCTTGAAATTTAAAAGTCTGTGGTGGGGTTACGTTGTAGAAAATGCCTGTTTCACCGGCATTATAAATGTCATCTTTAGTGTATCTTTCTTTGATGGCTGGCCACTTTTCACTTATCCAAGGCATGACATCAGCCATGTTTGCAAACTTTGCTTCACCACAAATTTTTCGACATGTTATCCCATGTCTATTCTTGAATCGATCAAGCCATCCATTCAAACATACAAATCCAAATAAGCCAAATTGTTCCACAAATTTTTCTGCTTGAACTTGATATGTTCTCATGATTTATGATTTATTGCTAATGTTCAGCTGATTTCGGAATGTTGAAGGAGTTTTTCCAAGAAAGGATTAGTTAAGCTGGAGAAGTGAAAACCAATATAAATTTTAAGAATGAAAAAAATATTGCTCGCTATAACCGAGGCTTGCTTGTTAATAGCAAGTTATGCTCCCATAGACTTAACATTGTACCAACCAAATGTTTCTGTTTTCCTCGTTAAATCTGGGCTTGTTATAAGTGACTTCAACTCTCATTAATTAAAAAGTGCAGTAAAGATGATTCCCTTTCTGTGACCAATGTTGCTTCCTAGCATGAGTCCTTGAATGGTGTGTTGGAGCATTACTCTGTCTTTGCATGCCATCGGAACTTTGAAAGACTCAACTAGGAAGCAACACTGGTCACAAAAGGCAAATCTTCGCTACTGCATTTTTTTCAATGATGAGAGTGGAAAGGTTAGATCTGGGTTCAAAGGTCAGTTAAACTTTCTAACAAATTGATTAAGATTCAAGAAGCCTGTAGATTGAGAAAGAAAAAGCTAAATCTTTGGCATTTTTAAATGCACATTTACTCTTGCATACATGTTGTAATTTTAAACATAGCTTATTGCTCCTGAAGTAGCTTGAAAAGTATCAGAAAGTATAATATAATGTCTAAATACAATATGTCTAAAAATAACAGCAGTAGTGAACTTGTATTTGTGTATTAGTTGAAAAAACATAATAGCCAAGCTAGTTTCCCTGCAATTTGATCTCCAAATAAGGGGAATGCCTAGCCCATTTCTTTTTTTTCAATTTTGTTAACTTTCTGCCTTTTTATTTTTAGAAAGGCTTGTGTTTATAATGCAATTTTTTATGTAACTAATTACTATGATAATAAATTATTTATTTAAAAATGCAATAAATTAGTACAGATTTCTAATTAATTTTTTGCCCTCACAAAAATTGAAGTTCAGATAAATGTTTTTAGAAGTTTGATTATTTATGTTTAATAATCCAAAAATTTTGACAGAATTCTGATGGAATGAATAATCAACCGAAACTTTTGGAAGAAATTCAGCAGTACTGTAAACGTAATAAAGAAAGAATAGATGATGAGGCTCAGCAAGAGAAGAAAGTGAATTTCATAGCCCAGAGCATTAATGTTCCAGTTATTCGAAGCGAGGCTGAGCTAAATTCATTAATTCGTGAAAAAACATCTTCACGCTCTCAGTCTTCGGGTAGCGCCAATGCCATAAGTTCCGGCATGGTGTGCAGTGCATCTTTTCCCGATGGTTCCAAAACCAACGTAACTCCTTCATCTAGTCCAAGAAATAGATTTCAGGTCTGCAGAGTGTTTCTAGACAGTGATAACCACTCACAGTCTGCCAAAGATTCTTCTGATTTGTCAAACAGCAATACCTCAGGTAATGAAGATTCGTTGCAGTCTGAAGAATCTGTGTTTCTTCCATTATCACCAAACGAAAGTGGCTATGACAGCGTAACATCTCCACCCCCTCTCAGTCAAGCTGAATCAACGGATGAAAAAGTGGAGTTCAGGAAGAATTATATCCGCCACCAAGATTCCTTAGCAATCCACATGCAGCATGCTCAGAACCGCCGATCGGATGATGACGATGAGGAGGAGGAAGACGCTAGCAATAATAATAACTCGCCAGGAGTCAATTCTAGTCAAAATGAAGTTGCTCAGAGTCAGTTGATGGCACGCAGAGCAAGTGGTGGTAAGGTGGTTAAAAAATTGACATTCCAGCTTCCCGATGACTTTCAAGAACACTCGAATGGAATAAAAAACAATAGGAGAATGAGTACTCCAACATTAGCTACTCAGAAGCTTGTCCAGCAGAAACGGAATGTATTAAATCTGAAGCTTGGAAGGCAGCTTGAAAGTTTGGATCTCAAGAGCTCTGTTCCACTGTCTCCCACTCGACTGCGTGAAGGTTTAAGTGAGTATTTTCTTTGTTTTATTTCTTATTTAAAAGATTATGAAAAACTTCCCTTCCTACACACTTCTTTTACTTGTGCATTTAAAACTGCTTTATGAATTTAAAACAACTTCACTTAGGTGTTTCTTCCTATCACTATTCTATCTGACTGCATTTCTGCATTCCCTCACAAAAATGCGTGCCTGATACAGTGCGCGAAAAAAGTATAAGGACACGCGAAAAATCGCCAAAACTAGAAGCCTTGTTTACAGAATCGTATGCAAATTTTTGCAGCAAAAATAGAAGTAAAACTAAAATATTTCATGCGTAAAGTAATTAAAATTTTCGATTTTAAATCTGCTAAAATTTAAATTTTGATTTTTAAACCTAAATGACAGCGGAAAAAAGTATAAGGACATTGCTTTTTCCCCAGTAATTATTTAAAAATTTGCATATATGAAAGCATAAAATGACAATTCCGAGTTAAAAGATTCATTTGCGAAAAGAATTTCCCACTCGGCGACTTTCAGTGTGAATTTTTAACGATGACCAAAGGAACTCAACTTTCTGACTCTGAAAAAGGAAAAATTGTTGCTTTCCGAGAATGTGGATTAAGTGGATGGGAAATTTCAAAAAGAATCAAGAGATCTAAAACGGTGGTTTATAATTTTCTAAAAAATCCTGGGATGAATGGCATGAAAAAGCGAACTGGGAGACCAGAAATTCTCACTCGTCGACAAAAAGGAAGAATTGTAAGGAGAGCTTGCGAGAAAAAAGAAACCGCAAATGAAATTAGACAAAATTTGAGTTTACCATGCTCAACAAGGACTGTTCAAAATGTTTTGAGTAAACATCCTCAAGTTTCTTATGGGAAATGAGTGTCACGCCCCCGTCGTACAAATCATCATAAGAAAAGAAGAGTTGACTTTGCCAAAAAATACATTTCTCTTGGTCAAAAGTGGGCTGATGTAATTTTTCCGGACGAAAAAAAGTTCAATCTTGATGGACCTGGTGGTTTTCGTTATTTTTGGTATGATCTGCGAAAGACCAAGGAAGTGTTTTCCAGGCGTCAATATGGTGGTGACTCCGTTATGGTATGGGTCGCTTTTGCGACAAATGGGCCCACTCCAATTGTATTTATCAACCGTAAAATGAATTCGGACAGGTATGTTGATATGTTAGGAGAAAGTTTGTTACCTGAAGCGCCACTAATTACTTCATGGGACTATATTTTTCAGCAGGATAATGCTTTGATACACGTTTCTACGAGCGCAGAACTCTGGTTTGAAGATAATTCTGTAAATTTACTTGATTAGCCGGCGAGAAGTCCCGATCTTAATCCAATCGAAAACTTATGGGAACTTCTAGCCCGAGAAGTTTATAAAAACGGCACACAGTATCAATGCTCACAAGATCTTGTCGTCGCTTGGGAAAAAATATCTGTGGACATTTTAAAAGATCTTTCAGGATCTATGACCTCTCGGCTTATTCAAGTGATTGGAAAAAAAAGGTAATTTTCTTGATTATTGAAACATTTTAAAAGTATTTTAGAACATGTCCTTATAATTTTTTCCGTATTTCCTTTAATGTTAAATTTTGTAAAATCAATATTTTGAAGATAAATTTTGTTTTTTATGTGGTATAAGTGTTATCACAAACTTATGCAGCAGAAGTAAGAAATATAAAAATTTCATTTAGGTGAAATGGAAATAAAGCATATTTTAATGCAATTAAATGTTGTCCTTATACTTTTTTCGCGCACTGTATTTTTGTTTTTCTTATTCTGGCATTTAGGCAAATTCCAATTCATTATTTCTATGGATAGTATTGTTGTACAAAGTATTCGCATGGTACATAACTGCCATGAAGTTATGTATCCTATCTTCATTTTTTGTAATTTATTAGATCAAAATGAAGCCAATGCATGTTATTGAGGTTTATAGAAGCTGCTCCATACGAATTATGGTGTGCTATATAACGTGTGCAGTTAGTTCTTTTTCATGGTCCGTTTTGATATGTTAAAATGCATATGCTGTAATTGTTTTACATGTTTGAGTAAAAGTAGTAGGAAGGACTTGCTTTAAAACTTTAAAAAGTTAAAAACTACACAATAAAATCTTTCGGTAGCAGCTTTTCGGTGGCATGCCGCCACCTTCTTCAGCCTTCGCCGTTTCTTGCTTGCACTGATCTCTTCTTCACTGTGTTCTTACATGTTTTGCAGTAATGTATCAGGGTGTCCACCAGAAACTGAACTGGCGATTTTTGCTGCTAATTTAAAGATTAAATGACTTGGGCGACTTTTATAATAATTAAAAAAACCCAACATTTTCATACTGTTTTCAAGTTTTTGGCTACTTCTACCCAGTGGCGGCTCGTGGGTGATTTAAAAGGAGGTTCACAAAACAAATTTCGAAAATTAAATAGGCAGATTCGACGCACCTTACAAACTAAAATAGATTTACATTTCCAGCAGTGAAAGGAAAACAATGCAAGCAACTGAAAGAAAACAAGTGGTCTTGAGTCTTACATTTCGTCACCAAGATAAGTTTTAGCAAAGGTGCTATCTTGACTCATTTTATTTCAATTTTTTTTCAAAAGATAATATTGAAAAATGCCATTGCTTTAGCTCCAAAACGCGTATCTCAATTATTTACACTAGTTTGTAAAAAAAACAATGCAGTGAAAAGTTTAGAAATTAAAAAAAAAAAATATTAAGAAAATGAAATAAAAATGAATTAACTAACCAAACGTAACAAACCAAGGCAAAACCCGGAAGCGATACTGCAAAATGTGGCCATGGGTGCACAATGAGATTGTGCGAACGGGCAGATTTCATGAGTGCCGTGCTTCTTCCCAGCTGTCTGGGCTTCTTATCCCAGAGAGCGGTTCAGAGGGAAAAATTTCCGTTCGCACATGCGACTTTCAAATCTGTGTAACCTACACTACAGTGCGTTAGCTATAATAAGCGTATTTAATAATAGTGGGAGGAGGGGGGGAGAGAGCAAAACTCACGTTTTAAATTCACATAAATCTAGAAGTGTGCTTAATATTTGCCTTAAATTTAATTTGTTAATGTGTTTATTCTTTAGTTTTTCCTTTAGGGGGTTCACGTGCTCATGTGCTCAAATGCAGGAGCCGCCACTGCTTCTACCTTAATTCAGATGACTAATTTGAAAATCAGATTTCCATTTTTGTCAACACGCTTTTCTTTTCAAATGTGCTCTATTGGTCGTTCATCAAACATTCCAATATATATTTTCAATTGTGCTATAAAAATAAATCTACTATATGCTCTGTTATACAGGTTGTTCCAAAAAGGTGGTAAAGGGCTTTAATTCTTTATCCATTAGAGATAAGTGGGCAGTGTAAATTGAAAAAATATTCAAAATAAGGTCAGAAATAAGACTCTATTAAGAAAAATTCCTCTCGTTAATTTTCAGAAAGTGACACTTTTTAATTTTTTATATGACCCCCATATAAAAAGATTCCTAATCCTCCACGTAGAGACGGAATTTGTTTTATTAATTTTCTTGGGCAAAGACCAACATTCTTCTAAATATAAAGGATAGGAAAGGAGGGACCGTATAAAAATTAAATTTCGTATTTTAATATGTACACAACCCCCAGTAAAAAAATGCCATATCTGAAAGCTACTCTTAATTTGAGGAACTTTTCTAATTGGAAGTACGTTTTGATCACTTACGGTATAAAAAATGATCGCCCTAACATCTATTTTGAATCACCCGGTATACTAACACTATGTTATCCCATACATTTTATTTGTGAGAATATAAGTAACGTCTGGGGGCGCTGGGATCTTGGACTATAAGTTTGAGCTCATATCATTTGCCGACAGAAAATGGTTTCTTGCACCTTTGATAATGCAAACGAATGACTTAGAGTATCTCATACTGTCAGTTTATTTCTGGTGGTATAAGATTCCTCCCGGCCCTACCATGTTGAGTGGGATAAAGACTCTGAACATGGTAGATGGCTAAAGTGTGAAGGTCCTGGTTTTGGGCCTATCATGTGGCCATTGATTTAACGGTCTGGAATTTTGGGCGATTTTCCCCAGATGCAATATAAATATGCATTAGAACCCCTTAAAATGTCCTTTGCCCAAGGCACCCCTCCATAGGCAAGATAGCCCTCTAGCAGCTTTGCCTTAATGCACAATACCAATAAGATTTCTCCGATAGTTGCCTACAATAATGGAGACTTCTCAAGCGGTTACAACAAACTCTACCAGAATAGTCTAGTTAAACTTCTTTAAATATAAGGCTGTCTATACACTTTTATGCAGGCATTCACTAAGCTTGAGTAGCACTTGGTAAATACAAATATTTCATTTCCCCAGTCCTCACTTTGATCTGTTGGAGGTAATGTATTTTTGGTTATTAGAGGTTATTCCAGCTCAACTATCTGTTTCACCTACCTCAGTTTACCAACTATCAAATAAACGGGCACCTTTTTTCTTTTGCTTTATTTTACCTGTGTGTGAAACCAGGAGCATATTAAAATGAGATCTATTTTATCAAAGATGGACAAAGAAAAACACATCTAGCATTCACTCAAGGCTTCACCTACCAAACGTTTTTAATTTCTGAACCTGCTTGATACAGTCTTATTCACCAAACACTTCAGACATGTGTTAAATTAATGGGTAAAATGAAAAATGATAATGGTAATCTTATAAAGTTTACCATGCATATTTGGATATATCTGCATGGATGTATAAAGTGTTAGATGATTATGGCCATTATCTGTCATTTTGTATTTTTAATTTCATTTTAGAAAGTTGTGGCTCAGAAAAAATCTTCATAACATCTATAGGCTCAGAAATAGGCTCATTTTTCTGTAAAAGACCAATGAGTGAAAAGTAAATTTTCACTTAGTATTTCCCATATAAGTAAAGAGGGAACCGATTTGCCCACAAAACTGCATGTGATCAATTGCCCCCCTTTTTTTTGCGGCACATAAAAATTTATTGTTGAGAATAGTCGACTGGCTAGTGAATACCAAAAATATGTTCTTATTCTTTTCTGCCTGACGTGTGCATTGGAGATTCTTTTACTGCTGCAAAGGGATGTGAAAGTATTGGTTTTATTATTGTTATGTGTATCTTATACAAAGTTCTTTTTTTCTTTAAAACCTGAATTTTTGAGTGCTTCTTAAGTGGACACTTTTTTTTAAGTTTTGTCCTTAATAGCAGTAGTTGTGTTCTGACCCTGTGACAATAGAACCAGAGATGGCCCGACGGGCGTGCGGGGCCCCAGGCGAAGCGCAAGAGCGGGGCCTCTTCTCTATCATGCCTTATGAGATAGCAATAAAATAACCCAGGAGCGGGGCCTCTATAAGCGCGGGGCCTTAGGCAATCGCCTACATTCGCACCCCCCCTTGGGCCGGCTCTGATAGAACACCAAGCTTGGCTTCATAAGCTTCGTGACTATTGAGTCCCTGCTAACAGAATAGTACCAAAATGTTTATGATATAAAAATAAGTGTGATAAAAATAAGTTATTTGTTTATAAATTAAACATCTTGACAATTTGTTTTTCAGTTTTTCCTGAACCTCTTTGCAAATTTCCTTGTAACTAATGGAAGTAGAAGATGTGTCTGAAAGAATCATTCTCATTTTTCATCTGAACTTATATATATATATATGACATGCCAAATTACTGTACCTCTGTTATACATGCTTAAGTGAGTGTGTTAATCATACTATATCATGTAATATTTATATTAGAAATTTTCATTTTTCTTTGATGTTTTTTTAATGTAAAATGCTAATCAAAAAAAAAAAAATCTTTTTGATAATTTTTGTTGCTTTGTTTTATATCTGACTTTCAACCTTTTTCTGGTAGCTATTATTATGCCTGATGCTTTATGATTATTATTATTTATTTAAATAGAGAAGGAGATTTCTCTATTTGTTAACTTTTATGGTCTATGACCTTTTTGTGATTATTTTTTAATATAAATTTTCATTTGCAGTTGTTACACATTGATTATAATTTTGTGATAAGCTGTTACTTTGTGAAATTGATTCCATCTCCTTGCACAAATGTTATTATTTTTTTTTTTCTTTAATTATTATTGTTTTTGTTTTGAGTTCATCTATAATGTGTTAAGTTTTTGATGTGACTTGTATGTTCAAAATGTAGGGATTGTGTTTTAGCAATGTACTAAGTCATTCTAAATGTTAAATGCAAACTTTTGTTGAATAGAATATTTTAATCATCTACTCTCATATCCTGGAGTTTATTGTAATGCTGTATTGTTGTTTTTGTTGTGTTTATATTGAATTCAGTTTTGTTAATAATTTTTTTAGACTAAATGTTTTTGCTGCGTGGTTAAAAATTTATTTTGAGAGATTTCTGAATTGAACATTGCTACTATGATTAAATATATTATGTCATTGTTCTGATTAAAAGTACTGCAATTTAACTAAATAATCTCAAAATTTGAAGATAGCAAAAGTAATTTTTATGTATTTATTTAAGCTTAACAAATTTTGTTAAATACAGAATTTGCATGCAAGGAATGCATGCAATAAAAAAAGTTGGCTAATATTTCAATTTGAAGCTTGTACAAATAAAAATGTTGATAACAGCAACTCCTTTAAAACTAATTAAATTAACAAAATAAATAAAAACAAAGAATATCTAATCAATTAATTAAAAAATAAATAATTTTACTAACTATATTTCAAATGGAATAATAGGTTGCCATTACTAAAAATTTTTAATTATAGCTAAAACATGATAAAAACTTTTCTTTGGTAATTTTTAGGGAAGTAACCAGCGAAGGAAATTTGGTGGCCCAAAAAGACCACCAACGTCAGCATCTGGTGGTCTATAAAACAAACCTGGTAGACACAAGTTAGAATTGCCGGTGACATAAGTCAGAATTCAAGCAACAAAATTGTTGCCCATGTTTACGATTTTGGCGACGGTTGGTGCCAATTTGGCGACAATTGTCACTTTGTTGCCATGCTGGTGACATCCTTAATAATTTTGGTTTGTAAGTTTTTTTTTTTAATTTTCTCTTTACAAAAGAAAGCTTGCTTGGGAATTCTTAACAGAAAGAGTGCCTCAGTAGTAGTTTTTTATTACTTTTATTAATGTCTTAGAAAAGCATTAGTATTATAAAAGATTTTTGGTTAAAATAATATGAAATGGGTAATTATGTTTCTTAAAATAGACAAGATTATTATTTCATTTAAGTTTCATTGTACTTTTGCTGTTTTTTCATTTTTATGTAGCTAATGTTAATAGTGCACAGGTAGGAATGGGGATGCTTATCCAAATCAGTAGGAGAAAATTATCAAGCCATGATCTGATTTCAAAATAAAAATTGTAGTTTGGTGCAAAATAAATATTATACAATACAGAAAAGCACTAATGGAAATAATATAACTGCATGCTAGTCTGCAGTAAGATTATTCTTGCCCCCCCCCCCAACCTATGTATCATGATTTTATTTGTTTTGACAAATTGGAATCCCTCTGCTCATATACTCATACGAGTCTAGCATGCAATTTATTTTATTTTTTAAGCAGATTTGATGTTAAGGTCATATTATGCAAATGTTATTGACATTATTCCTGCATAGCGAGTTCATCTTTGAAATATGCTTCATGGCTGATAGAGTGGATATTATTACTTTCCAAACATGTACCATGTAAGAAAGTATTGTAATCTCGAAAAAATTTGACTTTGAGATTTGGTGTTTTTACATGTTTTAAGGTCTTCTGAATTCATTTATTCTATTTTTAAGAGATGTATGCATGTGTGTATGTGAGTGAACATGATAGCTCCTAAATGATGCATTCGATTGAGCTCAAACTTGGTATATATGTATGTTATAAACTACCGTCCCAAGAATGGTATTGATTTTGGTGTGTATAGGATTTATAGTTTTTATAAAGGGCAATGAAAGAGATTTCTTTTACATAATGGCCTATGGACGGAAATTCTTGAAAGTGCACTAGCCTTTAAACGGTACATTCGAGTGAGCTCAAATTTGGTATATATGTTATAAATCGCCATCACCGGTATTGATTTTGATGTGTATAAGATTTATAGTTTTTTTACAGGCTGTAAAAATGATTTCCTTTACATTATGGCCAATAGACAGAAATTCTTGAAAGTGCACTCATGTCTAAAACATGCATTCGATTTAGCACAAATTGAGCATGTAATATAAAAAGTCATGGTCACATGATCTGCATAGATTTTGGTGTGTGTAGAGATAGTTTGTTCACAGGCTTACAAAAAGTAATTCTTACATATTACGGCCTAAGGACGCAAATCATCTAAAGTGAGCTAGTGTCTAAGTGTTGCATTCAATTGACATCAAGTGACAACTATGTGCACATATTATAGGTCACTGTCTTACATACTGAATAAATTTTAGCAAGTGTAAACCCTACAGTTTTTTACAGGGCTACAGAAAAGTATTCTCACACATTGCAGCCTATACACTCAAATCATATAAAATGAACTAGTGCCTGAACCCTAGATCCTATTGAGTTGAATGAAATTTATTTAAATGCTTGGTAAATATCAAGTGTTCAGAAAGTCGAGTGGAGTCACTCCAGATTTCTTAACTAGTAGTGATACACAATATATGTCATGCAGTTAAATGCATTAAATAATAAACTGTAGTATTAAAATCTTTATTGTTGTATTTTCCCCTGCAACTAAAATCAATGTTTTTAAAAGCTAAATTTGAAAGAATCTTTAATCAGGTAGAGGAGAGTTTCATACTTAATAAATTCGCCTTTAGCATGTGTGAATACCTAGTCAGTAAATGTGTACCATAAGGGTAAAAAAGCTGAATTACTTTTATTTATTCATTTATTAGTTTTAATTTTCATGTCACCTATTGTTTTTTTTTTTTTTTTTTATCAACTGACTTTAGTAAAGCATTTCCTTCTAAATAAGTATTGAAGTTCACTAAAAGTAATTATTTATGTGTTGATCTATAGTTTGGAAGTGCAATACATAACATTGAATGTCTGGTTTTGTTGTCATTAACTGCAAGTCTAAATATCCAGTAATATAGTTTCATCATTTATATAGTGTCTTTTGAATTAATATAAAGTTTAAATTTTAACTAACATTTAACTATTAAATGCTCCATTAGAAATGTCAATAGTTTATCTTAGTTTAACTACAACAGACTTAGAAATTAGATAGTGTATGTGTATATATTTTGTAGATTATGTTATGATTGACCACATATGATTCTTTGATTAATATGTTAGATAAAATTTATCTTTTGTCTTTTATTATTATTATTATTATTACTTTATAGGGGGATTATTATTATGAATTATTTTATTGGGGGGGGGGTATTATTATTAAATCATTTTGTGGTTATA
The DNA here is from genome assembly GCA_038373885.1 of Cheiracanthium punctorium. Taxonomy (NCBI): domain Eukaryota; kingdom Metazoa; phylum Arthropoda; class Arachnida; order Araneae; family Cheiracanthiidae; genus Cheiracanthium; species Cheiracanthium punctorium. Next base: position 107,907 of record JAWZYV010003121.1, read on the forward strand.
TATCTTCTGTACTTATAGTTTTACTTTTATTATTATTATTACTGTCACATAAAGAATGTTTTAAATGAGAAAAGTAAGTAAAATTTGTCTACAATATTTGCAGCTAAAATCATAATTACTCATTCTTAGGATACTGATCTTTTGAATACCCTACTGAAGTTTTCTTTGTGATCTGTAAACTTGAGATTAGTAATTTGTTGCAGACTCAAATATTATTAATTTTTTAATATAGTTTGTGAATTAAATAATTCAGAGATCAAATAAAAAGCCACATAACCATTTTTTCCAGGCAACCTAATGCTATACAGCCTTAAATTGCCATACACAAAATCAGTACAATTCAAAATTGTCTCTCATAAATATAATGTCACTAGAAATATGAACATTGCATTATTATTATTATTTTATTTAGATTTAAACTTTGATAAACATCCAATCACTTTCAATAGTTTATGTATCATTTACTGCTTTAGTTTACAATCTAAATAAATTAAGTATATTGTGACATTTTAGGTTTCAAATTTTAGTACAGTAACTCCTCGATATAGCTTGCATTTGGATATAAATCGCTTTTCCTATGTCTCCCAGTATTTTTTAAGCAGAAAATGAAAAGTGTGAATGTACAAGTGTATTCGTAAGTAAAATTAATAAGAGGTGAAATTTCTCTGTCTTTATAGTTTGTTACTTTTTGTTTAAATTTCCGATACTTAACATTGCTAATTTTAATTTTTTATGTATATAATGTTAATAAAAATAAACTTTTTACCATATCCTTCCACCCCCGGATATATTGTGTATTTTTCTTGTCTCCCAACAAGTGCTATATAATGAGGGGCTACTGTAATTCCCAATAATGAAAACTTCCTCAGTGGGTGGAAGAGGGAGGTGGCTCCTTTATATCAATTAAGCTGATAAGTTTAATGAAAATATTCTTGTCTGTTCTAATCCAAAAGTCCAGAGATTTGAGCTTGTCTATTGTGACAGCTGTTGTTCTTAAGGATGTTACAAAAGAAATTGCTTCAGTAACATGAAAAGCTTTTACCATATCCAGGTTATATTTACAAATTAAAAATGTTCAAATTTAGAATTGTGTTAGTTGTACTTATTTAATTTAATAATTTTAAGATTTCGGTAAGTTTCTTAGCATCTCTTTATTCTTCAAAGTAAAATTTGTTTTAGAGGGCACTACTTCTGTGGCACTGGAGTTTGGTTGTAATATATTAGAATATAGGGATTAGAAATCTGTATGCCATTATTAATGCGAATACATATATAGAAAATTGAACCTTATTATCGGCTATTTTTTAATACTTGTCATAACTAAATTGTCGAAATTTTTTCTGAGTAAACTGTTAGTCCAAGTTTAAAAATAGCGATGTAAAAATTATACAGTGTGTCCTGAAAGTTCCAGTATTCTAACTAAAAATTCACTGTCCATGGTTTTTTTTTTTTTTTTTTTTATAAATTTTCTTTTTGTTTATCATTTTGTTCTTTTTTTGTTCAGGTTGTATGAGAATAAAGTTCAATATTATTTTGCTCTTCATTGTGAAATGAATTTATTACGCATTCAGATAATTTTGCTGCTTGAGCCTTATTTTGAATGTAAATCATATGAAAGATGCAAAGATGTTTGACAAAATAAATATCCAAATAATGCTAAAATGCTTTGAAGGAACTTATCCAGCAATTTGTTGCTTTGCTAGAAGTGAATGAACGCGATTCTTGATTCCAACAATTATTACTTGTATGGCAATATGCCATACAAGTAATAAAACCATGGATATGCTTGAAGATTATTTTGGTGATCGACTCATCTCAAAAAGCTTTGGCCACCTCGGTCCCTTGATCTGAGCATCCCAGATTTTTTTCTGTGGGGATATTTATAGAACAAAGTTTATGCAGGTTATTCTCAAACAATAAAGGATCTGAAAATATCCATTTACTCAAAGGATACAAAAAATCTTTCCCAGCATGTTAAAACGCATTCCTATGAACATTCTCAAACAAGTTGAGCTTTGCGTCCTAGAAAAGGGTGGATATTTTGAACATTATAAATGTAAGTTTTAATATTTTTTTTTTCTTTGTGACATTAAAAGTGCTTTTTACCATTAGCATAAGAATACTTTTTTTTTTTTTTTTGAATAATACATATGACTTGAATTTTCAGGACACTCTGTATATTTAGCCAAAATAATTCCATGATTTGTAAAATTTTGCATTCATGAGAATAACTGCTATGATGTCATGATGTTTTAATTAAAAGGTTTCTCTCTGTAATGCAAGTACTTATTACTTGCCTGTGATATTTGATGAGGAAGTTGTCAGTTTTGTGTAATGACTACCCAGGATGTGAAATACTGAATATTTTTATTTATTAGTTCAATATCACTCACCTGTATGCTAAGAGAGTACAAACACCATGGTTCTCACTAACTACCTAAGTCTTACGAGGAAGGAGAAGAAGGATTTTTTTTTTTTTTTTCAGTATGTAATATTTGTATTGTCTTTATTTTCTAAGATAGTTCTGTTTTGGGGACTACAGTAGAGCTTCACGTGTCTGAGATTCAGTTATCCGATATTCCATGTTAAATGGGGTGCTACCTTGATTAATATGGAAGAACTCAGTGAAATAAAACATATAATATCAAAGAGGAAGATGCAAACAAAGAAAAAAAAATGTATTAGTCATGAAGGATTAAACGTATTAGAAATTGTGCTTAAATAATCGAGGAGCAAGCTGAAGTTACACCTACTGATTTATTATTGTTTAAATGCTGGAGAGACATAACATCTGTTCTGTCTAGTGAATATGTTGTTTGCATTTTAATTTTATAAAAAGTTAATGTAAATTATTCTGTATAACAAGTATTAATTCTTTTCTGCTAATCTTGCATCTTAATCGTGTTTTTATTTTATGTATCTGTCAGTCTGTTCCTTTAGATTACTTTTAGAAAATTTTCTGAATATTTTAGTTGAAGAAACAGTGAGAACCATGGCAACAACACAGTGCAAGTTGATGAGATGAATTTTGTATTATTTGCTAAGCAAAACTTTGATTGATGTTTGAGATTTTCACATTTTTATTTACTGTTGCTCAATGATATAAGGCTGTTAATTTATTGTCAATCTCTTATCCTAGCATCAATGCTTTATTTTGTTATATTTGGTATGAATTCTAATTTGATTTTTGATGTAAATTCATGCTTCAATTGTGTATCGTTTGTGTTGTTTAAATTAGGTTATTATAATTAATTCATTTTCAATCATGTTACTTGCTGAATGGTGTTACCTTCCATATTGATGCATTTAAGTATGGATTTTCAGAAAATATCTGAAAGCTACTGCTTTGTTTAAAAATATTTTACATTTACTTGTTTGTGCTTTACCGTATTATGCCAATTTTTCTTCATATTATGAATTTTTCTTTTTGACTTGTATTGTATGAAGTTATTTATTACTGGTATTTATTATTTTATGTTATAATTCTGATAAAAAGAAATTTAAGTTCAGGAAAATCTCTCTGCAGTTATTGGTGTTTATATTCCAAAGCATTCAAGCAGGGGACCTTTTCAAGAAGCTGCTTGTTACAATGTTAATTTATTTGATGAACATTTTTTGATGTTACAAAATGACTTGTTATACTTCAAAACATTTTATATAGGCATGTGAAACAAATATTTCACTTGTTTAAATCCGAGTAATATCTGTTGTACAATTTTATGAATATTTTAAAGTTCTCTCTGTGTGTGTAGATGGGTGGGGGAATCTAGACTTACTGAAACAGTGAAATTTTAACGAAGCTAATATAGATGTTCTTACATTTGATTTCATATAATGTATCTGTATTTATATATGTGTTTTATTTTTATGCACTCAGTCCTTCTAAAATTAAAGCTGATTGTTTTTTATCATATATTGTAGAATTTTTATGATTCAAGCATTTTTGATGGAGGAATTTAAACTCTGGTCCTCATTTGAATCTTGTTTTCATCACCAATGTTCAACATGATAATAATTGATTAGTTTATTTAATATATATATATATATACTCAACCAAGCAATCACCTGAAACAATTGTCAATCTTTATATATGAAATAGTTGCTTAATCATCTTAATTGTTATGTAATATATACTAAATAAAGCTAAATTTTGGGTAGGTAAATATTCTTGTATAATAAAGCAATGATGCCAGCTATTACAGTCTTGAAACTCTAAAAGAGAAATTGCAGTAATGTAGGTGGCTACTTTATACCAATAACTGCAGGAAGATTCTACTTTGTATGAATGTATCTGTGCACAGTGGCGCACCCAGGATTTTAGTTTAAGGGGGGCTGGTCTACAAATACTGCTGAACTCTGTTATAATGACCTCGATTATATAGTTATCTCTCTTATAATATCCAAATATTCTGCACCACTTGACTTGCCCATAGAACACAAGCAATGTAACTCGTTATAGAGTCAAATAATTATCTGATCTTTTCATTGACGTTGTAACCTAGTTTAACTGTGTTTTATAAACTAACTGCAAGTATTTATTTAAAAGTTAACATCATTTTTGGTAAAAAATATTTTCAAAATAATTCGAAGGCAATTTTAAAAAAGAAAAAATTTAATTCATTAGTGACAATTTTCAATTTTCAATGCTTTTCACGTCTAACTTTCCACCTTTAGGGGGGGGGGCTTGAGCCCCCAAAGCCCCCTCCGTGGGTGCACCTATGTCTGTGCATTTCATGAATATTTTAAAAGTGTATGCTGCCATTATATTTTATCTAAGGCCATTTTTATATGCATTTTATTAAGGATATTACTATTCAATATTACTCTAAAATCTGAAATAGGTATAAATAAAAAAATATATACACAGGGGGATTCTCTACGATCATGGGACAAACCTCTGGGGAAAATAAATTATATAAAGTTGAATCAGAATCACTTAGGAATATTGGGTCGCAAATGTCGCCTTCATGTATTTGTTAGTAATCACTTTGTAAGAAGCGTTAAAGTAATAGTGAACTTTCCCAATATAGTTCATCAAAAAATAATTGATTTTTCTCAGAAAGCATTTGTCTAAATGGATAGTTTACAAAATTTGTTTAAATTTAGTGATGAAATTCTCGTAGATAAGCACATTGTCTGAAACTGAGTTAAGAAACTAAATGAACACTTCTTTCAAAGTGATTATTTAGAAGTGCATGAAGACGACAATTGGGACCCCACATTTCTATATAATTCTGATTTTGCTTTGTGTAACTTACTTTCTCCAGAAGTTTGTTCTATTCCACCCTGTATCTATTATTCGATTCATTTTTTTGTTACAGCATAGCTTTATGCTGTTAAGCGCTTGCCAAAATGAATGTATGATTTTGTGCTAGTAATTGTTTATTTCAAAACTCATATTACTAGAAAGTGATCAGACATATCTCAAATCTGAGGCAGAATATCAATATTTTTGTAATCTAAAAACTTGTGTGTTGTTTCTAAATCTTTTTAATTATTTATTCTGCCTCGTGCAGTTTTTGGAATGCCCTTCTGCTATTGCAGCATGCATGCCATATTCTTTCCACCTGTGTTGCAGCAACTTTCTGAAGAAAGGCACATTTTGTATAAACCTCACAAATTAAATTGACATAAAATGGTATAAAAATAAGAATGGTCTAAAAATCAGTCTTTACATAGCAAGAAAAAAGAAGTTAATACAGTGTATTAAAATGTAAAATTACTTATTAACTTCCTAGCTTTAGAAATTGTGAAAAAAAATGGACAGTTTATTATTTCTTTTTTAAGCATGAGTTATTTTAGCATGTGTTGCAAATGCTAAAATTTAGTTTATGTATTACGCAACAAAAATGCAAATTGAGGTATGTAATTAAAATATAATACATTCCTATTTTTCATTAAAATACATTAATATTCCTGTTTTTTTTTTTCCTTTTTTTTAATCCGAGTTGAATCAAAATTTTGAAATTATATTCCTATATTCTATATTTTCAAGTTTCTTTTGGTATGTGTTTGTAAATATCAAAGTACACATTATTGCTGGATTGAATATTAGTAATAAAATAATCATATTGTAGAAATTTTTTAATATAAAGAAAGTTTTAAAAAATTCTATCTAAACAGAACCATTGAGATATGGAGAAATTTTAATTTTTCTGTCTAGTGTATTATAATATACGTACAGTCAAAATTACTTTATACAAGAACTTAGGAAAATGTGAAATTGAACTGTACTTTCTAAAATTTACTCTATGAAATAATTTAACAACCTTGGGACTGACTTAATTCTGGTTTTCACATTATTTTTTAATGGATAACTCTCTCTATATAACACAATTTAACAAAAGATTTAGTCTTTCCATAGGGAGTATTTTTTAAATTTCTGGTTCTACACAGGTTCAAAATGTGTAAATATGAATAATAATACTGCCTCACATTTCCCTTATGTTCTGTCATACAAAACAGATGTGTCTACCAGCAAAGCTATGATGACAGCATAGACAAAATTTTCAGAATTATTGTGGATAAGGTGGAGGTATTATTATTTATTTAAGCACCAATGTAAGCCTAAGTCACATATTTAATATCAAGTACATGTAACTTGATTAAAAAGTTGGAAAGGCCTTATCAAATGCTGTTTAGAAATCCACTTTTACTTGTCCTCGGCCATAGAATTCTTAAGTGCATTTATTTCTATTTATACTAGAACTGAGAAAGTGCCAAAATTTGAGTCTTTCCAGTTTCTGGAATGCTTGATTAAAGGCCTGATACTGTACAATGAAGCATTAAACCAAAGTTAAGCTGCAGATTACTCATATGTCATCTTGACTTATTCATATCTGTATTAAGTGAGTTTGTCTGTAATTAAAAAAAAAAAAATTAATCAGCAGACTGTTTTTTATTGTATGCTACTTTTTTTTAATACATGCAGTCAGAATGAAATATATTTTGAAATCATCTTTATAACTCTTTAATGTCAAAATTTGACATTCTGACCATCGAAAAAGCTCTAAAAAACCTAAGATTGGTAAAATTTTATGAAAATGCTTTTATACTTGTAAATCAATTTCGATTTTCTTTTATTAAAACTTTTGTATGTGTTTATACATGCCAAATTGATTGGAAAGGTTTATATTTCTTTTTCCATGATGTATAAAACTTTTTTATTTCAAGAAATGCAGAACACAAATATATTTTTAAAAATGCATTTTTAATTAAAAAATATTGTGTGTGTGGATTCTGGAGTTTTTAAGAGCTTAAGTGATCTCAGACGAAAATTTGTCACAAGTATGCGCACACAAAAGTGTATGTGATCATTATTATAGATACTTTAAATAGTGAGGTGAATGTTCTATTGAAATAATTTTTACTTTATCCAGACCTCAAGAATGACTTTTCTGCTGTTTTTATGTTACAGTTTCATAATAATTAAAATATATATTCAATATAAATTCATCATGAGAATTATTTACTTTATTATTAGTTAACTTTATGCAATATTCATTAATTTAATTTGGTAAAAAATAAAGATTACAATGTTTTTAAACTACAAACATTGCAGTGTTTATTAAATGTGTTTTTAATTAAATTATTGTAGTTTTAATTGAACATTGAAAATGGGTCAATCAAAAATTAATGTATCACACGTGATCCTACTGATCTCATATCTTTTTTAAAAAGCATTTTATGTGTATTTAAATTTTTACATTTTTCTAGTTTATTGGATGAAATTGAATGTTATATTTTATAATTAATATTTATAGTAATTAAAATGTTACTGTTTAATTTGTTCGTTGTTTTTGTTTATGCAGCTAGGAGTCTGTCTTATATTAATGTGGAGACCAAATCAAAATTATTCATATTGTTATGTTTAGTTATTTGCAGAATAAGCCAGTTTTTTACTAATTAAAGTTTTCTAACTTTTGCATCTTTTAATGTGGCAGCTAACAAGGCATAAGTATCTAAAAATTATAACAGTACTTTTCATGCTCGGTTTCTAATTTTTGCAAAATTATTCATACTTTAAAAATTCTTCTGAAAGTTATTATTTATAAAGTTTATTAAAAGTATTTGATATTATATATATATATTGTGGTAACCTTTTACAAAGTTTAATATTGGACACACATTCCTTTTATAAAATTGCAGTTCATTAACTAAATATTTTTACTTAGCAGGATTCATTGAGAGCAAATATGTTTGAGGCTTGTAAAAATTATATTATAGTTTTAGTGGGAAAATGCAGTTTAAATCTGCATTTTTAAGAAATGTTAAACAATAACAATAATCTGGATAAATGTAGGTGTAAAACAGGATCAGGAAAATTATGTATCAAGAGCTATTTGTGCAGTGAAATTTCTACTTGTTAAATGTCAATCATTAATGTTGTTTCTTACTTTATAATACCATTTTTGTAAAGTTATTGTGTTATTCTATTGTGATACACCAAAATTATATTTTGGTTGTTTTATCAGTAGCTCCCTATTCTTTTAAGTCATTTATTTATTTGAAATTTACTTCTACTCATTGGGGAAATTAATTGAAAGCAGTTCCAATTTGAGAATCTTGCATTGATAATATGTGCTCGACATCAATTGGTTTGACCATAAAAAATGTTGAATGGGACTTGACAAGGGAACTCCGGAGATTAAAACTGATGCCGAGTCATACTCATTCATTTTTTTTAGGAGTAGGGAGGAAAGGGAGATCATAAATTAAAAAAGGAAAGTATTTTCTGAGTGGCTGAAATGTCTGGAATTAGTTCAAAATTAGGAAACCTGAGCTAAATCGGATTTCCTTCTAGCGGGTCTCATTAAAATGGGAGCCACTTTCCTTCGCTGACCTATATGGAGGATCTGGGAACTGTGGGGGGAACAGGGTATTAGAATCAACAACAATCTAGTTTCCACTGCAAATCACCAACATTTATATTAATTAGATATATATATATACACAGTTGAACCTCCCAAGTTGGACACTTTCTGGGGTATGGAACTTGTCCATAATGTAGAACTAATGGAGGTTTCACTGTATATATGTATATCATTGAATATTTTTAAACTTCATATTTAAAGCTTAATTTTTATAATTTGTCATCTTAATTTGACTTAATTATTCAGCTCAGCCATTGATTTGGAAGTTTTGCATATATTTAAAAAAGGGAAGGCAGGCCTTCAGTTCATAAATATATGTAAGGAAATGCTAGAAAATTAACAGATTTTCATTTAACAGCATTGGTGTGATTATGTGAGGGCTAGGGGAGTTAAGCATACCGTAGAAATATTTTAGCCTGCTCTAGGCTCTAGAGAAATTATATTTTCTATTGCAAGAATAGCCAATGGAGTTTCCTTCCCCCCCCCTTCCCTACATATAAAAAAAGCCTACTCATTATCCCATTGTTTAGCAGAGGACAATGTTTCAAGAAAGTTCAGTGCGTATTTTTTAGAATTTAAATTGTTAGTACCTGCCATGAGCGTAGCTACCTGCTGTTTATTGGGAGGATGAAGACCAAAATAGACTCTCTTTCATCTATCTTTATTAACAATTACAACAAAATATTGGAGGGGACTGTCCTGCAAGTTGCAGTGCCTATTGTACTCAAGGCCTATAGCAAGGTTTTTCTTTCAAATATTGAAATACTTATCCAAATACCATAAAATTTCTTGCACAATTATCTAAACCCATTGACTTTCAGGGTAATGAAAATGCTCAAGAACAAAAAATAAGATTAGCAAAAATTGTTTGTCTCTTGAGTGTATTATTCAAATGTGAAAAATATATCAAAGGAAGCTTCAAATGGCATAAACTATTTAAAACTGTGTATATCAAATTTTTAACTTATTATTTTTATTTTAAAAACAGCTTACCTTTTTTACATATTTAGACCTCCAAAAGCCATAATTAGAATTGATTGCCTGTTTTTAATAAATGTATAATTTTTTTAGTATAAAATACAAAATTTTAATGAAATAGTCTATAGACATCGGGGGTTTATATTCTCTTGCTGGGATATCTTGACTCTCATCCCTTGTTATATGTTAGAACAGGGATTCCCAAACTGTGTGCCACGATCTCTTCACAGGGGCACTGCGAAATGCTGCAAGGGTTTCAAAAAGCAAGTACAGAGTGAAAGTCAACGTGGAAAAGAAATTATGGTAGCCGTATCAAGTTTAATTCCTCGATCTGAGAAAATGTGCATCGAATTGCATTAGTTATGAATTTAATATTAATAAAGTAAACGTAAATGTTAAATAATGAAGATACATGAGTTTTATCTTTTATATCTCATAATAGTCATAATTTTACAAAGGGTAGGATGCTTCGGAAAATTTTTAGTTAAAAAAGGGTGTTTGTAACTCAAAAAAGTTTGGGAACCACTGTGTTAGAGCATAGTTTCCTCAAATGCAAACTTTTAACGTCTTTCTAATAAATGCCTACAGTTTTAAATAATAAAAATTATACTGGGAACAGAGAGAGAGAGACTCAATATATCATCCCCCCCCCCCCATTTCCAACATTTTTTTTTTTTTTTTTTTTTTTTTTTTTTTTTTTTTTAAGGAAGAGGGTTGTTTATCTGGCTACTGGCCTGCTAGGTCAGTGTTAGTATTAGTAAAAAAGGTCAAATAATGAAATCTTGAAGATATTATAGATCAACAATTTGTAATGAATATGTACCAGTATCTGTAACAATAAACAGTGCTGAGAGGAAATAAATCAGTGTTTATTAAATACTAATTAGTTATACTTTAGTTATTTTGTTTTTTCATATTAACTTTTATCTTCAAATGTATCTCATTCAGTAACTATTTATTTTGAAACCTGACACTGAAAATTTTAAGTGACATGAGATATAGCCATAGCTGCCATTGTAGTATATGTTTTCTTAAACTGTATGAACATAAATGCATGGATTTAAAAATAAAGTGAATAGCTCTTAAGAATTCAATAAGAAGCCTGCCCTACAAGTTAAAAAATAATGTTTTATACATTTTATTATTAAATGTATGATTGCTAACAGGAAACAATATCATAACTTTTATATCATTATGTAATGCTGGGTCATAATTTTTTATTATACTCAAAATTGTAACTTATCAAGAATTTTTGAAGAATTCTTCACTATTTGTAAGATTTACTTACATTTTTTTGTATTTGAACATTCACAAACTTCCAATATATTTTTCAAAATGTGAAATAGATTTTTTAACAGAGTTGATCATTTTTATTTACATTCCTAACACATGTCTATTTTATTATATTAACTTATATAATCACATTTCATAAACCAAATGTAAAATAAACAAACATTTGAAGGAAACCACCAGACTTTAAGGAGTTTTACAAATATCTGCATTTTTTATAATTCTGAATGTGAAAAAATTGCACGTGAATAGATAGTATGTAACAGTGTATTATCATGATATGTTATCAAAATAATTTTTTGTGATAGTTGTTTTCTAACCTTAAAATATATTTAGTAATATTTGTATATAAATGTGCATGTGTATGTTTTGACTTTATGTAAAAAGTATCCACAAGTAACTTGAAAAATTATCAAATCCTTAGAATAGTTTATGTATATTTTTGTCTAGTTTTTGGAAACATACTTCCCTTTTGTCAAAGTTAAGGGTTTATGACTGTTGCTATTTGCTATATGAATGTTTTTCTCTAATTAAACTTTCAGCTTTGATGTAGCTTTATTAGCACTTTTCAGAAAGCTTTGAAAATGTACTCATAGATGATAAAAATGTCATATATGATGAAATGTCTCATTTCTAAATCAAAAATGTAATAGAAGGCGGAATATTTATGAGTCTATGTTTAAAGTTTTTTGGAATAGCATGTCTTTAATAGTCGACATCATCCTGAAATAGTCAAATATGTTTTCATACTATATATAGCAAATAAGTAAAAAAATGTGTCATTAGTTGTTATGTATTTTGAATATCTTGATGTGACTTCTGTAATAATGCAATTTATCCAGTTTTAGAGTACGAACCCCAAAGTACATTTTGTTTTGTTTTGTTTAGCCTGTATTAGATACTTTGTATTATAAATGTTTTGAACAATAGCTTTTATAAAAATTACGTGACACTTAAAAGCTAAGTGTTACATAATTTTCACAGCAATGGCATTTAACATATAATACATCCTTGAGGGGGAAAAAAAAATCTATTAGTTAATTAAAAATCTATTTTAGTAAAATTTATCAGACTCAACATGTCATGTTTACATCGGACAGAAAGTATTGAATTCTAGTCAATCCCCTCGTTAAATTCCATTCTTTTTTATAGCATTTAACAAAGCTAAAATTTATATATGTGTGTTAAATATAACCTTGATTATTGTTCAAATGGTAATAGGCATGGTAAAACAAAGTGTCTTTGCTATTTAGTTATGCACATGGTTTTCTGAAAAACAAATCTTTACCAGTTGTGTATATTTCATAATTTGCTGTCTGCCGCTACTTGTTTACCATTAATGACTCAAAATTTATAAGTAAGGCAGTACTTAATATCCCTGCAGTGTCCTATCAAAGCACTGTGCTGTCTATATGTGGTATTTTTACAAGTATGAGCAACTTGTAATTTTTGAGGAAACTAATTTTTTATTGTTTTAAGAAAATAAGTTTTAATAAGATTGGACATTTTCAGGAAAATGTACAAATGAAGAGATACTGTGTATTTAAAATTAACCACATAACACGCATTATTTTGTGATATTAAGTTATGGGAGTTTGAGTAGATAATATTACTCTATACAGAATTGCTGAAATATTTCAAATGCATGCATGTTTTCTAACCTTCTTTCCATGTAAATTGATCCCTAATTCCATTTAATTCAAAAGAGAAAAAAACCTCATTAGTTACTTTTTGCCAGTGCTTTTATTAAATATGCTGGAGATTATTTAATGTGCCATTTTTCTATTTTTGTTTTCTATTCTAAAAAGAACTGGAAACATTTTTTTTAAAGATAGAATTCCCGGTGATGTGTAATGTATTATGTAATTTATGTTAACTTTGGGGATTCTTCTTCATAATGTTAATTTAAGTTCTGTTCTGTTCTTTTTTTTTTTTTTTTTTTTTTTAAACAAACAAAATATTGTCTACATATTTATTGAATACTGAGGCAGTTACAAGCTAGATTTTTAAAAAAATTATGTTGCTGTTCATTTATTCATATGATTAATTTTCTTGAACAGAGTTTAGGGCATTTTCGTTTCCAAAGTTCTAATTTTTCAGTCAGGATTGATTGCTAATTACTGCATTGTCAGTGGTAGTAAAATGTTTATTCATAATATATCTAATCCAATTCCAGAAAATTTTCCCAATAATTTTTTTTCTAATTTTTTTTAGTTAATCTTCACTAATATTTAAAAAGCCTTCAAGACTGTAGAGTTTCATAAAAAAGCATTTGCCAATTTGTTTTGGAACTGATGTAATAATCCAGAAACAAAATATCATTGCCAATTTGCTTCTGGTTTGTGCTTCAATATGAATTTAAAAAGCTCTGAAAAGAACAGATTTGATCAAGATAAAAGTCTGGATACTAACAGATCCAATAATGTCAGATTTAAATCTGAAAATTAAAATATTTTGATTAGAAATGGCAATATTTCTTCCTAGGAGATATTAAGACTGTAGTTTAACAAAATCATGTCGATTTATGAACATATTCTAAAACAAATTATTTGTGCCAAAGACTGAAATTTTTCAAGATAGCTCTACTCAAGGCATACTGTTTAGAAACAATAAACTCTTCTATATTATAAACTTTCAAAAAAGAAAAAGAAAATTTTGTAAGCTAATTCTGTTTAATTTTTTTTTTTTTTTTTTAAACAGTTTATAGTACAGTACAATATTTAAAGAGACATTCTGAGAATTTTTGAGTCCCTGACATAATTAATTTATTTTAATTTGTTCAAGGTATGTAAAGCAGTTTTATTTTTCTTTAAAATATGGCACTACAGCCTTAAAAAAAGCTTATGAATATAGATATATATATATATACAGCAAAAAACGTTTAACATGAAACTGAGGGGACCGAAATATTTTTTCATGTTGAAAGAATTTCTTGTTAAAAGATTCGTAATAAATTGCATAGTTACTGTCCGAACTGTTATATCATTTTGTGCAAACTGATTTTTCATATTAAGTGTTTTTATGTTAAATGTACTTTGCTGCATATATATATATATATATATATATATATTCCTTTCCTCAGAAGTATGTGATAGTTTTGCTTAAGCTGGCTAAGTAAAATCTATGTAAGAGGAAGTTTTTTTTTTTAAACTGGCGGTCACTTACCAATTTCCCACTACAGCTGCTAGAAGGTATTGTGCCCATTTCATTATGGGTGCAGCCAGTGTTACCCCCATGAAGGGATGGACAAATTAACATCCATGCCCAAGCCAAGATTTGAACCTGGACCCAAGGAATAGTTCTTAAGCCATTATACCACCTGGGAAACGTAAAAAAGAAGCATTTATAAGATTTACAAAAACGTTGCCTTTTTTTTTTTTTTTCCCCTTTCAGCTGTATCTTGATTATTTTTTTTTTTTATTGCATTTGATTAGTAAGTTGAATTTAAGAGATTTAGCTAAAAATTAACATGTTTATTTGTAACACATAAAATAAAATTTTGGATAATGTATTTAATGTAAAGACAAGTGTATAGCCTAATTTTGTTTCCATTAAATCTTCTATGACAACAATTAAATGATGTAAATAGCTTAGAACTCCTGACTTTGGTCTAAGTATTTTGTGATACCATTGTCAATAAAATTTTACAAAAGGGTTGATGCTAAATGTATGTAAATATATAAATATAAATATATTTTGTATCATCAATTATGTAAAATAAAATATATTGTATAGAAAGATATTTGTTTAAAAAAAAAAGTATCCCTATTGATTAAGAATTGTTAAATTAAAGATCTAGAAATGTATTATGATAGTTGACTTAATTGAAAATGTTTACATCTGTTGATCAAAGCAACTAAATGTTCAAAGGCAGCTGCTAACATTTCATGCGAATTTTAATGTAATAAATAATTGGTGTTTATTGTGTTTCTTTTATTCGGTGCTTTTGTCCCCACACATATGTTAATCAGTCAATCGTAAGATAATAAACGACATACTAAAATGAGTATAAGCATAATTAACTTTTGATGGTAGCAAGACATACATGATCTCTGCTAAAATTGTATATAATGGCTTGCTATTTTAAATATAATCTTTTACATGAATATACACCAAAAATTAACTCACTTGTTTCAAATTTATTTTCAACCATCTGTATATTCTAAGTTTAAAAGTTCCCAGTTGAAAATAATGGGTGCTTAAAGGTGATAGTGTTTGATTTTTCAATATGTCAGATAATTTTAAACAAAGTTACAAACAAGAATTTGCTTTACAATATATAGCATGCACTTGTTAATTCAAACTAATGCAAAAGTCCCCAAAAACTTCTTATAGAATTAACGTTAAGAGTATTTCATTAGTTTGAACTATAATTCTATCATTTCAGTTTTAAACTTTTTTTCTCAGTCCCACATCTCCAGCTGGAAGAAAAAAAAGGGGGGATTATTTTATTGTGTGTCAAAATTATCTGTATTTTCTTTGAATTAAGTCACATACGGGATCTTAATGCAAGTTTGCCAAAGGAGATTAAAACAGAAAAAAAGGCTACAAGGATTCTATAAAGACTTTGAAAACATGTATCCAAATGGAGCTTTTCTTAGAAAATGAATTTAAATGTTTACCTACAGTGGAGAAGTTAGCAGAGGGGTGCAGACATAATAAGTTTTAAAGCAAAGATTAGTTTTACAGTTTTTCCCAGAAGTGAAGTTCAGAAGTTTTCTTCCAGCTGTATGAACTTAGATTTATTTTATATCTAGGTAAGTCTTTATTGCATTTCAATATTTCTAATTTAGAAAACGATATTTCCCGAGGTTATGAAGTCTTTCTCCTTCAGTGGTATTCACTGTGAAGTTATTTTCAGTTAACTATTGGATAGTTTGAACTTTTTGTCTGAGAACTCTTGAGTTTGAATTAATCCTCACCCATGGGTGCCGATAGGGGGGGGGGCAAGGTAGGGCACTTGCCCCCCCTAGAGATTTAGGTTACTGTCTCATGATGTAAAAAAATCGCAAAAACAGTACTAAATTTGTTAAAAGTTTGAAATTTGCCCCCCCCCCCCTACAAAATTTTTTTGAAGTTTGCCACCCCCTAGAAAAATTCCTATGGGCACCCATGTCCTCACCTATTGTGGAATAATGGTCTTAAATGTACTGCATGCATTTATTTAAAAAATGTTCTACCGACTAGAAAGCATATAAGGGAACTTCCCAAATTAGTCTTGAAAGATTCTTGACGTATACAAAACTTTTTTATGCAATAGAGTGGAACCTGTTAAAGTAACCACCTTGTTAAAGAAACTGCCTGTCGTGTCTGTAGTGACCTTTTCTTGTACGATTTCACTTTCCTGCCTTTGTAAGGTGACCAGTTTTATTCTTCCCGAGGGTGGTCACATTAGGTTCCATTTTGATTAATTTGAATTTATTTTACTTTTTTGGTCACTGTTATGAATTTATTAGATATGCTGTACAATTTTAACTATTTTACTTTTAAAAAATCTCTAAAAAATTCATTTGCCTTGCATGTTGAATTATCATGAGTGTTCTGTCACTAATGTCTTTTGTCAAATGATCCTCCATGTTCGATAGTGATGGGCGAAATTGGACAGCGTCCATTTTAATGAGCCCTCGTGAAAGAAAGACTGACTTAGCTCAGGGTCTCCTAATTTTGAACCCGCTCCAGATGAGAGACCACTATCTGGATTGGCACTCGCAGAAAGATTGTTTCAACATGGAGGACATTGGAGCCTCAACAGATTTTATGTGCATCATCTCCCTTTAGCATACACAGTTCCAAAATAGTGAGGTTGTCAGTCTCCCAACTACTCAAAAAGATCAGCATTGGTTCAGTTTTGGTGCTCTTATGGAAACCAAACTTAAAATGACTGGGCCACCATGGGTCCAGGGTTGTCCTAGTATAGTTAACTACACCAAATTTCTGCGTTTCTTGAATCATCATACTCAAAATGCATTTTTAGTCATTCAAATTAAACATGGACGTTTTAATAGATCAAATTTATAAATGAATATTTATGAAACTTTTTCTTTGAAAATAGAGTAATATCTCTGGTTAAGGTTCCTTGGCTAGTTTAGTAAATATATTAACATTAAAGTTCTTATTTTTACTTTCAAAAAATCTAAATTTTAAACTTTTGTTTTTTAGTTTATATCTGTTACCTTCTTCCTTTTTTTATAGTATATTATGAAATTAAAGAAAAAAAAAACTTCATTACATTAAAACTGCAAAAGGACTGTAACATATGGGTGTTTCATGTGTTCCAAAATAATTTTCACCCGCTATTAATTTTTTGTTGACATGTTTCAAATATTTGAGGCTTCGCTACATTAACATCTCTATAAATTAGAATGATATAAAAACTATGGAATTGGAAATTTTAAGGTAAGAGACTACTGTTCATAGTGACAGTGTAGACCATGTTCTAAATTTATGTTCAGTGATTTTTTTTTTAAGTGTATTGGAGCTGTTTGCTTCCTTTCTTTGCAAAGGCCAAAGATTCCCTTTTTGCACCCATCATTGCTTTCCACTCTGGATCTTTGGGTACCTACCTCACTATGTGTGGATCCAGCATTGTGCTGGACACAAACAGATTATCTTTGATATTGTGCATTTGCAATGCAGGAAGCTAAACAGGTCAAAAACTAGTAATTATATACCCTAAGATTTAAAATTGTGCTTGAAAGTGTTTTATAATTCATGATCTCATCACAACTTATCTTACTAGTCTCAATTTAATTAATCTTATCTAAAACTTGTGTGTCAATGGGGCAATGTGATTAAAATCAGGCTTTATTGCCAAAGTGAAATTTGGAAGCAGTTATGTTAAAGAATGTGAATTCACTAAGTCCAAGGCTGAACTAGATCTCGCACTTTGTTGTCACCCAGGCTTTACATTTTCAACTATAACAATGGAAATGAAAGGACAAATTTGGGAGAAGAAAACACCTAGAAAACCTGTTAGATGGCTCCATGCACATTGCAAAACATAGTTTTGGGAAAAGAACCACATTGTTTTTATTTGTTAAACATTCATTAAGCCAGTGACATAAAGATTGTGCCAAGATTGCAGCTATGCTTTAGGATTTCAATCATTTCACCACCACCATTGTGATAAATCTCGTTTTCTTGATGATTAAATTTTAATAGCCACTAGAACCTATTTCTTCAACTTTAGCGGCTAAAGGTGAAATTGTTAAAAGTTCTTACGATTTTGAATAGTCTGCCTGCCTTACTATCATAAATATGCATCGATTGCTGTGAAAAGTTCTTTAAAAGGCATGCCATTTACCCTATTGAAAATGGTGTATTAAGTACAGATTGTTTGTTGTCTAATTTTTTATTAACACTTTCCTCTAGAGTTTTAAGAGTTTGGTTTGTCCATCCATGTGTCCTATAGTGATGTAACAGCCAAACATTTTCATTGATTGTTTTTCTAAATTAATATAAGTTATTACTGCCTATCTTACACTCAAAGGTGGTGCAAGGAGGGGGGGGGGGCTTTTGCCCCTGTCGAGTAACTTGTAACCCCCCTTCAGGACTTCTGATTAATTTGTTAGAGAATTTTTAAGATAAGAAACAATTAATTTTTAGGCCAATTTTAATTTTGAAAAATATTTTTAAATTTATGTGAAATGATAAGTTTATTTCAATCGGAAACAAAATAGCATGGGTTCGGAACCCACTGAAATTTTCGTTGGCAACATAATAAAAATGCAGAAAATTTCCATTCTAGCAAATTACTGTGATGAGCTAAGCCTAATGGCTCACTGTGAGACACCGAACTTGCTAACATGCATAACAGTCAATGGAGCCAATTTTCTTGGTGGAATACGGTAGAAAGGCAGGATCCCCTCTTCAAGGGTGGATTAAAGGGGGGGGGGAGCAGAGGGGGCGACAGCCCCCCCATGATACTATGATGCATCTATCAACATGAGGAAAAATAAATGGAAAGTAAACCAGTGTGTATGTAATTAATCTGAAAGAATTTTATTTTTGAAATAAAACAAAATGCCTAATTCAGAAATTGATAAAATATTTAAAAATACGTTCACCACAGATATCGTTACTCGGCAACATAATGAACTGAGAATTTTTGGAACACAATATGTAGATTTTTTTTTTTTTTAATATAGGTCAAAATTGTGAAGAGCTTCAGAAAATTTCAGATTCATTTTCACGATGATCTAGTAGAGATGAAAGATAACTTATTCATCTGAAATGCAATTCCCATGCTTTTCCTTTCTAAAGTGATTAATAGGGTTTAACTAATTTTAACAATGTTTTTGCTAATATAAAATGGGTTTTCGCTGTTTGGATTTATCGGGCAATTATCTTCTATGCATCGTCCAAATCGCCAGGAACATTAGCTAGCGATCAGGAGGTTGGGGCTCCTAATAGTATTGAATGTAAAAATTTGAGCAGTTTTTTCGCTCGTGATGTAAGTATTGTCTTATTTCTAAAAGTCTAATGCAACGAAACGATGAGATGAGAACCCGTGTATCGTTTTGTTCTTGCGGATATCCTCTATTGTCCTTGCGCGATGCATAATTTGTACAGCCGTAGGGAGCAACTCTTTTCCTAACTCAAAGCCCTAACCATAATTTGTCGTCATCTTAGTTACGGCCCTAGAAATAAATGACTTCTTATTCTTCTTTCTAAGTTTTTAAATAAAATATTGATGTCCTCCGGTGCATAATATTAGAAGATAGGAATCTCCAACTCCACTCAGTAGGAGCTCCGGTCACGTGGCTTCTCTCTTACAGCTGCGCACTTTTCTAGAAGTAGGTCAGCACCCGGCATATGAAAGCGAAAGAATCTATAGGAATTTGTGGTATGATGTATGTTAAGGCGTGTTTTTCTGACCAGATACATATGTTTGGATAGGAAACACGTTAAAAACTCTCCATCGCTTTTTCACTATACGTTAGAGGAAGACTATATAATTACATGAAAAATTAATTATAAAAAGAGATTTTTGCGTCGCCTCGCAGTCAATATTTTTATTACGAAACTGGGTCAAAATCGATTATTCTGAAAAGGAAGAATGAGGCATTTAAAAATTTGTATCGGGCGGGAAAAAAAAGATTAAAAAACAGTTGCTGATTACGGTGTTATTTATTTGAAATATTGTTGCTTCATGTTTATCTCTTCATATGTCCTTTCGAAATTGTATTATATAAGAACAAAATATTCCAGAAAAGTTTTAAATTGTTCCACGCATATTTCGCGCAGTTTGTTTTGCAAAGAAATAGTGAATGTGGAACAATGAAGAAAGTGAATTCTGACTACATCAGTGAACTGCAAGAAGAACTCAATAATTATTGTTTCAGGCGAATTAAAAGAGTGAATGAAATGTATATCACAAATGAAATCAACAGAAATTTGGATAACGATCGCAAAATATTCTTAGAAACTCATGTGAAAAGATTATTTAGAAGTCATTTTTCTCCATTTCTGTCAAGGGATGTAAAAAATAAATTATTATATTTTTCACGTAAAGAGAACGAGGATTTGAAAAACGTATATAAATATGATAAAGTACAAAGTCTACAACCTACTGAAAAGTATGCTGTTCAAAACATCGGCCATGCAACCCAGCTTATTCAAATCCCAGGATTCAATATTTTGACTGATCCAGTATTTAGAGACCTGAATTGGTTTCTGTATCCAGAAAAAACAAAATCTCAACCAAGCATAGAGGAACTACCTACAATTGACTTTATTGTAATTTCACATAATCACAGAGATCATGTGGACACCGTTTCATTGGGAAAATTACTGGAGAAATGTCAGGAAAATGGTTGGAAACAACCTCAGGTTTTTGTACCAAAAGGAGACGGAAAGTTACTGGAGGCTTGTGGATTTCATGATGTAGAGGAAGTAGAATGGTATACAAAAATATCTGTTTGTAAGAATGAAAATGGCTCTCAGAAAAACGTGAATTTTATCAGCATTCCAGCTGATCACCGATCAGGCTACAACTTGTATGATCATCACAAATCCCTTGTAACTGGATGGATCATTCATTCAGAACAAGATAGTGTCATATTTAAATACTCTGGAGATACAAGGGCTTTATCAGTTGAAAATCAGCAAGCCGTTGATGCAGTTTTGTGGTATGAAATAAAGAATAAAGTGGAGAACAAAGGTAAAAGTGATAGTAATGATATAGTAATACCAGATATCATTTGCTTAGAACCAAGTGGCCCAAACTACACGAGATGTTACATGGATGTAACTCACCAATCCGCTTCGTATAGTGCTTTGCTGAAATTTGTGGAAGCAGACAATCTAGCAAAATTGACTGGCCAAGATTCGCTGAAGTTCCTCGCAAAATTAAAGACTTTTATGATGCATCATAACAAATTTGAATTAGGACCAGATAGATTTAATGAAGGATTGTTTGTGTTTAAAAAATTGTGTTTGTATTTAGATTTGACTGAAAAAGAATTAATGTTAGAAATCATGGAACAGACAACTAAAATGGACTTTCATCTTGACCGGATAATGTTAAAAAACAAATTACCCTTTACATCGCGGCCTAGCATAGCAGTCTTGCCAGAATATACATCTTTGTTGGTGCATGCAAAAGATTTTATAATACACGAAATTCAGAGTATGACTAAGAAAGACATGAGTAAAGAGGAAATAAAAGAGTTCCTTTTAAAAAATACTGTATTTCCAAAAATTGGCGAAAGACTAAATGATGAGAATATGGCAAAATCAAGAATTGACTTAGAAAGTATTCCGAAATACAACGGAAAAAAATTATTAAATTAAGAAATGCTGATATCGCCTAAAACCAGTTAAAAGTATTTCTATAAAAAAGAAGTCTTGCTATAATGAGATGTAAAAGTGTCTTAGTAATAAAATACCTATTCTTCCATAACTTTCAAGAAAATCTGATGTGGACAACACATGACTTCTTTGCACCTCTATTAAAGATGATGTCAGTCAAAAATGTTTTTGGGGTACTTCATCTAAATTTGTTTGAAAGAAATAAAATACTGCAGTAATACTAAGATTTAGCTATTTCTAGCCAAATATTTACGATACCGCCAAGCTGGGTTCAATTTGAAAGATTTCCTTCTGACACTTAATTTGGCAATATTTCACCAAAAGCCAACAAGCTTGAGATAATTTGCGAGATTTTGGGGATAGCCAAAGTAGTAATTGAATCGGTGAGTGCAGAAACCACCTCAGTCACAAAAAGGAAATTTTTTTCAGGAGAGAGAAAAAACTTCATAACTCCTCCAAATTTTCAAATAATTAAAACTTCATAACTCCTCCAAATTTTAAAATAATTAAACTTATTTTTTTCCTCTGTCATAACATGCATTTATGTTTCTGTCATGCAAATATTACCTAATTTATGAAGTTTTTTCTCTCTCCTGAAAAAAAATTTCCTGTTTGTGACTGAGGTGGTTTCTGCACTCACCGATTCAATTGACCAGAGACTTTCAATGAATTGAGTGGGGTTTATACTCATTTTTCAAAAGGAAATTTAAGGAGTTTTTAAGAAGTATTTAAGGACCCCAAAAATTTTTTTAAAAGAGTCCACTTGTTTGTGGACCACCAATGTAATTATTTTTAATAATTGTTATTTTAAATAACTTGCCGCAAAAAAATGAAACATGGTAAAACGCTTTCTGAAAGCATCAATACTGAACATGCATCTCTCTTTATACTGAATCGGCAATTTTTCAACAAGATTTTTAATCATGGTGAAAATAAATGTCATTCATGCTTAAATCCTATTACTTGTTTGTCTGAAACTTTTTTCTTAGAGACGAATTTTTTAAGTTTGTCTCCAAGGAATTAAGTATAAATTTTATTTATAGGAGAATAAGTTTTCACATTGCGTTAAGTCGCACATTTTGTTAATCCCGGTTGTTACTGTGAATCTAAAGTTAAGGAGTTCTTAAGGAGTCCCACTTAATGTTAAAGAGTTTTAAGGGCTCTAAATTTTATAAAATGAATTTTAAGGAGCGTATGAACCCTGTATTCATACACCTTAATGTATTTAAAGTCATTTGGGTGACCATGTAAATAAATTACCCAGTCGATTGCAATCAAAAAAGAAATGCACAGTTAGATTTACAATAGTTCTAAGTACAAAACTTTAAAATTCTACAGTTGAAAGTTTCAGAGTTATGCGAAATACAAAATTATTTTTGGTGCCAAATTTGGCAATATTTTTCAGCAAAACTCGCCAAGGCTGACGACAAATGGCGAGATTTTAGGCATGGGCCAAACAATGACTGACTCATAAAGGATATCGTATGTCAGTTATCGTGAAAGGGAGATATTTTTTCGTTACCTAATTTCTCGGCTAGGTCGGTCAATTGTACAGAATGGCATTATATCTACACATATTCTGCTATTAAAAGCTCAAGCGATTTCCTTTCGTTTCAAAATTTGAAAAAAAATTAAAGTGATCATATCTTAAATATAGAGGAGTCCCACTATGGCTGGGTGAATAAGACACTGAACATGGTAGACGGCTGAAGTGTGAAGGTCCCGTGCTTGGCCCTACTGCGCAGCTGTCGATCTGTCTGTGTATTGAGGCAAAGTTACTTGAGAGCTATCTGCCTAAGGAGAGATGTATTGGGCAAAAGACTTGTTAATAGGTTCTAATGCGTATTCTCATTACGTAAGGAGAAAACCACCCAAAACTCCAGATTGTTAGATCAATGGCCAAAATCAAACGGTTGGAATTTTGGATGCTTTCCTACATATGTAACATGAATACACATTAGAGCTTCTTAAAAAGTTCCTCCCCTTCCTCAAAGCACCCCTCCATGGGTAGATGCCCCTCGTGTAAGCCAGACATAACATAAAACGCTTAAATATTGAGATGATGTTCTTAAAATGCATTACAGAAGACGAAACTTTTATGTATTATATTTTACATACTTTTTAGCAAAGATACCTAAAACATTTGTAATTATCTACCATTATGTATCTATAGTCGAGCACCTAAAATCCTCAAACACCAAATCCATACACCTTCTCTGTTGCAAATAATGAAATTTGCAGTCATCCACTAGTGATGAAATTGTTGAAAAATGTTTTGAATCCAGATAAATATGATTCTGATGATGATAAATACTTGGATAATAATAATAATGAAATCCATTTGGTAAAAGTTTAAAGTAGGAGAAGAGAGAATACCTTAAATTTTTAGAATAGCAAAGTTCTGTAACAAAACATGAATTAATGATAGTATACAATTTGCAAAAATAAATAAAGAAAAGGAAGAAAGAAACAAAGCAGAAAAAATATATTTTAAAACAAATCACCATAGCATTTTTTCAAAATTAAAAACAAGAAAATTTTGAAACCATTTGCTCTGCTAGTCTTCATGTAATTTTTCCTTTTTATTTAATGTGAAAATGTAAGTGAAATACTTTTTGACTGTGCTTTTATTTCATTGTAGTTGTATTTTATTTTTTTTAAATCAGAAATGTGATGATTTATCTTTTATGGGGCAAAATCTACACAAGCCATCGTCCCAAGCTGTGCAGCTTTCTGGCTCTCTACTATGTATACATTCAGGGTGACCCATAAACACTAACCTATGCTTTTATTCTTTAAATATTGATCATATATGCAATAAATTACAAAGTTATATATAAAGTAAAGGTAAGCTACAGAATTTTATGGTTTGAATAAAATAAAAAAATTAAATTTTATACAAACCCGTACAAAAAAAAAAAAAATCAAAAATCTTAATGATTGAAATGTGCCCCATACATTAATTAGACAGTGCACAAAGTTTCAGCTTTTCATCATAAAAAAGCTCAGAGCAAGGATTTCAGCAGACAAATTTCCAGGGGAGAGCAAATATTACTTCAACATATATGGTTACCATGTTGAAAAAAGGAGGGGCAAAAAAACGGCATACAAAAATTCAGACAGAAGCAAGTGCTCCCCTTGCCCTCTGCTGCCAACGCCCATGGCTCAGAGATAAAGTATGTGAGAAGTTATGCAACATAATTAATAACAAAAGTATTATGTATTTGTGCAATCATTGCATTTTTTCATATTTTGTGAACGGACCCCTCAAACACTATCGGAGAACGTGTAATTTTTAAAATGGGGGTGGGGGTGGGGGTCCAATTGAAAAACAGCATTTTTAAATCAGCATACTGTATTAACCCAACGCAACCCCAAAATTTTCATAAGATAATTAGAAAAATCCTATATTTAGGTCTTGAATTTTGCACGAGTCAGGTTTTTTTACAGGAAATGATCAGTGAGAAAACATTGCTTTATATTTGGTCTAATACGGTATATTTAATCGCTTATCTACATCACTTTTTAAGATAAAATGCTCAACTTTTGTACATCACCTCATTAATGTATGGGTCACATTTTTCTAACTAGGACTTTTTTCTGTACTGGGTCCATGTAAAAAGTTAAATTTTGTTTATTTAGATTTTATTCTCTAGAAAGTTTAATTGATACTATAGAATTCTGCTCCTTTTTTTAATGCAAATTTATAATTTACTGTATATGTCTATGATCCTTATTTAAAGAATAAAAACATGGGTCAAAGTTTTGAAATACTGTATATGCACACGTGTGTGCGTGTGTGTCTGTTAATTTATTAGCTTTTTCTGTGGTAATAGTAACAATAGCTGCACTAGAATACAAAAAGTTATTATGAGGAGATTCATAGAATATCAATATGTGTATGTTTCCTCATTTATTTAACCCTTTGAGGCGCAACCCTTTCCCAATGCTGAAAAAAGGGCAGCCGTTGCCATCGCTCGACTTAACTACCAGAAAGATGGCGGACGATCGAAACGTTCATCGCGTGCCACAGATCTAGAGACCCTTTTTTGACGACAGATGGCTGTGCCGGCACAGCCATCTGTCGTCAAAAAAGGGTCTCTAGATCTGTGGCACGCGATGAACGTTTCGATCGTCCGCCATCTTTCTGGTAGTTAAGTCGAGCGATGGCAATGGCTGCCCTTTTCTCAGCATTGGGCAATCTCACCAGGTGTTCTTGCATTCTTCCATTTTTCAGCAGATGTCAGTGCTGTTAAAAATAACCGTGACCATTATTTTACGGGAAATGGCATTCTAAAAAGTAAAGGATTCTCGTGGAGCTATGTCACCCGCAACTATTTTTATAGAAATCAAATCTATTCTTTGTGACTGGCAACAGTCAAAACGTCAGAGTTTGGTGTTCCCAGAGCGGGATCACTGTGTGTTAGAGTTAAATTATTGTAGCTAGTATTTTCAAATCCATTGGTTTCAATAGGTCAGAATTTTCGGTGATTTTAAGTGTTGGTTCTAATAATAATAATAAAAGTATATCTGAAATTATGATTTTGAACCGAACTTAAGTGTGAACAACTTGAAAAAGTTTAAAGCTCTTAAACATCAAATATAAATTTTGCAAGATCTTCCTTAAACAGGTAACATTTCGTCCCATTTTTGAAGGCAATTTTTGTTAAGATTTTTTTTTTTTTTTTTTCAGAAAATTGAATGCTACATACAGGTTTACTGTTAGTGTTAGAACATATTGCAACTAGGAAAGAACTTATATTAATTTTTTAAGTGTTTGACATCATTAGTTTGTTTTTAAAGCTGTTCAAAAAGCCTTTGATGACAATCCCTTTTGAACACCCTTAACAGTATAGTTCAAAAATGATCTTTTAATTACAGTACACAAATACAAATAATCTAATTATGTTAAGCTCATTCAAATTAAGATAAGTTGTGCTGAGATCATGAATTATGAAACTAAGATTTCAAGCACAATTTGAAATCTTAGGGTATATAATTACTAGTTTTTGACCTGTTTAGCTTCCTGCATTGCAAATGCACAACATCAAAGATAATCTGTTTGTGTCCAGCACAATGCTGGGTACCAGCCATAATTTGTATATCGTTCTAATTTATAGAGATGTTAATGTAGCCAAGCCTCAAATATTTGAAACATGTCAACAAAAAATTAATACTGGGTGCAAATTATTTTGGAGCACATGAAACACCCATATGTTACAGTCCTTTTGCAGTTTTAATGTAATGAAGTTTTTTTTTTAATTTTATTTCATAATATACTATAAAAAAAAGAAGGTGACAGCACATAAGCTTAAATCAAGCTTGAGATTTGGCTTGGCAATGCAAGGTTGGCTTAAGCTGGATTTTCACTTGCAAAGTGCAGTGATGGCACCATCTGTGAAATAGAATAGACATTAATTGTCTAGCGTCCTCAAATTTGTTGAAAGTTCATAAAAGATGTGTTTTAACGGGGATGGTTTTTTTATTACCAGTGCCATATTACCGGCAGGGCAAACAGGGCAACTGCACAGGACCTACAGATTTTAGGGCCCAAAAATTTACATCTTACACTTTTGTAATTTTAAAATAAAATTACAAAGGATTAAAAAAAAAATTCAGAAGTTAAATAATTTTTTTAATTATAAAGTATGAACAATGAAAATAATTCAAATTTACATTTGTATAAATTAATTTAAACTTATTTTTAATTCTTCGAAATGCTCTATATCAATATAGCATACCAATATGTAGGAAAATAACCACATTTGTAAAGAGAATTTTCAGCGTTAAAAAATAGCAAAATTTTTCAATTATTTGTTATTTTAAGAAATATTTACAAAAATGACTAAAGTGTTTGTATTCCATACATGTTAGCAACTGTGATATAGCATTTCGAAGTAACGTTTAACTATCTGTTTCTTTGATTTCAGATTACTTAACACAAAATTTGTGTTAAGTAAGTAAACCCCTTCTATTTTTCCAAATATGGAAATTCTTCAAAATAAAATACAATTATACTACGAAATTGATTTCAAAATCACACATAACATTATTTTAATTTTGATGCATCCCATGGAAAAATAAAAGAAACAAATAACACATCGCCCACTTATAATCTGGCGAGAAAACAGCGTGGTAAGTCACTTCAAACTTTAGTCAGAGCTGCAGAAGGCGCTGGTGGCGGAATGGATAGCGTGCTCGACTGCGAAGCCAAAGGGCCCGGGTTCTATTCTAGCCACGAACACTCGATGGACTTAAATTTAATCGAAATTTCAGCGTGGAGGGGGAAAATGAGTGGAAAAATAAATTATGTGGGGCGCGTTAGCCAGCAGGCGCCCCGTGTATTTAGAAAATTTTTTAAGCTTGAAATATCAATCTTAATGCAAGCTGGGCAAGTGTAAACTAGAACACTTGATTCAAGCTTACACGATTGGAATTTTCAAGCTTATTGACTTGATAAATCAAGTTTGCTGTGCTGTCTGGGAGATATAAACTAAAACACAAAAGTTTAAAATTAAGATTTTTTGAA
Source organism: Cheiracanthium punctorium (assembly GCA_038373885.1). NCBI lineage: Eukaryota > Metazoa > Arthropoda > Arachnida > Araneae > Cheiracanthiidae > Cheiracanthium > Cheiracanthium punctorium. The sequence goes on from JAWZYV010003121.1 coordinate 136,389, forward strand.
AGTTAAAGTAAGAACTTTAATGTTGATATATTTACTAAACTAGCCAATGAACCTTAACCAGAGATATTACTGTATTTTCAAAGAAAAAATTTCATAAATATTTATTTATAAATTTGATCTATTAAACAGGTCCATGTTTAATTTGAATGAGCCTTGAATATTATGTAGGCAACACTACTTACTACACACATAGAGTTTTCCGTTTTTCATATGAATACAAAACAAACTTGTGGAGGAATACCAGGGGTCAATCCAGGAATTTTTTCCAGAGTCCCATTTTTGTGAAAACTTTTATTTTTTGTGAATTTCAATATCTATTTTTGTGAATTGTGAAAAATGCATTGCGCATCCAGTACAAGAAAAATCTTGGAAACATAAATATTGAATGCTGGATTAAACATGAGAGCTCTGGTTCCAAGACTCAAAATAAGATTTTGAAGCTGGCAGCAAAAACTATTCAGCTCATGTCAAAACTTAATTTTTTTTTTGTAATAATGGTAAATTACAGTTGAAGTTTTTCTTGCTTCACTTTTCTTGTAGTATTTTGTAATTTTATATGTAACCTTAAAATACATCTGAGATAGAAATATTGGAACAATAAATTAAAAATTTAAGCACTCTCAGCTAAACTTGCTGCAAGAACCATTGATTATTGTGGTTATTTTGACAAATCTCACGGCACTTGCTGCAACTTATTTCGAGCTTGCTCTGGTTTAATGGCTACCAAATCTGACACTTTTGGTTTTCTCCCCATTCCTATGTGGTTGGTTACATGTGTTTACTACCACATGTTACCCTTTTAAGGTTATATGTCTGAAGGAATGGGTCTATCAAGATCTAGTTACTACAGAAATGGGCAGTCCCACCCAATCATATAGGCGCAAGGTTATTGCAATGGGAGAAGTCAACCATTTCACAACACACATATACATGGCATATATTTTGGAACACCACTTTATTTAAGCATATGCAAAAGGCCATGTTCATTCTTCCAGTAAAGGTTATTCTAAGTGCTGAAAGTCCTAGTCTTTTTTAAATTGATTTTTTTTTTAAATATTTTTTATTTGATAGTCTATTCAGGGTCAGAAGCAAACATTTTGGGGAAAAATAGGAAAAAAAGGAGAGCAAAACAAACAGTTTTTTTAATTGTACTTTGGGAGATCAATCTATCTACAAACCTGTACTAGAACAATCTATATACTTAAAAATTTTAGCTGTGAACTTTTTCTAAAGAAATTTTAATACACATTCATAAGTTTAAAATACTGAGTCTCTATTAATAAGAATGTAAGCATTTGTACTATTGTCAACTTCTATAGACTGATAAGGATTCACCAAAAGTAAATATATAATGTTTTGTTTTATTATTTAAAAGAAACTACCAGAACCAAATTTTCCGCGAGTTATTTTTGATTGCTAACAATGAATAAATAAATAAATTAGTTATTAGTTTATGTCAATTGCGACTCGGGTATGATTTTCCAACACACGGGAGTTAAGATTTTCCAGACAAATAAATAAATAATTTTGATGCAATCTTTAAAAAGTAAATATATATAACACATTAAAAGAAATTAGGGCTAACAACTCTTAAACCATGAGTCTTGATTTAATTCAAAAGACTTGATTAGCATGCTCTCCCCGTTTCTCGCAAAAAAATAATTGAATTTTTCTCTGCGAGCACAGATTAAATATTAATACAATACCAAAAACATGATTTGTAATTGTTTCCAATAAGCTATACTAACTGAAGCAAAAAATGTAGCTCTTGTTAAATTAATCATAGAGAACATAAATTTCATTAACTTGTATCATTTCATTTATAACATAAAATCACAGAAATAGTAACTAATACAGTTGCCACGAGGGAAGTCTTGTCTACAAGATTTTTCTTTCTACTCCAGCTTCTTTTAGTTCTTTAGTAATACTTTCAATTTTTTGTGTGGATATTTCCATTGCTGTAGCACTCTTCATGTTTGTAATATTGTTTACTTTCAATGCATCTTGCAATTTCTTATTGCTTTCTTTAGGGTATGTTTGGACTGCTTGGAGATATTACTGCAGGCCTTTTACTTTTTTTCTTACTGCAGGCTCTTACTTTTTCATCAGTTTTTTGTTTTCTCTCTTCTTTTTAACTTTTTGATTTGTTGGCTACTTTTTCTTCCTGTTCTAGCAGTAAATGGAAGTAAAGGCTCAAAAAAGGAGGAAAAACTGCATTTAAATTTAAAAAAACAGGAAAATAAAGGAGCTCTGTGGTTCCTGCAGTCTATTAGAAAATATCTGCAGATAGAGAAGTAGAATAAGTTTTGTTTACAAAACAAGAAAGAAAAAAATGCTTTATGCTTGAACTGCAAATGAAGATGTAGCCTCTTACTCTTAGTAACTTTCTCAGCCCTTGTTTTTTATTATGCTTGATGATCTGTTGACAAAGGCTAGGGAGAAGTAAACTCATGAAGTTTGCTATTTATACTGTGGATAAAAGCAATCAGGAAAATCAGTATTGAGAATGATTTTACCATGCTTTAATATCTGTTCTGACAATAATTGCTTGCTTTCTAAAATTAACTTCCTCAAAGCCATTGCCGTAGACAGAGGCTATAATGCCTCGGTAATCGATTGTGCATTGAAAAAAATTAAACAATCTATGTAAAGTCTTATCAGTCCAATCTCGGAGGAGGACCTCTTGTCCTCTAAGGAGGACAAGATAACTATTGTTCTCCTTACTTCCTTAAAATTAGTACTTTTATAGCTAAAATTCTCAGTAAATTCAATTTCAAAGTAATTTTCATGCCTACGAACAAATGAACTTCGTACCTCAAAGACCCCATTCAGACATTGAATTCATGAGCTTTTTAGAGTATCAATTGTTAATGTGGTTTATTTTTTATCGAACAAACTAAACACGTCCTTAAATTTAGAATAAGGAGCACATAGTTCTTGTTAAAAAAACATGAAACCAATAAGCCTGTCATTGCTAAACATTGTGGGATGCCAACCATACTTTCGACTTTAGTTCAGTTAACTCATTTGCAAACCCCATTCTCCCTGTGAATTGGATTTTCACAGGAAGATAATATGCACAAAAGCTTAAATAGTCCTGTTAATGTTGATTTTACTGCTCCGCCTCAAATTCTGTATGTTGGAAATCCCTCTGTTCTTATTTACCTTAATTTCCTGTTGGCCCTCGTAAGCATTATCTTGAATCCCCACTTTTCTATATAAATGGAGCAAATTTTTGCCATCCTCATTCTATCACTGATGACAGCATGTCATACATGCTGAACCTGGTCTGCCATTTTAATTTTCATATTGTTATTTTTTACGTTTATTTATATTTCAGTCTTACTTTATGTGCACAAATAAATGTGTTTAACAGACATGTAGCTATTCAATAAATTTAGGGGGAATGGCACTCGTATATTACCTTTGGCACATTATCGCAATATGTTTTCATGATGTCCGTTAAATGGGAAAGTGTCAAGAAATATTTTATTATTGGTATTTATAAACTACAATTGTGAATTTTGTAAATGAATTTAGAAAATTAGGAACTTTTCTTTTAACTACAGTACCACTCATCCAAGCTATAATATTATTTTATTAGAAGATAAAGCATTTGATAAAAATATTCACTTCAAATTCAATTTTTATTATATACCAAAATTGTAATTGCATATACTTCTGAAAACGTGTGGAAACTTTTCGCATTAGAAAGGTTTCGTTTTGTGGGAATAGCCTCTCCCATATCAATGCTTCATGCAAAAGAAATTATTTTAACTGTGAAAAAAAGTTAAACTTTTTGTAATTTAGAAAAAATATTTTTAAAAAATTGGAATCACAATTTTTTTTTCAAAGCTGGTAACTGTGACATCAATATCACTTGAGACACCTAATTTTGTTGTGCAAATGATTAACTTTTTTTACTAGTGGAAATAGGGCTGAAAATAGTGAAAAATCACTTAAAAATTAGTGAAGGGGTGAATTTTCAGATTTTTAAAATTTCAGATTGTTTTCTGCATTTTTTTACATAATTATGAAAAATTTCAAACTGTCAGCTGCAATCTGTCTTCCATCATTAGCAAAGATGTTGCCTCAACTGGATAGATGTGTATTTATTCAGTGGCATTCCCCTGGACTTAGGTATTTATAATCATGATAAAATTATTTTTTAATTAAGAAAGCTTTTCATTTACTTGTATGCATTTAAAAACTAGCAGTCTTTACTAGAAAAGAAACTGATACAAGAAGCATTTGCTTGGCTGATTTGAAGCCAGGGGAATGGAAGAATTAATAGATAAAATATATATCTAATTTTATAAATTGCTGGTATTTGTTCACCTTAAAAGTTTTTAGCACACTTTCATGATATTTCATTTTTTGAAATTTCCACAGCAGTTGTGGCTGGATGCACTGAAAAAAAATCAGTTCCCGAATTTATGGGAGAAACTTTAAGGGTAAGTAAAATACATATAAAGAAGAACTGTTTGTATAGCAATCTGGGCCATAAATGAAATGCCATGTGATAGGGCTGTATCCCATTTCTACCTCAATGACTTCGAAAATATGGACCCGTTGCTTGGCCAGACCATTTACCACTCACTTATAGATAAAATATCTACTACATGCTACAGATAATTCATGCATGATTTTAATGTATAAAAGAAATAGGATGTAAAAAGTTTATAAAATATATGTACATGTTCGATTTACATCTCATCTATTTATACAAAATGACTAAGAGCTTGAACACAATGACGCCCAGGTGAGGTATCCGGTATGTCCTGGAGTTTGAATGGGTGGTACAGCAGCCCAGTGGGTGACAGTTTCACAGTCTGAAACTCTTCGCCCAGAAGTCTGAGGACCACGCGCTTTTTCTGTAGAAGTACTGCAAGATGCACTTGACTTGTCTTCTGATGAAGTATTATCCAAACATCTTTTCTTACTTTTTTCACTCTGAAATAACATTGAATTAAGTTTAGATGAAATATTCATTCTTTAACTAAACTTACATGCTCCATAGAAATATACTAGACTAGTTTCATTCAACTTTCACAGTAATAAAATAATGAGTCAGTTGAAAACACATCAGCTTTAGGTAATTCATTTACTAAATTAGACTTAATTGATAAAACTTTATTAGGAATGGATTCATTTTTAAAATTTAAATTAAATGCTTTTTAAAAATCACATTTTATGTGTTTAGTTATATAGATTTCTTTTGTAAAATGATAAATATTAATTTACAAAACCAAAAACATACTGTTTTTACTATAGCATTACACGCTTTAGTTTGCCCCCATTATTTTAGTGTGCCCACATTAATTCCATGTTCCATGACAAAAGGCTAGTGCCATTTTTTAAATTTAAAAACTATATTGTCAAATAGTTTAATATTTACTGAAATAAAAGTAAATAAGCAAATTATTATGAAAGGAAAATATTTGATGTGTTAACATTTTTTTTTAATTTTCTAAAATATAAAATTTACCTAAACTTATCATATAATTACTATACACATAATGCCATACTCACTTCAAAACTGATTATGCTCTGAGTAATCTTCTTTACATCATAAGTTCGTTGCAGGCACTCCACTGTAGTAATTTCTTGAAAATTGTGTTCCTGTAGTGCTTTACAAGTACGTTGCACTTGTTCAATGCAAGGTGAAAAGGAACATATCCGACTACCTGTAACTAAATATACATGATACATATTATATAAGGTAATACATCTGGATACATTATCCCTTTAATGCCCATGATAGCAAATATGCTGCCATATTTTTAGCACTATTTAAAAAAAAGACTTTTTTGAAATATAATTTTGAAGTCATAAAACCATTAACTGTACCTTTAATTAAATATTTAGTATTAGTTTGGGCCTTCAGATCCATGCTTAATGCTTGGATCTGTAGGCCCAAACTACTACTAATATTTAATGGATACTACTACTAATATTTAATGGATACTACTACTAATATTAATGGATGAAAAATATTAAAATATTTTAGACGTAGCAAGTTTATACTCTTTTGTTCTACTTGCAACATGTTATACTGTAAAGTTTTTCTACTATTTTAATAATATTTAATATGAAGAAAAATTAATAATTATCATTTATATGCAAGAAATATGTTTTTTCACTAGATACAAAATAATCTTTTAGAAAGTTTCATTTACAATGTTTAGAATAATTTTAAAATCATAGTGTTAGCATTGAAAAAACATAGAAAAAAATTTTTTCACAATTTTTTATTATATTTACGTTATTTGACTTAAAAGAACCATTTAAACGAAAAAATATTTTTTTATTCGGAATTTCTCATAGTGGGCATTAGAGTGTTAAAGATACAGAATAGATAAAAAATGCTCCCTATCATAAATTTTGAAGATACGGGGGGAAAATTGCGCATTAAATCAAAATTTCATTTATATCTTCTGTGTTTAAATTTTTACTAAGAAAAATTTTCAGATAATAAACTTTTTTTTTTTTTCAAAGAAATACAATGCTGCAAAATTATGAAATCCCCTAAGACAAAATGATGAGCTAAACCTATGACGGCGAAAAGTAAAAAGTTGACCGAGAAAACAAGAAATGCCAGACATAAAAATAAACAGAAGTTTTCCAAACTGAGGCAAAAGTCGATACATTTTTGCACCAAATGGATTATACTTTAGTGCAGTATTACCCAACCTTTTACTCTTACAGACCAAAAAAATAATTTTTTTGGTTCAGTCTCAGCTAAAAACAATAAATAGAGATTTCATTATATTCAAATGTTATGTATACACATCTTTTAGCAAGTGCAACATTTGCAATTCCTTATTTTGTTTCAACAGATATAAAGACTAACTGCGTAGACTTAAAAAGCAGCTCTAGTATTTTAAATTTTAAAACGTACAAATTTTTAACTCAGCATAATAAATTGGTTAAAACCTAAAAATGAATTACCACTCGGTTTCAATGCCTTTGCAGCATGGCCAATCACTTCCCATGGGTTTGGAAGGTCCAAAAACACTGCATCCGCTTCTTGTGTGATGCCAAACCCGTCCGCACAAACATCTCTCTGTTGCACTTTTACCAAATGACTCAAACCATGATCTTCAAATTCCTTTTGAGCAACTTCTACACGCTTCTCATGAAAATCAAAAGTATGAAGCATGCCATTAGGTGCAATGGCCCTCATAATAGCATGCGATAAGGACCCACTTCCAGTTCCTAGATTAAGAATAATGAGAATATATAACATAAAATCACAATAAAATGGATGTGCAAACATTTTTCTTTTATTAGAAACTACATTCAAAACACTTAAGTTCTTGATGGCTATCAAACATGTGTTTTGCAGCAATGCTATGTTTCAAAGCTGGTGCACTGTAAAGGCTGTTCATAAAATAAAAACTATGTGCATTGCATAATTATTGATCAGTTTTAAAAACAAATAAAAATGCGTTTTATCGAATATTTGAAAAAAAAAATTTCCTAACTTCACAAAGAATGCCTAACACAATCAGAGCCTTATTATCGCATGGGCAAATCGGGACTTTGCCCAGGGCCCCCAATTTCAAATATCGTTCTGAAATATATTTTTTATGTCAAAATTTTATGAAAATAAAACAAATTTCATAGATGAGGGCCGCCCAAATTCATGAATACTCGGGCCCCCGTTGTCATAATCAGGCTCTGAACACAATTATTACTATATTTTTGTCTGATCCTTATTTTCAACATTTCATAGGGCTTCTAAATAGACGTTTTCTTCTCTTTGTTTACACATGTGAGGTTTCCATGAAAAGCTTTCGAATGACATGTATTCGCGCATCTAAAGCGGACAAATATAATCTATAAAAAGCTTAGGAATTGTTACCCTAAAATGAAAATCGCTTACAGAATTCTGTAAAAATTCTACAGAATTGTGACAGGCTATTAACTGAATCGTTTTTGTAAGAGGGCTGTACCGTCCGTCAATATAAACGATTATTAATATTACGATGATAAAGTATGTTTTTAAGCGTTCACAATGTAGTTAAAATGATACAAAATAAGTTTTACCAGCTTCACAAACGACAGATCCAGGTTTGAGTTCCAACTGAAATACTATGAGACTAATGTCTGCAGCATATAAAATTTGTGTTCGATGAGGTAATGTCACAGTCCATAGTTCTGGCGTAGGAAATAAAACGTATACATATCCACGGGTACACGAAACACAACTACCGAATTTTTTCCCTATTACATCATTATGCTTTAATGCCCCGTATTTACTCTGAAAAACTTCATCTTTTTTAACCGTTATCGGATATAAGTGCCGAACATCTAAATAGACAATGACCAAGTCTCCCTCTTCTATTAAGCTTTTATACTGTAACATATTCATTTTGTACACAAAATTTGTTTACACGACAGTACCATCCAAACAAAACAAAACTCGCACCGAAAAGCCACATGTGCATTGAATTTAGAGCGCAAACATCTCGGCACTTCATTCAAGATTAATAGCGCACCAGACACACCAGTGCCATCTAGCGAGATGTTTCTTTAAACTTATCCAACAAGTGACGTTATCCGTTATGTTGATCTTTTTTGCTTGATGCTTGGGCTTCATGCTTGGTGCATAGCTCAGCTTTGCGATATATATTGCGTCATTCACAGAATCTTCATCGTTCAATACAAACACGGAACCCAAACCTACGAAAAAAATATTTTTGGGGATAATCGGATTATTTTAGTTATTGCATTGTAGTGTGTAATATTGCTGTTGTGTATTGATAGAAAAGTTCTCCTGTATTAAATACAGTAAGTTTTTTTTAAACTGACTAACCCCATTAATTTCAAGTTGGATCATGTCAAAACAATTACACCTACAAGTGTAAAAACAGTTTCACTTTCTAATACGTACTTAATTCTTGTTTATATATATTTGTTCGATCCTTATTAACTATACAGTTATGAGATTATATCATTCCCCTTGAGTGCCACAATTTTGTTAATGCGTTTTGATGTACTAATCTTCAATTTTGCACGTAACAACTTGAATCAACAATAGAAGTTATTGAATTGGTTCTAGATAGAACTCTTGAAAAATAAGAGCGTCTTGAATTAAAGACACTCTTATGTACATAATATGAAAATGATTCGTTCGTTACATTGAAACAAGCTTTTCTTAACTCTTATTTCAATTACTAAACGGAATATTTACAAATTTTAAGCAAACAAGGGCACAGCTTGGGTATTTGATGTGAGCAGGACCTGATTATCGCATGGGTTCTTGTTGCCCATGCGGAAAGGCAGGCCAAATATCGAGTTAAAAGGTATACATAGGGACACAAAAGTAAAAAGTGCCCTGGGCACTTGTCAGTGAGATGCAGGGACTTATTTTCGGCAAAGTGCCCGAGACCCCAACAAAAAGAGGCCCCTAGAATTATCCTTTAAATTTAGAATTTTAGATTATGATTTAAAATAAGAGACGGAGAAACTAATTTTATGAAAAACAATAGTAATAATAATTACTCAGTTATTATTTGGTAAAATCATACAAGACCGTGCGCACCCCATGTAAACACGGCGACAGTCGCTGAAGCTTGACAGTTGCCAAGCCCAAGCGACTCTCGCCAACCATTTTGCACGATCAGCAAAGTATTTTAACACATTAAACTTGCACATTATTTCACTAACAAGAACATTAAAACAAAATACAACGTCTATATTTAACCAAAAGAACATCTGCAAATTCAGTAACAGGCAATTTAAAATGAGTAAACAGTGGACCGTTTTTAACTAAAAAACTACAGTGGGTTAAGCAACCTAGTTGTACAGCTATGTAAACTAGGCAACCAGTGGACCGTTTTTAACTTAAAAAATTTTTCTGGATTAAGCAACCTAGTTGTACAGTTATGTAAACTAGGCAAACACTGGCCCGTTTTCAACTCAAAAAAACATCGGTGGATTAAACAGCCTAGTTGCACACCTCATATAAAGTCAGTAGGATCAGAATAGCACGTAAATAGCATTTACAAAAACAAGCACATCAAATATCAATTTAAAATTCACATTAAAAACCTTAAACATCACAATTTAAAAACCTTAAACATTGCAAAGATTCGTTAAAAAAGAGCACTTACCTTTATTTTTTTTTTTTTTAAATAACTGCTCAGAAATGTCCCTAACACCCACCGGCTTATAATGTAACACCAGCATGTTGTCTTTTATTTAGCTTTATATTCACACCTATTTCTAACAAACACACACAAATTCTTTTCATACATTAACATAACATATTTCATACCCTTCCATCAATAACATGAAACAATTTCAAATTCCCAAACTGACGATACACATGTTCTTTATGGTTGCCAGTCACAACTACCACCGGCAAGGTACTTCACTTCCGATGTGCATCGCCCACGACGGTGCCAGAAGTATCGCCAAATGAAACATGTAAACAAACATCGATATGTAAACAGCACCAGATACGGAATATAGTCCTATTATTTCATAGCCCAAGCATTATATCCACACTCTCTTTAGCTAAACGGTACAATCTCGGGCAATCATTCATTGCAAACTTATCATTTAGGCCTGGCCTATGCAGTGATGTGTGCTGATCGTGAGGAAACCATAAAACTGATTTTCAATCGGGACAGATAAAAGGCAATGGCTTCCTAAACAGAGTAAAGATCTACCCCCCGTTATAAAAATAACTGTAGTTCATATAGAAACATCAGGAAAATAAATGCAAAAATATTATGGAACATGTTACTTGAGGTACTTACGTATTATCCCGGCAGTCATTCCTACCAAACTATTTCTTCGTCAAATGTGCTGGCAAACTGTTGCCAATCGTATTTCCAAACCATAAATAATTTCATGTGCCCGGCATTTATCTTGGCAAAAAATCGCTGGTCTTGGCGGACTGCCGGGATAATATGTAAGTACCTTACTTGAAAAACATGAAATAGAATTAAATATAATTGAAGTATATTATTATACTACATAATTCTATTACTATCAGACTATTGCATTTTTATTAAATAATCATTTTTATGCTGTTATAACATCCTTCCTTGTATGGTGTAATATGAAAGTATCCTTTGTAAGGCATAAGATAGTTTTCAACGAGGAGCCCCTGAGAAGCTTTTGCCCTAGGCCCCCGTCTCTGCAAATTGGACCCTGGTGAGATGGAATATTTTGCATTGCTAAGTATGCCTAACTGGCAAGGATTGCACAGGGTTTTCATTATTGGGGGGGGGGGGGAGAGGCTGAGAATTTCTCACCCTTACCTCAAAACTGAGTGAGATTTTAAAAATATGGGTGACAATTTTTCACTGTGGATTTGTGTAAATACCCAGCTGGTAAGGTATTTATAAATGGGTATTTATCCCTGCATTGGGTAAACATCCAAAATCAGGGTATTTATGATTTTTATTTGTTTTTATTGCATGTAACTGGACCTCCAAGTCTAAGTCATGCGCAGTTACATGTAACCCAGTTGGAGGTTTAAGGAAACAACCATGTTCCCTTAAACCTCCCTTCCCCTTTTTTTCGGTCATAGACTTTAGAAGTTCTTAAGCATCCACTTTTACACTCTGTGATAAACTTACAACTGTTTTCATTAGTAATATCCCAAAAGTAACCCCCCTTTTTTGAAAATCAAAACAGATACATTTTAGGTAAGGGGGCTTAGAATCAAGATTTTTCAAAATATTGCAAAAAAAAAAAAAAAAACTTTTAGTATTAATTCAGAGTACAGAAGATAAAATAATTATTTAAAAAATGTTTTTTTAAGCAAATAGTAATTGGAAAAATAATTATCGTACAAATTGGACTATAGCAATATGTCGAGAAATTTAGATCAAAATATTGATTAAAAGGCCGGGGGATGGGTGTCAATTTTTATGCATGTCAGAAAAGAAAAGAAAAAAAAAATCTAACAAAATACCATTTTAGTTTGTTTGCCCTAAAAATGGTCGTCCTTTTTTAGTACTGGAAAATTGGCACTTAAAACCTACCTTAAAATGAAAGTCCAGATTGCTGTCAGAGTTTCCAAACAACTTGAATTCCTCTTCTGACATCCATACATTCAGGTGAATCTTGTAATCTTCCTTGGCCTCCAAAATACGCCCATCACCGGAAATTGCAGCTTTCTCCATACCATTGCTGATACTGCACTTCTTGAATGATTTTACAATAATCTCTGCCGGAATATCCGTCCATGCATCCTTTAATCCCTGTGAAATCATTACTAAATCAACTTTAACTTTTCGCATTGTCAACACTGCATCTGATTCAGCGACGGAATATTGGAATTTTGTGGCTGGGAAAAGCTAGTTGAAATTTATGTCCCTTTTATGAAAGTTAAGTTTGTGTGATTATGGCAATGCTTCACTAAGACGATATGCCAAGGATGGGGGCAGAGGTGTAGAGAGCGAAGTCGGGGCCCGGAGATAAAATCTTTGGGGTCCCTTTGCTATCCAGAAATCCTTTTGATGTCGTGATGTCATATTAGATTAATCATTTATTCCTTATTGAAATTATTAACCATTTAAAGAAACTTTAAATTAATGGTAATTGGAAAATAATTAATAAAATTAAAATTATTAATTTAAAAGAGTATTATACTTTAATAAACATCCATGCTCTAAAAAATACAAACATTTTGTTTTGAAGGTTTCGTCACCTCCATAGAGAAACTGTATTTGAAACGTTAACATTTTTGCATGGCATGTTTCCTCAGTATTGAAAAAATTAATATTTTTATTCATACTTCCATGCAAGCAGGCAGCCAAAAAAATTTCAGAAGGCCAAAAAAGTGGAAATTTCAAAATTTCTCATAGAAAGTCTTGATCTTTAACATTTTGTTAAGGAAAATTCAAAATTTCGGAGGTTGGGTGGGCCCATAGTCTCTCCTCTGGCTATACCCTTTCTTCCACTATTTAACAATGTGTCTCGGGAAAAAAATGATTTCTTGTTAAATAAATCTTTTCTACTTTTAGTCATGGCAAACCGTTGAATAACACCGTCAATGTCTACTTTTCTTGCAAAAGAAGACTCAATCACTAACACTCCTCGTTTTGTCAAGTTGTTGGTTTATGCTCTAGCTGGCTTTTGTAATTTCATCCAAAAATTAATTTGAAACATCCGCGGACATAATCTGAATTTGGACATTTTTTTTTTTTACAAAATTGACAACACACAATTAAGTATCATATAAACAGGAAAAGCGGGGCCCCTTTACAAGCTGAGGCCCTGGGGATTTTTCCTGTGCTCCCCCTCCCTCTCTGCGCCACTGGGGGGGGGGGGAGCTTGGTAGAAGAACATTCTAAGGGGTTCTATCGCGTATTCACGTTTATGGAAGTAAAATGAGACCTCTTGCATTTTCTATTTAATTTATTTTCTTCTGGAGGAATGCAGTGGGGTGACCGCCCCAGCCCAATTAATCCGTCAGTGAACCCATAATTGCATCGAGGCTGTGTTCTCCTTTCAAATTTATAGATTTGGCAAAAAATTTCCCCCTTCTTTCAATCTATTGCAACTTCCATCAAAGCAAGTATATGACATTTACAAGTACGCATGTTTATTGAAATCATTCAAAGACAAAGCTTCTATAGAAACTGGAGACAGAAGGAGAGGCTCCACTCTGGTCAAAGTAAACACTTCCGTTCAGCCCACAGCTGAAGTTGATTATGCAATAGGATCATGCATCCAAGAATTGTTTTAAACATTGAATGCTCTGTGATAACTCTTGATGCTATTATTATTACTTTGGCACTTATTATATGGAGATTGATTTTAAATGCAATCTACACCAAAGAGAAAAGAGGGACCTGAAGGGAGTAATTGATCTGTTTGGCGCTGCATTTTTATGTTTGCTTATACTTAAATTCTTGAATTTTTGCAGTTCTTTTAAAGAAAAGTTATAAGTTCAGATTGCACTTGGGTATATATTATTAATAACCCTGGTAAAAATGGTGGTTGCCAAGCCCCAGCGAACTGTCGCCAACCATTTTGCATGATCAGCAAAGTCAAAGTATTTTAACACATTAAAATTGCACATACATTCCACTAACAAAAACATTAAAACAAAATACAACGTCCCTATTTAACCTAAAAAAAGTCAGCAAATTCAGTAACAGGCAATTTAAAATGAGCAAGCAGTGGACCGTTTTTAACTAAAAAAACTACAGTGGATTAAGCAACCTAGTTGTACAGCTAATGTAAACTGGGCAAACACTGGCCCGTTTTCAACTCAAAATAACATCGGTGGATTAAACAACCTAGTTGTACAACTCGTATAAAGTCAGTATGATTAGAATAGCACATAAATAGCCCTTACGACAACATAAACACATCAAATATCAATTTAAAATTCACATTAAAAACATTAAACATTGCAAAAAATCGTTTAAAAAAGCACTTACCTTTATTTTTTTTAATTAACCACTCAGAAATATCCATATTTCTAACAAACACACACACTTTCTTTTCATACCATAACATAACATATTTCATTCCCTTCCATCCATAACATGAAACAATTTCAAATTCCCAAACTGACGATACACATTTTTTTATGGTTGCCAGTCAAAAATACCAGCGGCAGGTTACTTGACTCCCGGTGTATGTCGCCCACCCTGGTGCCAGAACGATCCCCAAATGAAACATAAATACAAACTTTGATATGTAAACAAGTATCGGCTATGGAATATAGTCTATAACCCTTATGAGCTAGATTTACCCCTGTGCATGCAATACCATAGCTCATACAGGATGGGGGGAAAAAAAGAAGGGGCTTATATTCGAGATAATGGAACGATTTCACTTTTGCTGGGAAAAGGGGAAAGGACTTATATTCAAGGCAGGTGTTACTTTTGGGATTTCACTTTTTTTTATGAGAAACTACTTTGTAGGGTGCATGAATTTCTTGCAGTAATTTTTTAATATGAGAAAAAAAAAAAAAAGAAGTGAAATTCTCATACTCTAGTGAAAGCACTGATTACATGTATGGAAAGCTGTTTTAATGACAGCCATGATGGGAAATGATTATCGATTATGCACCTGTTTAAAACGCCAGAGGAATTAAAAGTCACCATTGGTGGCAGATATCCAAGCTCTTCCCTAACATGTTTTGTCATACTAAAGAAAATCAGATTGTTTCTTAACTACTTGTATTATGCACTCTTTAAAGTAAGAAATTAATCAAACTTTTGAAAGTTGCATGTAAAATTATTAAACTCTGAATCATATATCACAAATGTATTGAAGCATGAAAATTTAATTATTGGGGAAGGGGGGGGGGGGTGAGAATTTTTAAGCAAGTTTGAATTTTTTTTCCTCTGAACCTATAAGGGGTATAAAATAAAGAGCAGAGGAACCTATAAGGGGCATAAGCGAAGGGGTATATAAAAAAAAGTTTTGTCATGTCAGTTAACTAAGCTATGATACAGTATTTTAGTTTTACCAAATAGTTTTACTTTTGAAATAGAAAATGCCCGTTGAAATTGAAAATTAAAAATTCATTCTCAATTATCCCAGCTGGCCCTTAGACACTATACGCTGTTTTGTGAGACAAAGGGCTTTGAAAATTTGTTCAGTCTTCATCAGTCAGTCAAAATGATCGTATCTTGCATAAGTATCATTTTATGTATGTTTTTTTTATACAAAGTTTGGTACTTATGTATTATCCCGGCAGTAGGGCTGGTCCAAAAATCGATAAATACCGACATATCGGTTTTATTTCAACATCAGATATCCGATATTCCCATTTTCATTTCAGTGAAATCTCGAATTCGATAAAGGTCAAAAATACAGGCCGGCGATAAGAAAATCCCGAGATCAATACCAGCTTGTGACGCTTTTGCTACTGCTTTCTCTCCATTGATGACGATACCGGATCGCAGAAAAACAGCTCCATGGTTTATTAGTCTAATTACTATAATTAATTAACCTATATCTCGGAAACTATCCACCGGAGCACGTTTTTATTTATTCTGGACCCCTCCTAGACTCCACACCCCCAACGATACTTAAAATTTCGAATGCTTTGACACCAAACTTAACCTTTTAATCTTACAGGCCCAGGGGGTCATACAAAGCTCCCCTATATTTTCAATTTGGGCATTTTAAACGCTAGCCCCCTCTGACGGCATCTCCAAAGCCTGGAAACCGTCCCAGAGCCAATTTCTACATGTTTACAGTCCTTTTCAGCCTCAATCATGGTTAATTAGTCTAATTACCATAATTAATTAACGTATATCTCGGAAACTATCCATCGGAGCGCATTTTTATTGATTCTCGACCCCCCCCTAGGCACTACACCCCCATCGATACATAAAATTTCGAATACTTTGGCACCAAACTTAACCTTTTAATCTTACAGGCCCAGGGGGCCATACGAAGCTCCCCTGTATTTTCATTTCGGGCAGTTTAAATACTAGTTTTACTTGAACTGCCCTATGACGGCATCTCCAAAGCCTACAAACCGTCCCAGAACAAATTTCTACATGTTGGCATAGGGCTGGGCCAAAAATCAATATTTACCGAACTATCTGATTTATTCCGGCATAATAAATTCAATCTTCCCTTTTTCATTTTATCAAAATCTTGAAAACGGTAAAGTTCCAAAAATAGCGGCCGCCGATTAAAAAAATACCGAAACCGATTTCCGTCAGTTTTCCAGCAATGATCAACGCTACTAAAAACTAACGCGTCAATCAAGCATTCCCGAGTCCGATTACAATACTGAAAAAGAACTTTGTGGGATTCGTATGGAGACTGCAAATCCATAGCAGTCGGTCGGCATATTTTATTCAATTGGAAACAGTTGACTTTTTTGTTGTTGTTTACGGTGAGTTCAGATTTCGATGGCAGTATTTGTATTTATACAGTTTTTTAAAAACTGAAATTTTTCAAACTATGTTTATATTAATTTGCCATTAAATGATATGAACTGAGATATATGAAGGTCCAGGGGTAAAACCACTTTACAGCCTTTTTTTCGAAAATGAGAAATTGGTGTCATCTTCTAGCTTTAAATGAGCACTATCACCACTTGAATTATTTTTGGGGTAGAAACATTATTTAGAAATGAAACAAGCTATGGTATAATGGGTCAAGTTTTGGTATAATGGGGAAAACCACTTTACTGCGGGCCCTCGAAGTCTTTTTTCTCAGAAGCAAAATTTTATTGTAAAATTGTTCTACCCCTGGACCCTTCATATATTAATTTTAATTAAATAAAGTACCAGCAATTACTCGTTAAAATCTATTTTAATGAATTTTTGAATATAGCAAGTGGTTTTACGGTTTGTTTATTTGATTGCTTACATTTTGAAAATACTAAAATTAAGTGGGAAAAATGTCGATATATCGTGATATCGCGATATAAGATGGTATCGATATCAATATTTCAAATTCCAATATTGACCAGCCATACCCGGCAGTCTGCAAAGATGAGCTATTTTTTGCCAAGATAAATGCTGGGCATATAAAATTATTGATGGTTTGGAATGGGATTGGCAACAGTTTGTCAGCACATTTCACATGCGGGAATGACTGCCGGGATAATACATAAATACCCAAAGATTTTATTTATTTTATCGTTTAACACCAGTATTTTGAGCGTTTTTTTTCCGTTGTGATCAGCTTGTTTCTAAATTCATAATGCAATCAGGTGAGATTGGTAATCTAAAGTGTTAATCTTCACAAAGAAAATTTCCAATACTGAAAACTTACAAAGATAAAAAACAATTATCATAAAATTAAAATTCTGGTCATAAACACCTTCCGGTCACCATCCATGACCCTATTCATTGCCAGATCTGTACTCTGCTCTATCGTTGCCACCATTGTTTCGTTTTTGCCCAAGTGTCATCTGGTACCATGTTTCATCATTTCAGAAAAATTGATGAAAGATCTCTCCACTTGAGCAAGAATGAAACATCAACAGTGACGAGAGAGCAGAGTACTGAACTGGCAATGAACTTGGTCATGGATGGTGACCAAAAGGCATATATACCCAAAATTTTAATGGTAATTGTTTTAAATCTTTTGAGTTTTTAGCCCTATAGTCTGCAGAAATTTTGGAAAAGTCTGCAAAGTACCATCACTGTGTCATGCAAATTCTGCCACTGGGAGTGAAATGCACTTTTTTTTTTTAACAACAGCTTGGATATTTGCCACCCTTGGCAACTGATGTATGCTTATAATCTGTATTTCCCAATAAGGTTGCCAATAAATTAAAACCGCAATTTTCATAACTATGTTTCTTTTGCCTGAAACTGTCATAATGGTGTAATTAATGTTTCGCTTAATGAAAAGGTTTATATGTAACGTTTTTTATAAAAGAGTACCTAGAATTTTGATTCTTTAATTTAAGTGCCAAACTTGATTTCTTTAATACATATGCATATTTTGAGAAGTCAAATTTTTTAATGCTCTTTAGCAGATTATACAGTAGAAGACCCAAAATCTGCACAGCTTGGTTCCAGACCTTGTGCAGATTTTAGAATTTTGCGGATTTTGGGTCATAATGGGAAATTTATTCTATTTCCACCCCCCTCAGTAAATAATAGAAAAAAAAATACAATAGAGTCGAGGGAAACAAATCATGTTACTTATAATTAGAATCATGATATAAAAATACAGAGGATTAATGCAATATACAAAATTATGAGATTATAGTACAACTTATTTAAACATGTATATTTCAATAGTTTAGGACTTTGGGATGTTCTAATTATAGTTTTTATTTATTTTTTAATCATTATTTTCTGTTCATAACACAGCTGTATTGCTCTACAAATCTGAGATATTTCTTTCTCACAGCCTAACCTTCATTAAATGTTAATTTATCAACTTTTTGATCATCCTCACTTGTTACTGTGTCAGAGTCTGTATCATGTGATCATAATTCAGTGTCAATTATGTCAGTCATTTGAAAGTTATCAATGTTAAGATTAGAGCTCACAGACTCATAAAATTTTTTTTTCAAGTGGGAATAGCTTATTTAGTTTTACTTTGTTGCTATACTGTAGTTTTCTGAACTTGCAGCTGGCAGGGCAGATTTCATTGTTTACATTGAAGAGACAGTGCGGATTTTAGAGCCTTGCGGATTTCGGATCGGCAGATTTTGGGGTCTTCTACTGTATGGTTTCTTTCTTTGCTTTCCCTCACTATGTTGTGCCAATATAAACTGTTTAATTTCAGCTTTGATTGCTTTGGATTGAGTCATGGCACATCCACAAGCTCCACCGTATCCAGGATTTGTTCCACATGTTGCTCCTGGTGCAGGACCTTATCCCCAGCAACAGTTTCCACATCCAAATGGACAGCCATATCCACAAG
The DNA here is from genome assembly GCA_038373885.1 of Cheiracanthium punctorium. NCBI lineage: Eukaryota > Metazoa > Arthropoda > Arachnida > Araneae > Cheiracanthiidae > Cheiracanthium > Cheiracanthium punctorium. The sequence goes on from JAWZYV010003121.1 coordinate 155,730, forward strand.
GACAACCATACCCATATCCTGGTCAGCAGTTTCCTGCAAATCAACCTTTCCCAGCTCCCGGGCCACAGCAGTTTCCTGCTAATCAACCTTTCCCTGCTCCCGGACCTCAGCAGTACCCCCCACAAGGTCCATATCCACAGGGTGCCAATAATGGTGAGTAATTATCCTTATTTTTAATGGGTTAGAAATAGGAAAAGAGAATATTTTTGGAAAAATTAATAAAATTTTTCCTTTTCCAGTAATTTTTTTAATCTAATGCCAGTTACATTGTTCACTAGGACAGCAAACTTCTATCTTGCCAGTACAGTCGATGCTCATTTCATAAAAAAAGATTATGAACCTCTTTTTTATGAACGTGGTCTTGAATACACTTCCATGCCATAAGTGATTTTACGAACTGTTAGTCTGTAAGGGTTCGTGAAAACAAGTGTCGACTGCATATACTAAAACATTCATTAGGAGTGATTGTGACCCCAAGTAAAAAAACCTTAAAAATTTCCAGGTAATAGGTTGGCAAGTTTTCAAGCATTGCAATTTTAACACGTTATAACTGTCATCCTACTAATATTATAAATGTCAATATTTGTATGTATGTTTATTACTCTTTCGGGCTAAAACAGTTTGATGGATTTGGATGAAATTTGGAATAAAGACAGTTAAAGTCCTAGATTAACATATAGGCTACTTTTTATCGCATAAAAAAAAAAAAAACGCTGTTTCTATAATATACAAAAAACTATCTTTTATATTAAAAAAAAAAAAGAAAGAATACAATTGAGCATTTATTTTACAGAGCAGTTGACAGATCCGTGTTGTATAGACCCATGTTATAGGCTGGTCTACTGTAATTATAACCCAATTTTACAAAAAATCACCTTTACTCTTTTTCATACTTACACACTCACCTCTTTTCTGACCCCCCCCTTTTTTGGTGCACCAACCAGCCACCTATGATTTCTTTTATTTATAAAAAAGATCTTACATAAATGTAAAGCAAGTTTTATAAAAAGTTCTGACAAATGGAGTTAAAATCATCAAATATAGTTAAGAACCATCCCAATCAAACCAGCTTTCCAACAAAACAAACCACAGTAAAATCAGCTTATCTGTTTGAGAGCTCTTATACCACACCCATAGGATTCAAATTTCATACTTTGAAGGCTTTAATTTTATAACAACTGGCGAGATTTTCATTTAACATAGCTAAAAACAACTCCAATAAATTAGCTTCTTTGTTCAAAAAAAAAGAAAAGATCACGTTCAGTGAGAGTGCCACAGACAGATACATGCATACACAAAGGCTCCAAACTTATAACACTCATTTTTGCATCAGGGTGTTAAAAAGCTGTTAATTATTAAGGTTAGGAGAAATGTTAAAGTAAAAAGAGTCTTATATCATAATGCAAAATGAGAAATTTAATGCATATAGACATGTACTTTTAAGACTTGTATTATGCATTGTGTGATCTGTTTTTTAAACTGTTTAATTTCAGCTGGTTTTGCTCCTTATGCCCCTCCTCCTGTAATACACGTGCCTGGACCCATAGATTATAGCGGAGATCAGGCAGGTAAAATTGAAGATACCATTCTTCCTGGATGGTCTGGTTTCACAGATAAAGCTATCCGTGCAGTGTTTGTGAGAAAGGTACTCATTGTGCAATTTATATTACACCTTTAAATGTATATGGTGTAACAAGAAATAATTTTGCATTTCTTTATTTTAGGTGTATGCTATTCTGATGTTACAGTTGTTATTTACCTTTGCTGTAGTAGCGTTATTTGTGTTTGAGTGAGTGTGCTTCTTTCTTTTTCCTCTTTATTATTGTATCCTCTATTTTTTTCTGCTTCAGATCTCTTAGCATTTCCGAAAAAAAAAATGTTTAGCATTGCTCACATTTTAGTAGTACATTATTAATTCAAATATATAATGTAATTACAGTAGATTCTGGTTATTTGGGACAATGGTTAGTAGGGGTAGCCGCATGATTTTTTGTAAAAGAAATGGATTTTTTATTTTTTTAAAATGAAGTCCGATTTTCAAAAAGCAATTACATGGTGTCTACCGCTCTGGAAAGTCTGGAAAATGGGTCCAGAAAGTCTGGAAAAAACCGGGAAATTAGATAATGGGTCCGGAAAATTCACCAAAAGAATAAATTTTTTTTCGTGTCTTGTTTTTTTTTAACCCTTTCTCTCTAATAGTCAGACTGGAAACCGAAAGCAACTTCAATGCATTTTTCGGACCGCGCAAGCATCAAGCGATGTGTTTGTATAAGGAGGGGAAAATAGGGACTCATCCATCGTGACGGGAGGGTAAAAGACAAATTAGCTTCCTTGGTAACTTATATCTTAGGACCGTATTTCCAAGAACAGTTAGTTAATTCTATCAGAAAGTGCAACTACTTCTGTTTCTCAATGGATGAAAGCTTAATCCTGTATACTTCACTTAAAATTGATTTAAAGAAGTTGTACAACATATGCAAATATAAAGACAAGGGAGGGGCATTGCGCAATTTCCCTAAGTAAAATGCATTGGTCAGGAATTTTTTTCCCGGGACCTCCCAAAAGTCAGGAAATTGACTTTCAGAAATTTGGTAGACACCCTGAATTAGATTAATAATGAAATAAGTTTAACTACTTTATAAAGAGTATAGACAACTGGTAATTATCTAGTTATTGATCGTGTAAATCATTAAATAAAATATTTCTTTGGTATGAAAATAAAATAATTTTGTTTCAAGTGGATGATTTTGAAAGCATAGAAAAATTGGCTGATTATATACTGACTTAATTTGCTAACTTAAAAGCTAATATTTCAAAATTAAAAGTTTACAGAAATGTTAATCACATGCAATAACAATAGTAGTATTATGCACAACTCATTCAACTTGTGGGCCATAGAAATTAAATGTACAGTATCAAGGGCCAATCAAGTAGTGCATTTCTTTTAAGTATTATAGTCTTAAAAACAATATATTAAGGACTAATTGATGGTGATAGTGACACAATTCCAAACATGTATTTATACATTTTTTTTTTTTTTCCCCATATTAAAGTTTTGAAAATAGGTACACCACATAAGAAAGGCAATTGTGTGATTCCACAGTATTGTGAACATTTATGTCATGTCTGCAACAAGCTCTGTTGATCATAACTAAAAAAAGAAAAGTCAGTTTTTTTTTTTTTAAATAGCATGCTACATTGTTTAATAAAAAAGAAAAATTGTTCACCTAATTCAATTTTTTGTGCTGTTATGACCAATTGAACTTATTGTGGACATGACATAAATGACATTGGCATAGTTGCTAACTCTTCCCGTTTTCCAAGAAGACTACCTGATTTTGAACTTTTCTTCTGTCTTCCTGCAAGAAGATTAAATCGTCCCTTGTTTTCCTTTCGTGACATTGTCCTGTACATATTGTAAAAATTTTTTTAAATCTGGGGTGACTCCACTCGACTTTCCGAACACTTACGATTAAGATTTTTTCCAAGCATTTAAATAAATTTTAATCAGTGAATAATTCAAACATATATCCCAATTTGAGCTCAATCGAATGTACCGTTTAAACGCTAGCGCACTTTCAAGAATTTCTCCCCAATAATGTAAAGGACATCTTTGTCGTAGCCCTGTAGAAAAAATATAAGTCCTATACACATCAAAATCAGTACCGACCTTACGATGGTGGTTTATAACATGTATACCCAATTTGAGGTCAATCGAATGCCCCGTTTAGGAGCTATCGTGTTCACTCACATACATACATCTCGTAAAAATAGCATAAATGAATTCAGAAGACCTCAAAACGTGTCAATACACCCAAATCTCGAAGTCAAAATTTTTTCATGATTACAATACTTTCCTTACATGGTACATGTTTTGAAAGTAAAAATTAGAGTTAGGATTTTTACTTTCCGAACATGTACCATGTAAGGAAAGTATTGTAATCATGAAAAAATTCGAATTCGAGATTTTGGTGTTTTGACACGTTTTGAGGGCTTCTGAATCCATTTATGCTATTTTTACGAGATGTATGTATGTATGTGTGTGTGTGTTTGTGTGTATGTGAGTGAACACGATAGCTCCTGAACGGGGCATTCGATTGAGCTCAAATTGGGTATATATGTTATAAACCACCGTCGCAAGACTGGTATTGATTTTGGTGTGTATAGGATTTATAGTTTTTCTACAGGGCTACGACCAAGATTTCTTTTACATTATGGCCTATGGGGGAAAATTCTGGAAAGTGTGCTAGCGTTTAAACAGTGCATTCGATTGAGCTCAAATTAGGTATAGATGTTATAAACTACCATCAGAAGACCAGTATTGATTTTGATGTGTATAGGACTTATAGTTTTTCTACAGGGCTAAAACAAAGATTTCTTTTACATTATGGCCTATGGGGAGAAATTCTTGAAAGTGCACTAGCGTTTAAACGGTACATTCGATTGAGCTCAAATTGGGTATATATGTTATAAACCACCGTCGCAAGACCTGCATTGATTTTGGTGTGTATAGGACTTATAGTGTTTCTACAGGGCTATGACAAAGATTTCTTTTACATTACCGCCTATGGGACGAATATCTTGAAAGTGTGCTAGCGTTTAAACGGTACATTCGATTGAGCTTCAATTAGGTATATATATTTGAATTATTCATCGATTAAAATTTATTTAAATGCTTGGTCATGATCTGAATCGTAAGTGTTCGGAAAGTCGAGTGGAGTCACTCCAGATTTTTTTAAAGTGTGAAGATTTCAATTAATTTCATATTTTGAATGCAGCCTTTCTGAACTGTCGCAGCTCTCCTTATCTTGCCCCTAGGTTGTGGCTTTTGAGAGAAAGAGCTCTTTTTTCCATTTTTTCCCGCTGCTCCCCCGATTTCCTCTTTTCTTGACTCATCCGGCAGTACCTGTATGTATATGCCAGGCTGGTGGCATCAAGCAGCCATAATATACATCTGCTGATTTGTTAAGTATCAAGAAAAGTCTAAATTACTAAAAAAGCAAATTTGCGATAAAATTTAAAATTGCTTTTCAAGTGTTTTTGACACATCGGTTAAGTACTGAGTGCTTATTTACAGGATTTTTAGTAAATCGCAATTTACCAGCAAGTGCTGCTGATCATGCAAGCCCATTGTTTTGAAAAATATTTAATTCAGAATAATGAAAAAAATATAAGTATGGGAGAATTAAATCTTTTAGCATCATTGTGAATGTTTTTGTAGCTAAAAAAGAAAAAAAAAAATTATTTGCAAAGTTAGCGTGTGTGGTATTATAGCTGCAAATCCTTACTTGGGCCAGAACAAACCGATGCTGCTTGTAACCAGCTATTCACAAACATGAGCAAATTCAGAAAATTTCAGATTATTTCTTATTTGTACAGCTTATATAAATTTGACTGAAGAAATCTTTCTGTTTTTCAGGAAACTTTTTTTTTTTTAAACCCTGATCTTCCTATTTTAAGGCAAGATAGGTTTGCAGCTATGCATTGGGGATATGACATTGGGTGATTCCACATTACTGTGGAATCACTCAATTTCCTAATAAAAGTTCTTGGAAATAGGATGACACACATTGATAAAAGTCAATTATTAAATTATAACTAAATATTTTCTGGTGCCATGTTTATGGCAATTGGAAACAAATATGAAATACAGTAGAAGACCCAAAATCCGCAATGCTTGGTTCCAGACCTTGTGCGGATTTTAGAATTTTGCGGATTTTGGGTCATAATAGGAAATTTATTCTATTTCCCTCCACCCCACCCAGAAAAAAAGAAACAATAAAGAGAAACAAATCATGTTACTTATAATCAGAATCATGATATAAAAATACAGAGGGATAATACAATATACAAAATTATGAGATTATAGTACAACTTACTTAACCATGTATGTTGAATAGTAATTTAGGACTTTGGGATATTCTAGTTTCCCCCCCCCCCATTATTTCCTGTTTTGTAACACAGCTTTGCTGCTCTACAAATCTGAGATATTTCTTCCTAAACTTCATTAAATGTTATTTTATCAACTTTTTGATCATCCTCACTTGTTACTGTGCCAGTCTGTGTCATGTGACCATAATTGAGTGTTAATTATGTCACTGTCACTTATTTGAAGGATATCAATGCCACCATCAGAGTTCACAAACTCTTAAAACATTTTTTTTTTCAGGTGGGAATAGCTTATTTCATTTTACTTTGTGGTTATAGTGTAGTTTTCTGAACTTGCAGCAGGCAGGGCAGATTTCATTGTTTACATTGAACAGACAGTGCGGATTTTAGAACCTTGCGGATTTCGGGTCGGCGGATTTTGGGTCTTCTACTGTAATTAAATTTTCACAATTCCTTTTCTTAAAAATTGAATTTATGGATTCTGATTCATATTTTTCAATGTTCAACTGAGTTGGCGGGTGAATGAAACAGGTTTCATGAGCCAATAATGGAATGCTTGTGCAAGTAGTTGTGCATTCTTGATTTAAATCAGAGATTTTTAAAAAAATGAATTGATTTTTTAAAGATGCAATTTAATAAAATAACAGTGTTTTTATTCAGTTAATTGGGACCCAATGCCACTTATTTGGACCACTTGGCAGAAAAAGTCTTCATTTTTTTCCCCTGAAAATTAGTATTTTCAAATTCTTAAACAAGTCACAAACTGTTATAATTTTTCACATTTTGTCATGCCTTTAGAATAATTCATCAGCTGATCTGTAACTTAATCTTGCAGGCTTTATTATTATTATTATTCTTTAATCTGTCTCTTTCTACCATTGTTGGTCTCAGTGGATTTGTCTTGTGTGTACAATGAAAATTCATTGTACGCACCCTTTTTTCTTCTGCTATTCCCCACTAGTCTTCCCATCACAAAACTTAGGTGTCAGCAATTTTCTTTTGAAACCAAAATCTGGTGAATCCTCTCTCCAATATGCTGCAACAAAGATAGAACCCATCTCTAGGCACTACTGAGAAGCAGGTCCTGATTGTTGCATGGGGACTTAGGCATGTGCCCTGGGCACACTTTCAGAAACTGTTTAGCTGTCAAGCTGAAAATGTGAGTTTAAAGCTGTACATAGGAGCACAAAAAATTTGAAAAGTGCCCTGGGCTCAAAAACATTACTGTCAGACCTTGCTGAGAAGCGTAAGTGCACACTTCACACTTTGAGAAATTGTAATAAGTTTACTGTCAATTTGTACGATTCTCATAAAGACATCTTTCAGTAATTCGAGTGTCAATTCACTATGTGCTGTCTCTTTATTTAATTTCTGATAATTGGGGCAACCGCTTAATTGCGCCAAATTGTTTTTGTTCCAATGTGTCCCGAATAACAGGAGTCTACTGTATTGTGATTCCATTTTAACATCTAGTGACATGATCTTTAAAAGGAAAAAAAATAATAATGCAAGATATTTTTCCCCATATGATTACATTATTTATTTTACTCTTTTAGGCGTAATACAAAACAGTTTGTGAGAAGAAACACATATCTGTATTATGTATCCTAGTAAGTTATGTTTTTAAAAAAGTTATCTTTAATTAATTTGAGATTATATTCTGATCACTGTTTGGTTACATTATATGTTTTTTTTTTTCTTTTTGTGTAGTTTCATTTTTCTTGGAGTATACATAGCACTGCTTTGCTGTGGAAATGTGAGGTAATGAGTATTTCATGTTAATCACTGTAAATAATGTATATACATGTATATTTGATGTTAAAGTAATTAAAAAACTTTGTAAAAAACACACATAAGAAGTAAAAGGAAAGAGGATACGCGTTTTGTTCAAAAATTGTTTTGAACTTCTTCAGTCCAAGCCCTTCGACGTAAAGAACACAGGGAACTTCTCTGTGTTCTTTACGTTGAAGGGCTTGGACTGAAGACGTTCAAAACAATTTTTGAACGAAACGCGTATCCTCTTTCCTTTTACTTCTTATGTGTGTTTTTTACAAAGTTTTTTAATTACTTTATCGTTTAACACCAGTATTTTGAGTGTTTTTTCAGGTATATTTGATGTTCTTTCTTTTATTTTTTCCCCCTTCTTAAACTAAAGTTTATCTATTTGCAGGAGAAGTTACCCTACAAATATGATTTTACTATCAATATTCGTAAGTATATACATATATTTAATTTAATAGCTTGCATCTGAATTTTCAGTTTTCCATATTTCTTTTAATTAAAAAAAAAAAGTGGTTATATTGATTATAAACAAGACGGGGAATTTTGTATGCTCTTTTTCATTGACAGATTGTTCGCATTAAACTTTGTGAATGTTGGTCGTCACCTGTTGAATGATGATCTGAAATTATTTATTGGCTAATAAATATTTAGGACTACTTGGCACTGTGGCAAGTGATTTAAATTGTTGCTTCATCCTTTATTATGAATGTGGCTTGTAAAAGTATTCTAAATGGCTGATAAAAATTAAGCATTTCTAACCACCATAGATGGTAGAAATTTTTTCCTTTGAAGAGGTCTTGTTCACATTTTGGCTGATACTATTTGTTTACAGTTCTGTAGAGCCATAAAAAAAAAAATTATGTCAACTACTTGATCATAAATAAAAGGTTCTCTAGCTTTCATCTGAATTGTGACATAAATAAATACAATGTATATCCACATTTACCTTGCTCTTTTTGTGAATTTATGAAGGCATTAAAGTACACATAAAATTTAACTTTGTTGTTAAATTGCTTAGTTAATGATTATACTTTTTCTTGATTCTAATTATTGATTTTTTTTTTCTTAATAAATTACAGACTGCCTGCATGAGCTACATGCTAGGAACCATATCCAGGTAAGCATTTTATAAATGCATATAAATGTTATGTACGAATTTATTGTGTAAAGTTATTTACTATACCATTAACTTCTGTATACTTTTATTTAGCTTTTATGACACTGATGTTGTGCTGCTTGCTGTAGGTATTTGCGCTGGAGTATGCTTAGCAGTTTCTGTGTTTTCTTTCCATACCAAGGTACAGTAACTATAGTTACATAAATAACTGTTCTTCAACCTGAATCTCATAGCTATTTTTAGAAATTCTTTTATTTAAAAATTTTTAGAAATATTAATTTTCATTCCTTGGATTGATAGAACTTTTCAGGGACTTTATGTGCGTACAGAATGTTCTCAAATTTTATATTTTGTACTTATAACTTTGTAGGTGACTATTTCTAAAATGCTTTTAAATCATTACGGTGTAAAAATGAATAAAATAATAAAGTGAAAAAACACTCAAAATACTGGTGTTAAACGATAAAGTAATTAAAAAACTTTGTAAAAAACACACATAAGAAGTAAAAGGAAAGAGGATACGCGTTTTTGTTCAAAAATTGTTTTGAACGTCTTCAGTCCAAGCCCTTCGACGTTGAAGGGCTTGGACTGAAGAAGTTCAAAACAATTTTTGAACGAAACGCGTATCCTCTTTCCTTTTACTTCTTATGTGTGTTTTTTACAAAGTTTTTTAATTACTTTAAAATAATAAAGTATAATTTAGTGTAACAGATAGTCAGTTTTCACAAAACATGAGTTGTCTGTTCAATCAGAATTTTTTTAACCATTTAATGTATAGAGGATTTTTTATAAATAACTCTTATTATTCATATTTTCTTGTTCATTTGCATTTTCTCTTAGTATTGATTTTGTTTTTAAAATATTAAGTGTGTTATTCCCATGTCTGTAAATCTACTGAATTTCTTCTCTGGCAGATGGCAGGTATGCTGTTATTTTGATTGGAATAAAAATTAAAATCCTTCCTGGTTTTAGAAATGGCTCTTAAAAATTTGATTAATTGAAAGCCATTTTACTATGCATTCCTTGGAGTGGTCTTATCATCAAATTAAAATGAGTTATGAAAGTCTTGATTATAGTGTTACATAAATCTAATAAATTATTATAAAGCAAAGCAGCATATGCAAAACAAATATTTATTTTAATCTCTGTTACTGTGGCATAAAAAAAGTGCATAGATTTTATAATCTCGTTTTTATCTCCATAAGGTATATGTGGAAGAAATAGTATGAATGTGTTGCAATGAAATTTATTCTGTGTATTCTTAAAAGAAATGTTCAGGTCACTGATATCAGTTTAAATAGGATTCTCATATTCTTAACTTTTTATTTGGACTAAAGTTTATTTATTTATTTTTTTAATGAGTTAATTTATCAAAATCCTTTCTTTTCTTCTTTTTTTTTTTAAAGTATGTTCAGCAATAACTTTTACCACATGGACCCGTTTCAGTGATTCTTTTATTATTATTGGGAGGAATAAATATGGTACCTGAAGGGTGGTCCCATATTAATTTGGGCAAGTTCTCCACATTCCAAAAATTAGGCGAAAATAAAAACAGGTTTTTGAAACATAGCCTAAATCATTCTTTCTCAAAGTGGGTGATAATGCCCCCCCCCCTTGTATGCACTGGAAGCTTTCAGGGAGCAGTAGAAGGCTCGGAGAAAATTAGGAGGCATTAAGTCAATCTATAGAGGCAAGGGCAGACAAATTCTGTGTATAATAAAAAGTACTTTAAATCGTCCTGCCATGGAAACCATAGTCCTCAGAAATAAATAAAAACTTTGTGAAAAAACACACGTAAAATGATACTTATAACAAGATATGATCGTTTCGACTGATAATTTATTCAGTCTTCATCAATCAAAGCTCTTCATCTCACAAAACAGTGGGAACTTCCCACTGTTTGTGAGAATGACTGTTGTTCCCACTGTTTTGTGAGGTGAAGAACTTTGATTGAAGACTGAATAAATTATCAGTCGAAACGATCGTATCTTGTTATAAGTATCATTTTGTGTGTTTTTTCACATTGTTTATTTTAATGTTAAAACCAGTATTTTGAGTGTTTTTTCCATAGTCCTCAGAGTCCTGCTAGAACCTTTTTTAATGTCAACATTGCAGAATCATCCCAATTAGAACATCTTCGAAACTGACAACAAACATAGAATCAAAAATTAAATTCAGGGATGGCTATCAAGAATTTTGGCTGCAGGAGTCAGTCTCCCAATTGTACCCTGCGTTATGATTGGTTCTTCAATGATTTCTGAAAATATCCCCATCGTTGTATTTGTTTGAGCATGGATTAAATGCTGAAGCAGTGCTACTAACAAGAGAAATCAGGTGCAAATTATTGAATATGACGACTTACGGCTGGTTATAAGTAAATAGGAGTCATATAGTAACAGACTCATCAAAATGCATCCAATTCAACTTTCACGTTAAATAATTTTTAAACTCGAAGCTTTCTTTTAATGTCAATAAAAATAATTCTGAATGGTTAAGTATGAGTTTTATTTCCTTTTTTTGAAACATTCTTTGATCAGATATAGCATTAGGTCCACATCCTTTTTATCCTGTCCATATAATGCATGTTTAAAAACTATAATTGCAACAACTGTTTTAAAGATACACAGCAGATGGTAAATTAAAAAATATGGGGAGCACAGTTTTTTTTTTTTTTTTTTCCCAAAGTGGGTAGTAATCAAAATATGTTTGACAACCTATGGCCTAATTCGTCAAAAGTTGTCAGTGGGCCAACTTAGGCCTGCAAAAAATAAAAAATCTGCTGAGCCAAACCCTGCCTGTCGATATCTTCTATAGTTGTCTAGAAATGCCAGACCCTACTATTGTAAATCCAGCAATCTTTTTTTTACAGTGTTGACCAGTTTGATATTTCCTTTTTAATGGAAAGGGGGATACATAAGGGGTGACCCCATATTAAATTGGTATCAAGTCCTGATGATATGATCCATGACAAAATAATGGAACTTTTAAATTCTTATGAACAAACTAATCTTGGGCTAATCACTTAAGGTATTAGGATAAATGTGTGTGACTGTGATGTCATTATGATTAAGTAATTTGTATCGTACTTGTAACTTGATATTTATTTTTAAGCCTCTAAAATTTGCCATGGTTGTTTTTAGCTTTCTGGGAATAAATTCCCAGAAAGTGTTTAAGTACTTGCATTACAATACTTACAGGTTGTGTCTGGAAAGGAAGGCGAAGTTCGCACATTATATACTTTTATTCAGTCATCACAATAGTCATGAAATGTTTAAAGAAATCATCATCTTTATATATAAATTAAAATCATACGCCGCATTACAGTTTCTGTTTATCATTTTAGGAAGAAAGATCTGTAATGCAAATTAAACTTGTGTTTATCCATGTGCCATTGCATAAAAGTGATTGGTTAAATTTTTGTGTTCTTCTTGAGATTCCATAAGTACCTCTCCTCTCTCAATTCGTTGAACTTTCAGAGCTTTAACTTGTATAAAGATTAAATAAACATCGTAGGGTTTTACTTTTTTTAAATTTATTTCTTTTTTCTTCTTTTTTTGGTACTGTAGCTAAGCTAAATTTTTCTTATGGATTGTCACTTGACTGAATTCATGTCAAAATTTCTCATTTATATATCAAACTCTTGTTGCAACATCATGAATCTCAAATTATGAATAAATCAGCATGACTTAACTAGAAGTTATTTTATTATGAGTATTTCATAATAAGCGTGCATGGACAAATACAAATACTCTTATGATTCTATGATTTTGAATGGAGTAGAATTTAGTTTTAAATGATTATATTCTGGTGTGTAAATGTTTTTTTAAAATATGCTTGTTTTGTATTTTTTACAGTTTGATTTTACTTCTTGTGGAGGCGTACTCTTCATCTTGATTTGGGTGCTCTTTTTAATGGGCATAATATCAATTTTCACACGCAGTCATGTAAGTTGAAATTATTACTTTGTATATTTAAATTTACCAAGTATGAAATAGATTCATTATTAAACAACTTTTTTTATTGAACTGTGGCATTTTGATAATGCCTGTCTTTTTACATAATTAATACATAGCTCATTTCTAGAGATACTATTTTTATTACTGACAATAGTTAAAATTGTTATTTCACAATTTTCAGTTCAAGTAGCTGACGTGAGGCTTTTTTCAGCATACTTACCAGAAGCTGAAATTTACAAAATACGTATTAAATTTTTGGGAGTAAAAGTTTTAAATATTTTCTATCATTATTTACTAACAAGAGAAAAAAACACCCGGCTTGTATGAACTAAAATATTTATTTATGTCTATCCTAAATGCTGTCATAATACTTTGATTATAAATGTAATTTAAAAGCTGCTGGCAGTAAAATGTGTTATTGTATTACTTAATTTTGTTTTCATGCTAAATTTGATTAATTAATCATATCCATTGACTATACCTCTTTATACTTTCCATTTTATGAAGTTTTTTCTTTTTAAAATTTGATTTAAGCATGAATGTTTTAGAAAATGGATCATTAAGAAAAAAAATCAAGTTCCATTTTCTGCTTAGGTAATCAATACTATGTAAAGAACTATACAGTTTTATTATTTAAAGCTCTTTTGTATTTGAATGCACATGTGCTGTATTAATATAGGCTTTATGTTTTAGGTTATGAACACAGTTTATGCTGGATGTGGAGCTCTTGTTTTTGTGCTGGTAATGTACATATATTTACTATACATTGATCATATTTTAAATAAAATTTTTGAGAGGATAGTTGGCTTAAACTCCATATCAAAAAATAAAATACAGTCTCATACATATGTATTTATCTACTAAAATACTCAAAGTTAGAAGAAGTAAAAATGATTTGAGGAATGATTATGAAAGACACATATTAAGTAACTGTTATTTGTATTGGGTAACTGTTATTTGAAAAATAGTTTGCTACACAGATAAAGAAATTTGATTTTTAATTTAGGGGGAGCAAACTAGGCAGCTAGCAGGAAATCTTCAATATATGGTTACCAAATAGTCTTCCCCCCCCCCCTCTGTGTTGCAGCACTTTTTATTTTGACATAGTAGTATGAAGAAACACTGGCTTAATTCATATCAAAGTAAAGTATTAAAATAGCCCAATTTTATATTTCATTATCAAAGAATCCATTTGAATGAAGTTTTTATCTATAGACTTAAAATTGCATTAGTTTTCCTAACCTTAGGGGCTCCACGAGGCACCCCTGAGTATCTGGTGCCTGTGTGTGCCACCACATGGCATTGCAGCCTTGGGTGCTACATTTTGAATATTTGATTTATTTTTTAATTCTTATTATGTATATGTGTGTGTATATGTATATATTTTTCCACATTACAGTTCTTAGCATATGATACGCAAATGCTGATGGGTGGAAAGAAACATGAAATAAGTCCTGAAGAGTACATTTTTGCAGCCATGCAAATTTATCTAGATGTTGTTTACCTCTTCATGTTCATCTTGATGTTGGCGGGTGGAAGAAAATAGTTACCTAAGAACTAACTCCACAGGTACGTGGTTTTTACATTACCACACTTTCTGAATTGTAAGGGTTTTCTTTTTTTTTTTTTTTTTAATTCTTTGTTCCTACAATAGTTGTAAACTTTTCAAAAAAATTAAGAGAAGTTGTATATAAATGTTGCATCTTTTTTAAGATGTAGTAGTTAGCAAAGAGTTATCAAGGTTCTACCTTACTTGAAAACATCCTAAACAGGGTTGGCAAGCTTTTGACAATTGATGGTTTTAATCCGGTTTTGACTGTCATGTCAAAAACCCCTTTTTGACAATAATCATGCCCTTTTGGACGTTGGATAAATCTCTACGTTTCTGCATTACGCCAATGATTGAAATACTTCCCGATGACCTTGGACATCCTTTATATACACTCCACTGCAATGTGCTGCCACCTGCCATCAGTGATTGGTTATTTCACGTTGACGTCGAAAGTAAGTGGTGGTCACATTAATGTGACTGGACTGTGTATTTTTATGTCTAGTCTTAAAAGAAATTAGGAACCTTTTATATTAATACCAGCAGGAAAAAATATATTCAATTTAAAATTTTTGTTTTTAAATTTTAATTAAATTATTATTTTGGAATGCAAAAACTTTTTAGACCTTTTTTTCTTCTAAAATAAAATTTAAACCCAATATAACTCACCCAGTTTGATTGTTTTTTAAACCCTGGTGAAAACTAAAGGAATTTGACCCAAATAAATGGTTACGTTGAATAATTAATTATTAAATTTCAGAAGTCCGTACAATTCTAAACCCTTGCTACAGCATGCGCTTTAGATTTTTCAGTTAGAATGATGTGATCTTCGTGGGATTTTGGCATAACAGTAATTGGATTTTTTGGTATATTGGATGGTAACAAACAATCATCCCTTGCCAGGAATCAAACCTGAACTTGTGGTGTAGTAGAATGGTTCTTTAGCCACTACACAACTATGCTGCCACAATCTACTGAAATTGTCAAATTATTTTCTAGTACCAGACAAAAATGAGATTTAGCTTTGAAAAAATATTTCTTAATGAAGACATTCGATTAGATGTTAACAGTAAACAATTTCATCTTTCCAGTACCTGTATCGAGGTTTTTCCTCTTTTCTTTTTTTAAAAATTAATTTTATTTCTGACCTAAAATATTTGGTTTTGTATTATAAGGATTTTATTTTTAGTTTATTTACAAATACTCTTGCACGTAATTTATTTTCTTTTTATTTCAGATGCACAGCTGGTGCCCTGTGATATTGCTAATTATTAATATGTATATGTTGGATTCAGTGATAACATTCATTCTGTTGTTTAAGGATCCACTTGTAACATCTGTGTGACGTTATTTCCTATTGTACTAAAGAACATAAAAGACTTAAACTTTATTTATATATTTGTTTCGCATTTTATTTTATTTTTTTAATTTTTTTTTTTAAACAGATGACAATGATTGCTTGTTAATCAAAAAATGTATTACAAGCCATTTTTGTTTTTATCGTTAGAATCCCTATCTTGTCTAAGTCCTGTAAAAGTTTAGCATTGTATAAAATTGTGTTCAGTAAAATCTTGGACATTGTTTGTATTTATGTAGGAAGGTACAGATTTTCAGGAATAAGCTCTTTTGTTTTTCTTCTAAGGTGTTCAAAACAAGGTTCTCGCAGCCTTGAGAAGCATTCAAGTTTTTCAGAAAAATTCCTAAAATTGACGCATTTCACTCTCATAAAGTAATTTTGTTACTCTGCAGAACTGAGTTTTATAACCTCTTTATGGTTTGCATAGCATGGTATTTGTTATGGTAGTTAAAAAATTCCATCTTTCTTTTTTTTTTTTTTTTTTTCCTGTAAATTTTGCCCCTTCACCCCTAAATTAAAAAACTTAATAGAAAACAATTCAAAATGAAATATCTGTGAAGTAATTTAAAATATAACTATAAAAGCACTTTCCAAATTATTAATAAAAAGTTGTTAGTTTGACACTTACTGCTAAGATGCATTTCTCAGTAATAATGTCACAAGATAATTTGCTAACCTGGCAAAAAATATTGAGATGCCCTTGAAAAGGGACCTTAAATCTTGTCTTCTGGCTAGAATGGTAACCCTGTAAAAGCAATATTGTTTCAGATCTGCTTAGACTGAAGAGAAACATTAAGGCTAACTCAATCTGTAATTATAATATTTTAAATATTCTAATATGTGTTGATTAGTTTTTTCAGTAAATGTTGTGAACCGTCATTTGGAAGAGAATCACATTAACCTGCAATAAATATTGTTCTGCTTACTGAGCTCACCACCATTCCAAATTTGTGTAAAATCACATTTTCGGTACCATTGGTGATTTAATCAATGGCCTATTATGGTTGTGTTAATCTATTTTTAAATGTACATCTTATTTAATACCTACATTTCTACATTTGCTGGGGGTTTTATTTTTCTTTAGGGGAAAAGTTAATCTCCCATGAAAAAAAAAAAAAAAAAAAAAATGTAGAAATAGTTCAATTTTTTTTTTTTTTTTTTTTTTTTAGCAAATTAAATTTTATGAACACTTCTGTACAACTCAGTTCTGTTTCTACTATGCGGATGCATTTTAGAAGAAACATGTATCAAGCTGTCTTCAGAAAAGTAAAAATTTTTAAATATGGTAAATTGTCTAAAATTTGGATAATTTTTTTATTCTAGTTAAAAATACCCAATACTTAGATATTACTTTTCATGTGCAACATTAATGTTGCACATATGCATAATTTTATTTTTTCATAGCAATATAGTCTTGCTTTATGATTATCAGAGAAAATTTATTTTTGTAATGAACAAAAAACAATTATACACAGGCATCACAGTCGGTCCTATTTTTTTAAAATTCCTGCCTTTATCAAAGTTTTAATTATCTAGCCTAGTATTTTAATGTTTTGGTAGGCAAAACCTTAACACCTAAAAGAACATTTAACAACTGTTGAAGCAGCAGAACATTTTACTCTATTATTTATAGACTTAGGAATTTAAAAAAAACTAGGACAGACTTTGGCGCCTGATACACAGCTATGAACATATTGCTATGCATTTTATCAATTGCATTAATCCCTTGGGTACATTTGATGATTGCAGTGTGTCATGCACTTGCTTTGCCTAAGTAATGAATGACGAGTCTGTTTTGTCATTCAAACTAGGACAAAATTAAACATTCACATTCTTGTTCAATGCAAGAGTGATTTGTAGGAGGACCTTTCTACCTGTCAGGATTGCCAATTCAGCTACTTCATGGCTAAATCTGGCTATGATAACCGTTCCAAATGCAAGAATTTCTTCAAATGAATCCATACCCAAGGGGCTTATTTTATTCCAGAATCAAATTTGATCCAATTTTCAAATTTCCTTGTCTTTTCCAAGTTTCCTGACCATCTATTAAGTAAATAAATGTTTTTGATGCATTTTTACAGGCTATTATTTTGACAAATTTTCAGTACTGTATGAACCCTGTCTGAGTGTATGTTTTCACAAATCCTGCTTGTAATAATATTTATTATATGTGATAATATATGTTTTTACTACTTTCAATTTGACTTAAATATTAATGTGAATAACTATTAGAAGAGTTTGAGCTGATTTATATAAATTTTCTTTTTTAACAGTATTTTGTCCGGTGCACATCAACAAGTAATTGTTCCAGTCCTGTTGTCTAATATTATTTCTCAGTTACTACTTTAATTTGATATTATAGTGCTTATAATACTTAAGTTTGCACAGCTGGACATTTACACTGAACAGTAGTTTTTTATTGCCAAAAAGTTGTATTTCAATCTTATGTTTTGAGAAAAATTATCTGGCTGTTGATGTATACAAACTAGTCTTATACTTTTGATGTACTCTGGAAACTTTTCTTGTCTGCATTTTCCTTTAGCCATTTTTGTGATTTATTTTGTAAAGTATCTCGTGAAATAAAACAATTTTATATTTAGTGTGTTTGATTTTTACCATCTTTTTAAAAACTGTGAAATTCAAAATAACTTGTCTTCTCACTGTAAGTTAATAAATTATTTGTCTTTAATAACAATTAGGCTGAATCCATGGAACAAGTGAATATGACAAGGGGGATAGGATTTTTCTTTGCTACACTTGATATGTTCAGATAACTTAGATGCAAAACATTGATGTATTTATTTGTCCTTCCAAACATAAAAAATCAAAATTCTTCACTTGTTTAACTATACTATATAAAAATTATTTGAGCAGTGTAGTTGTTGCAAAGTGAATTTGATTCTGTGAAATGAATTGAACAGTAATGCAATTCATACAGATTAGTTCAAGAATGTAGTAGTGATTAATTTGTTTGCTGAATGAACCATTATACCATTCCTTTTTATTAATGAACAAGTTACAAGTATTTTCCCCTGACTTGGATGTATCCCAAAATGAAACAGTGCTTGCTTTCTCATTTTGGTTAAAATATATATATCAAATATAATAATTTAGGATGCAGGTAACATAAGTTTCCTACTTAACCAAAAGTTCTCTTACGAGCTACAGCATTGTAATTATAGGTGTGTATGTACATTACTTAGTAAATCCTTTTTCAAATAAAAAAAATTACAAATTCTTCCAGGTGACTTTTATGCATTAATGCATTTTTTCCCTAATCATTTATTACAGATTCCTCAGACCAAATGTTCCTCTAACAACAATTTTTGGAAAATCAAAAATATGTTCCGCCACACACATGCATCAAATCTTATCTAATGAATAGGGAAGTATAATCTGATAAGTAGGGGCAGGTCTATTTCGCAGTTTTTGCTTACTGCAAAGATAAAACTTATTTTACTTCTGTTGTTTCCAGGGGTGAATTATGAGGTTGTTACTTTCTTGTATGAAGTAAAAAGAAGTATAGTAATCGCAAAAAAATTCAGTATCAGATTTTGTCAGAAAAATCAATTTTGATAATATCTAAATTTACTTTGATAAGTTTTAGCATAACATCTCAATGCATGCATGCTATGTATGTATACATGCATGATCTATTTTGAACAACCGCTAGTACATTTTGACTAGTTTTATCATGGTGTCTGTATGTAACTGGCATAACTCAATAACTATTAGGTACAGAATCTTGAAATTTTATATTTACAGGGTGCCCACCGGCTACTAAAAGGAAACTATTTGCTACTATAATCGAGAATAGGTGACTACGTGTTAAAACAGTTAAAAAGCAACTATTTCGAGAAAATGGCAACTATTTTTCTATGAGTATCAATGCAATTTCTGTTTTTCACCTAGAACGTTTCAGTTTAGGGCATGTTGCCACACTACTAACAACATCATAAACGCTTAGTGTAGTACAACAGTGTCCGCCCGAGTTTGAGAAATATATGGCAAGAACAGATAAACTAGATTCATACCACCTGTGTCGTTCCATTGTAGTTCACTACAGTAAAAGATGTGTTTTCATAATCAAATAATTGACAAAATTCCAAAAACATAATGCAGCCAACTTTCGGAACGACACAGTGGTATATCATTCATTCACTTTGTTGCAGAAACTCTGATAAATTATCGGATTCGTATTAGAAAGTATGCTTTTAAGTCTGGGGCTTGTAGAAAGTTTCAGTAGACAGCCGAGCTGTCAGAACGAAACACAGGCATAATTGTTTCTAGAAACTGTCAAACAATCTTCAAAGCACAATTTACAGGAATTTACAAGCAATAATTCTATAGATAAAATATATAATATATAAAAATATTAGAATACTCGAGCTGAACCCTTGACTGCTCTAGAGCATACAACAACACTGAATTCATAAACAAATTTTAAAATACAGCTTGGCAAAACAACGGTGCCCCTGGTATCAAAATTATGCAAAGCGATATGTTCTTAAATGTCAAATGTCGCCAGTCTTGGAGATTTTTTTTTGCGAAATAGTGACAAAATTGGTGCAAAAAATGAGCCCCCAAAACAATGGAGCCAAGCGATATCGCCAATATTTAACAAGAAACCTTCTATCCTATGTGAATATTAAGTTCCTATCTTGCATCCAAGTTAACCGATTTACATCCAACAAAATGCAAAATTTAATTTTAGTAACGCTATTAACTTTTATTAGTCGTAATGCAGGCTTCATGAAAATTAATACACCTGCTGCTTGTTTTTAAACTGCGTACTTTTTTTTTTTAAAGAATTTTTTTTTTTTGAATTCACGTAATAATTCAACAAAAAGATATGTTAACAATTCCATGATCGAAAATTCTGTAATCTGCATGTTTATTGATTCTGGTGTATGTAGTTTTGAAAGAGTCTATCGTGTTTTGCATTTTATGTTTAACTAAAAATACTTGGAAAGACATTGAAAACTCTACTTTATAATGTTATGTTCTATGAACTGCATCTAAGGAAACAAAACTGCAAGCATCATCTGCTACGGAGTTATATAAAATGAATTCAATCTTCACAAATATTATGTAAACTTCTTTCAAAAACTTTGTTCAAACAATTTCAGTCTGTTTAGATTGTTAAAAAGGATACTATTTTTACCATAAAGGCTACTATTTTCTAACCTGAAGGCTACTATTTTGTACCCTGAAGGCTACTAAAGCAACTATTTCTGTGGCTGTGCTGTGGTGGGTACCCTGTATTTAGGACTGTTGTAACATCTAGTTGTGAACCTACCTTTTTGATTGCAATCAACAGTTTTGTTTAAATGTTGCCAATTTGGCAGTAAAAGTTTTTAAAACTGAACCCAGCTTAGTGGTAGCTCTTATATTTGCCAAGAAATCTCCAAACCTTCATTCTATTGAAATTATTTTTTATCAGTTTCAAATAAAATAAGTTTGAATGTTCATCAAAAATTTATTTACAGGGTCACCCAATAAATTCTCAATACAATAAGTTCTATGACCAGCTTCAATACATTAAGTCTATGGACAGTCATTGTTTGTGCCATGTCCAAAATCTCGCTAACTGTTGTCAAGCTTTGAGAGATGGGGGAGATATACCAAATTTGACACCAAAAATAAGTTACTTAAACTAAATCAAGTTGGGTTAATATTTTTGTTTTCCCCAGTGGATGGGCTTTTGGCCATTAGCCTTTTTGCCACTACTAAGGCCCGAACCACCGGCCATTTTATTATGGGAGCACCCTGTGGTCAGCCAGAATTACCCCCTATGAAGGGACGGGTAAGTTAACATTCATGCCCAGGGATTTGGACCCGTGGCCTGATAGAATGGTTAACACTTTAAAGACGGGCGGTCGATTTTTCAACCAAGCAGTAGAACACCTTAAAGGACAGGCTTGGTTCATATTTCGACCATCTAATGCTTTCCCCCTCTGTAATTGTTCACCTGTACTGGACTGGCAGGGAGAGATGTCAACATCCATCCATCAATTCCGTTGCACCCCAGTTCCTGAAAAGGAGAATATACACGTAAAGGTAATCCCCTTGTCCAACAAGTTCATTTTACTTTGGGGGTGGGAAAGATTAATCCATCAATAATTGTTGCACAAAAAGCAGCTTCAGCTAAGAGTCACCGAAATGGGGGAAAGCATTTTTCAGATGCTCCCGTCCTTCTGAAACAGCACGGCCAAAATTTCCCCGCCGGGAAAAGGTTAAGCGACTTCACTACCTGGGCAGCAGTTGGGCTAATATTGAATACAATAACCTTAACCCATTAACGCCCAGCTTCCTATATTTAGGATGGTCGCAAAAATACACTGCTGGCCATCGTAAATGCAACACCCTGAAGGAAGCATGCAAATAATATGAAATTTACAACATGCATTAGCTGAGGTGAGATATGCAAATGATTAGAATTTCAGCGCAGACGCACATCAAGCGCGCCTGTGGCGCCACCTCAAAGCGCTATTTAAGGCTTGGAGATTTCGACGGTTTCAAGTACAGCAATTGTGTTTTTCTTGCTTTTTTTTCAAAAAAACGATAAATTATGCCTCGTAGGAAACAACGATCATCTTTTGATCAAGTATCCGAGTTTGACAGAGGAAGGATAGTGGCATACCGAGATTGTGGGTTATCTTTCAGGGAAATCGGTCGTCGTATTGGACGAAACCAAACAACTGTGATGCGGATATGTGATCGTTGGGTGCAGGAGGGTACGACGGACAGACGTGATCGACCGCATCGACCTCAGTGCACCACGTCACGTGATGACAGGCAGATTGTACGCATGGCAGTGACGGACCGCTCAGTCACATCACGAACCATATCACAGCAGATTCAGTCTGTAACGCATCATCCAGTGTCTGCGCGTACCATTCGACGTCGTTTACAGCAGAATGGTCTGTCCGCAAGACGTCCGTTGCTTTGTCTACCTCTGACGCGGAACCACAGACGTCTCCGCCGCCAATGGTGCGATGAAAGAAGGATGTGGACGACAGAATGGAATGAAATTCTCTTTACTGACGAGTCACGCTTCTGTATGCAACACCACGACGGTCGGATTCGAGTCTGGAGACACCGTGGAGAGAGGATGCTGAACAGCTGCATTATGCACCGTCACACTGGTCCTGCACCGGGTATTATGGTATGGGGCGGTATCGGATATCTCTCTCGCACTCCTCTAGTACGCATTGCCGGTACTTTAACCAGCCAGCGCTACATCTCCGAGGTGTTGGAGCCAGTTGTCCTTTCTTACCTTCAGGGCTTGCCAACAGCCATATTTCAGCAGGATAATGCACGGCCACACGTGGCACGCATTGTCCAAGGGTTCTTCGTCAATCACCAGATTGAATTGCTTCCCTGGCCGGCGCGCTCTCCGGATCTTTCGCCGATAGAAAACATGTGGTCCATGGTTGCTCAACGACTGACCCAGAGTTCATCCCCAGCTGTCACACCAGATCAACTTTGGCAACGTGTGGAAGCTGCTTGGTCTGCTGTACCCCAAGAACACATTCAAAGTCTCTTTGAATCAATGCCGAGGCGTGTGGCAGCTGTGATCTCCAACAACGGCGGCTACTCTGGGTACTGATTTTGGCAGGGACCACGCTTCATAGAATGCTGTAAATTTAATCATTTGTTACTTGGTCAACATGTTATCTACACAATAAATTTTGTTGTGATATCTCTTGTTTTTCTTGGTGTTGCAATTTGGGTGGCCAGCAGTGTACTTGCATTAATTTATTTTCCTATTTCAATTTCTCAAATAATAAATCTGATTTCCACAAAATACTCATCAATAACAATGCGGATCTTTCACTATTTTATTCATATTTTTAGTAAAGTACATTCTTCATACCCCACAAATGTCGGAAATTTCTTTCTGGCCTCTTCACTTTTGGCATCAACATAAATTGGAGAATGTGATGAGAAAAGTTGGATGTTAATGGCTTAATGTTATTCAATTGTTGTATCTCAGTTTTAAATTAAATAAATTTGAAGTACATCAAAAATGCATACAATTTAACAAACGTACTGAAGTCATGTGTCCACATAGAATTTTTGTTTATTTGTAAGTGATTAATTACTTGTACATTTATTGTAAGATTTTCAATAGGCTCTTTCAGATTATAAAATTTTATTTTACTGACAAAAGGTGATATTAGTGTAAAAATAAATTAGCAATTTTATTGCCAACCCTGGGAAGGAAGTGATAAAAGAATAAAATTAGTCAAGTCAGATTTAGAAAAAAATTAAAAATACGTTTAACTTTTAATGCATGTCATAGCTTTTCCTGTTTTTCTTCAAAATTAATTTACTCTGTGTAAGATAAGATTGCTTTTTGCATATTGCTGGTGTTTATTGGATTAGATTAATCAGGTTTGTTCGTTACTTGACTTAGACAATTAAAAAAAATGTAGCTATAATATTGAACATTTGATAGTACCGTCTTCCTTTTTAAAAACAAAAAGTAAAACAGTAGTGGAGCCAGGGTTTTATTTTATGGGGGGGGGGGCAATGTGTGCAGTTTCTCTCCCCCCACCCCTAGATATGCCCCTGCTTGTTTGTAATGCTTAAGCTCCAGGTAAATTTCAGACATAAATTTTCTGAATTATACAGAGCTCTAGTTAAATTTCTGACCTTGTTTTTTGAATTGCATAGTTTGTACAATGAGCAAGAATCTCTTGAAGATTCATACCCCTTGATAAGGGCTCCAATGATTCAAGAGCCTTTTCTTTGTGAAAGAAATCTGTTATTTTAAGTATGAAAGCAAACACCATAAACCTCCTCTTTCGATAAAAGAATTGTAGAGTGTTCAATATTATACTTCTATTATTATTTCAAGTTAACCTTTCAAAACCTTATAAGCCAAACACACTGGCAGTAATCTAATCTTGCATATTGCTGGTGTTTATTGGATTAGATTAATCAGGTTTGTTCGTTACTTGACTTAGACAATTAAAAAAAATGTAGCTATAATATTGAACATTTGATAGTACCGTCTTCCTTTTTAAAAACAAAAAGTAAAACAGTAGTGGACACTGGCAGTAATCTAATCTATCCACACACACTATCAAACACACTGGCAGTAATCTAATCTATCCACCGCCTCCCCCACCCTCCACACCCTGCTGAGTACAGTTTCTTATATATCTTTCCTGGAAGTTGGCTGACCAATCAAAATTAAAAATGAGTGTTGCCAATCAAGCATGTACTCATTTTTGTCCTGAAAAAAAAGTAAAGTTTAGTGTCCATGCAGTAGAATCACTGTCCCAAATCCTTTGTTAAGCAATTTTATAAAGATCAGAAATTCAGCTAATGCAAAGTTTTTTTTTTAAACTTTTTCTAAGGATGCAGGTATATGTAGAGTCAAAAATAATTGGTAATTTTCTGGCCCTCTACTATAATACTACTAGTATTAAGGTGGATTCATATCTGCCGTGCCGCACCGCAACCATGCCATACTGTTTCGCCGTTTTGGACCGTTGGCTGTCCTCGCGGCGAGCTTGCCTTGCCGCAAGTAAATACACCAATGCTTTTCTGTAATTGGCTGTAGCTGTAAAAGCTCTTCTGTAATTGGCTGTAGCTTTGCGGTCGCTGCGGAATATCTGTTCTCGCCAGATAATGCGCAAACCCTCGGCGCTCGCCGCACGGGCACCGTGTTGCTCCGCCACATGACATCATTGCGGCGTCTTAGCGGTGCGGTACGGCCAGTATGAATCCGGCTTTACTACTAAGTAGAGCTGAAGATTTCCAGTCTCCAGTCGCCGACTAAATTCTTTTGTTTGGCCACCAATTAATTCACGCCTGGGCACCATGCCATAATGATATTCTGGAAATTTCCGTTCTCCTGTTAAGATGAATTTTTTATTATTGTTACCATAAAGTTCTGATTATACACACTCCCCTCCTCAATTTTGAATGCTTTTGATGTTTGCTTTCGAAAATAACCCATCCTCCCCGCAGAAGCAAATAAAGAGTGTTCTGCCGACGGCCACTATGATGAGTTCTGTGACGTACCAATAAATTGGAGAGCGGCGGCTGTGATATCCCAGAACAGAACGAGAGTTCAAAAGCTCCTATATATATAAAGCCAGCTTAAAATGGATAATTTCAAATCTGTATTTAAGATTATCATTTCGTTTCATAGCCATTTCCGAGTGTATTGATCAAAGCCAGGGAAGGATCGAGAATCAGAGATGACTAGGGAAGTGAGGTAAATGAAACAACGTGAACAGAAGCAGGTGGAACTGTTGTATTGTCACTGTTACTTGTAACAGTCACAATACAACAGAATGGAGGGATTGGTAAATCTGTCTGCCAGGCACTTCGGACTTTCTGATTTGCAGACGATTGTCATGCGGAAGAGATTTCCTCCCTTGTATTTCACCAATTGTAAAAACAAATAAATAAAATAAAAAGTGGACTATTGTGTAGAATCATGGTAGAACATCTCTTTCGATGATGGTCCGGGTGTTGTTTACAAAGTAACAAAGTGCTTCAAAAATGCACTGATAAAAAAAAAAATCAGCTTTTTTTGTGTATACAAAAATTATTATGTGTGTGAAATTCAACAGAATTTGGGTAAATTATGCAAAAATCTGAGTAAACATGATCCCTGAACAAAACATTAATAGAAAAAAAAAGGTCCCAATTATACCCCCCCCCCCCCTCAAAATAACTGAATAAGAAGTTGCAGAAGTGAGGAGGAGCTATAATCAGGTTTTTAAGCTATTTTTTACGTGTGAAATTGTTTTCAAACTTGTCAATAAAACTCTGAAAAATAGTCATAACTGTCTACTTTTCCTCTCCTCACCTTTCATAGACAAGCACTAGAGGGGAGAAAATTATTTTTAAGTACAAAACAAAGCCGAGCTATTGCCATATTTAGAATATATATTAAGAATTTATTTTCCTAAGTGTATGGCTATTGCTGTAATCCCCCCCCCCCCAATTCCTTTATATCCCTTGCAGAAAGCAGAATTCGATCCTGGTCTGTTTATACAGTCTTGGAACTGCTCACTACAGGAGCAGTTTTTTTTTTTTTCTTTTTTTCCTAGCAATTTTTGCACACGGACCTATATCAAAATCTGTTTTACTTTCATTTTTCTAAGTTTTGTTCAATTTCTTAATGAAAAGGTTTTATCAAAATATATGCATGATGAGTAACAAAACCTGTAAGGGACTTTTTAAATGAGAAATCATTTAAAGAGATAGTGAGAAACTTAAAATTGGAGATAAGAGCATGATTTAAAATCAAGCAACTCAGTCATGTTCATATATGCAATGATGCTTGATGTGATATTATTCCCATGTCATAATGCCCTTGATGCACATGGCAATTCTGTTTTGTGAAATGTGCAGCATATTTGTTTTAGATGCCACATGTTCATTTGAGGAATAGACGACACTTGCTAAATAATATCCTTAAGAACCAGTTAGGATCTCTGACTTAACCGAATTGCTTATGGAGTTTGTAATCAACAAACTTAACCTGCTTCAATGTTCTTAAGGATGTTGTGACCACCCAGTTTCTCCATCAAATGCTTTACTGAGCTATCTCATTAAAGTATACTTTAGGAGAGAAATCCCTATCAATGGAACAAAAAACTATTGAAAATAGGCTGTACATAGTGTTCAGGTCTTATATTACAAACTTTTGAATTAAGAAAAAGTATAAAATTGTGACAGGATGACACCATCCTACCAAGACGACTAAATTTGAAGGAAAAAATAATGACACATTCTTCTGTAATTTCGTTAATAAATGTTATGAATAATATTTTATTTTCAATGTTAGTGTTTGGAGATGTTTGTTGCAATTGTTATATAAATAATGCCATAAGCTTTAAATTCCCAACCATTTATATTTCTTAATTATCAACTTATACCTTGCATTAGTCACTTAAAAATAGATTTTCTTTTAAAAATTTATTTAATTATCTCTAATTTTATCTATTATTACCTCTCACTTCCTCTCTCTATCTTTCTATACATAGTACATATGCTCTAAAGCTTCAGTACAAGCAAATAAAACAGATACTATGTGCATACTTATCGTAGCCAATGTGCTAAAGATTGCGGTAAGTACTGGCTCCTATACTCGGGGCAAACCTTACCTGATAACAGAGGAGAAGGCTAGAGGAGCCTTTTCACTACTTTCCGAATCTATCACTCCGACACTCGTTTCTCTTTCCAATTATTTGGCTGTCAATATCACAAAGCAACCCAATAGCAAGGCGAATCTGCATTTCTGATTCCCGCCAGCACGAAAGAGGTCTTTCATTGGTCAAGCGTCTGGGAAGGCGTTACATCTAATTGTTGACTTAATTTCATAATCCTTTTAATTATTGAATTCAAATAAGACAAATATGAATTTATTTTATAACATACACTTTATTTTAGCACTTAATAGTTGATAAATGTCTTAGTTCTGTAAAAAGCAGGGCAAACGGAAAGAACTATTTGAAAACGGCGGAATCACACGGTCTGCATCTTTCCCTCCATTATCAGGTTAGGTGTGCCCCGAGTATAGATGAAATTGATTTAGGAGCCAGTGGCCACAAGGGAAAAATGGGAATCTTCAGCATTACTAGTGAGTAGCCTCACTGACATAAAAATTTGCCAGTTTAGTAGCTACTGTCTGAATTTTAGTAGCCAAAATATTAACATTGATTTTATAGTTAAGAAATAAAAATACGCCATCTAGCTTAAGAAGGAATAAATAAAATAAAGTAAGAAACTTCATGCATTATATTACAGAATATGTAACACATTTATTTTTATAGTACGATTAAAAAATCAGATTAAAATGTTTGATGAATGACCAATTGCAACTTAGAAAAGAAAAGGGAGTTGACAAAAACTGATTTTCAAATTAGTCACCTGAAGTAAGATACAAGTAGCCTTATATTAAAATTAGTAGCAACCCTACAAAATCAAATACGAAGTAACATTTTCAGATTAACACTTAACTACACGCACTGGTGTGTACAATACATCATTCACTCTAAAATGTAACTGATCTTGCCTCCTACTACACTGATATACTTGGTATTTTATGCTTATTCAAGCACCACTATGACTGTTTATCAAAAGTTTTGATTTAAAAACCTTATACCATAAATATAATATTAATTTAGCTTATTTTTGTTGATGTACAGAATACACCATGTGTGTATGTGCACTTGTGTTAAAATACTAAGAGCATATAGTTAACTGTTAAAAAGGAATATATGTCAATGTGAGTATAATTTGCACATTTTAGAAGGAGTTTTAAATAAACATTTAGTTTTAAATAAACATTTTTATTTATAATAATGTCTATGCGAGTTTGTACAGCAAAAAAATGTCTTTGAAGAAATGATATCTACAACTCTGTTCTTTCCTGAAATCCATTTCTAAGACTTCAACTTTTCAATAACATAGGGAGCTGAAATAAATAAGCATATTTAATAATGACATTTTATGGTAATATTGGTATGGAAAATTCAATAAAACAATCATTTTGTGAATACAAAACTCTTCAACTCTTGGAACTATTTTGCTTCTCAGAACCATATTATATAAATTTCTGTACTTTTTACTTGTTACATTTATAGTTATTTAAATTAATACTTTAAAGTACTGTAACAAATATCATGTTGATGTTAGTTTATTTTACAACTAAAATTTTTTACTGTACAACCTGTATGCTGGGCGATTCAAAGTAGATGTTAAGGTGATTATCTTTTTAACCGTAAGTGATCAAAACATAATTTCAATTAGAAAAATTTGTCATATGATCAAATATTAAAATATTTGATATTCATAAAAATTTTGGAAACATGCATGTGAAAAATTCTGGAGAATACAGGATAAATTCCCACATGCAAATATTACTGCTCATCCACCCCTTGACAGAGGATAATGTTGGCCACACATTGGGTTCTTTCAGAATAGTGTGGCCAATACCTTCAAGTCGTTGTAGTAATGAATGCCTGTCTGAAAGTGCCAGCCCATTATTTAAAGAAAAAAAAAAAAAAATTTCTTCCACGATTTCCTCCTAAATGTCAACTTTTTAATGTAGTAACAAAATTTAATCGAATTTAAATAAAAAAGTATGTTAATTTTATTATAAACACAATGGTTCCCATTTTCTTGAATTACATCATTTAAAAAAAAAAAAAAAAAAAAAATTGTCATCCTCTTTTCATTTTCATCATTTTAATGCTTAAAGATTATTAGTTTTTCCTTTCATTCTGCTAAAAAAAACATATCACTTTTCCTAGTTCAAATATACTTCTGAGCAAAATCTTTTCTTCCCATCTACTAAAAGACTTATTTTTACAGTATGGCAAAATTAAATAAATTGGAAAGTGTATGCTGTCTTCTTGCTATATGCAATGATAATTCATAGTCAATTTCAAATGCTGACAATACATGAAGTTAAACTTTTGTCTAAGAAATGTCCATGCCAGTTTTTTATTTGGATTTTTGTTGAGTTGAATGGGCATATTATTTGAATACTGCCAGTAGAATTCAAGTTGTTATAATGGAACTTTTTTCCAGTACCAATTCCAATCTTAGACTATTATTCAACAAATGTTTAAATAATTTGAACAATATAAGTAATATGATTTGTTTAACTTGTTTTTTTACAGATTTTTTTTTTTTTAAATCTAAGTTGGGGTGAAGGGAAATAGAATAGTTTTTGTATTGTGACCTTAAACTATGCAAAATTCTAGAATCTGCATAACCAGGCTGTGCAGATTTTGGGTCTTCTACACTATACGAGCACAGTGGAACCTGCGAAAGTGACCACCTGTCTATAGGGATTACTTTTGTGCAATTTCATTGTAACAACCACTATACTTAACCACCTTTTTAAAGTGACCAGTTTTGTTTTTCTTCCCGAGAGTGGCCACCTCAGACAGTTTCCCCTGTACATACTATAGGAATGTATTACTAAAAACAAATTTACAAAGCTGAAAACAGTAATTTGTATAATAGTTCAGAGAAGCAAAACAGTTCCAAATGCAAGTATAGGGGTATGTTAAAAAATATTTTAATTTTTTTAAAAACAATTTGTCTCAGTTAAGTTAATTTTTTTGTAAAGACAAGTAATAGACTATAGTATAATATTGACAGAAGAGATTTTCCAATAAACCTCTGCCACAAGAATTTATTACACTTGGAATATCAGTCAAAAACATTTTTCAAATACTGGTCAAATAAAACTACAAGTGCATTACAATTCGCAAGTGATGTAACAAATATTCGGACATTATTCAGCATTCGGACATATTGACAAATACTGAAGAGGCATCCGGCCAAATACTTGCGGCTGAATACTGTTATGTATTCTGCTGAAATTTTAAAATGATGAGATTATTTTTAACAAATTTAAAATGTATCTGGCACAAAATATTACATATCCTTTAATATGTTAATTTTATACTATAAAATATCCCATCTTATGCAATTTTAAATTGCATTAAACATATTCATAATGCATTTAATGATATTACAGAAGTAAAAACTTTTCTTCCTGATGATATTATAAATCAGTCAGCCTTATTTATTTTGAATTAAAGCAGGGTAAATTCTTTTTTCACTTTTCTGATTGGCAGTTATTCTAAGCTTCATTATACATCCTGTATTTTTTTGGTGCCAAAATTGGCAATAAGTGGTTCATTGTGATAACCCTATTGTGGTGGTTTTGGCAACATTGCAAGGAAGCTACTTATGGCAACTCCTTCCACAATACCTTTACAATTGGAATAAATTGTAAGAAGGTATTGTGATATTTTAATTTCTTATTTGGGGTTTAATCTTAAGGATTTAAATCTTTTTAGTATGGCTTCTAATTATGCAAGTGTTAGCAGAGTGGTTTTCAGGGAAATCAGGGAAAAGTTTCATGGGATTTTCAAGGGAAATTTTTGAGAAAATAAAAAGGGGGGGGGGGAAGAGACAGAGCCATCCCTCAAGTTAAAATCAAGTGTTCATTAATATTTTTGTAATTTATGTTGTTTAGATTCATAACCCTAAATTCTATTGGAAATGCAATTTTGCAGCCATTTCTTTCTCTCTTTTTTTTTTTTCCTCCATTGAAAACAGCATTTTTGGCACCAAAAATCGAGGTCCGATGTATAATGAAGGTGCGCCAGCAGCTCTTCCGGATATCACATTAAAATCATTAAGGACGCATAATACTTAAATATACAGTACACTTTTTTTTTTATGTTTAAAACATTTATCAAGCTGTATTATTCAACTGAATTAATACTGAAAGAATTTAGGGCCAATTAGTGCATTGAAGTATACATTCTATGTAAATTCTATATATTCTATGTTAATATTCTCTGTAAAATATATTTTGTAATTATTTCCCTTTATACTCTAAAATAATTCAGCCGAATATATGCAGCTTGTGTATGAGGGTTTGTGAGGGTCGAAAATCTGTTACAAATATCTATAACATTCTAGAAGTCAAACAGCTGCACAGACTGGATAAATTTTCGGAGTTTTGTACTTTTCTCACATTAGCTATTATGAATTAGTTATGATAGAAAATACATGTTCATTTGATAAACATTCAGTAATTTATTACATTTACCAAATTAGACGGACTATATTCCGTATACGGTGCTTTGTTTACATATCAATGGTTTGTTTACAAATCATTGGCGAACAATCTGACGCGAGAGTGAGCGATGCACCGCCAACTGCCGGTGGTAGTTGTGACTGGCAACCATAAAGAATACGTGTTTCGTCAGGTTTGGGAATTTGAAATTGTTTGCGTTATTGATGGAAGGGAATGAAATGTGTTATGTTAATATAAGAAAAGAATTTGTGTGTGTTTGTTAGAAATATAGTACGTTATAAGCCGGTGGGTGTTGGGGACATTTCTGAGCGGTTATTTAAAAAAAAAAAAAAAATAGAGGTAAGTGCTCTTTTTTAACGAATCTTTGCAATGTTTAAGGTTTTTAATGTGAATTTTAAATTGATATTTGAAGTGTTTATGTTTTCGTAAGTGCTCTTTTTTAACGAATCTTTGCAATGTTTAAGGTTTTTAATGTGAATTTTAAATTGATATTTGAAGTGTTTATGTTTTCGTAAGTGCTATTTACGTGCTATTCTAATCATACTGACTTTATAAGAGGTGTACAACTAGGTTGTTTAATCCACCGATGTTTTTTTGAGTTGAAAACGGGCCAGTGTTTGCCCAGTTTACATTAGCTGTACAACTAGGTTGCTTAGTTCACTGTTGTTTTTTTTTTAGTTAAAAACGGTCCACTGGTTGCATAGTTTACATAGCTGTACAACTAGATTGCTGAATCCGCTGAGGTTTTTTTAGTTAAAAACGGTCCACTGGTTGCATAGTTTACATAGCTGTACAACTAGGTTGCTGAATCCACTGAGGTTTTTTTAGTAAAAAACGGTCCACTGGTTGCATAGTTTACATAGCTGTACAGCTAGGTTGCTGAATCCACTGAGGTTTTTTTAGTTAAAAACGGGCCACTGGTTGCCTAGTTTAGATAGCTGTACAGCTAGGTTGCTGAATCCACTGAGTTTTTTTTAGTTAAAAACGGACCACTGGTTGCCTAGTTTAGATAGCTGTACAACTAGGTTGCTGAATCCACTGAGGTTTTTTTAGTTAAAAACAGACCATTGGTTGCCTAGTTTAGATAGCTGTACAACTAGGTTGCTGAATCCACTGGGGTTTTTTTAGTTAAAAACGGACCACTGGTTGCCTAGAATGACTAGTAAACATGGCGACAGTCGCTGGAGCTTGGCGGTCGCCAAGCTCCAGTGACTGTCGCCATGTTTACATGGGGTGGGCACCGGCTTGTATGATTTTACCAATTAGACAATCATTAGCTTAAACACATTCATAGCATATATTGATCATAATATATTTAAGCATAATTATGCTACTATTAGTAATTATTTAACTTTGTAAGAATACATTTTTATCACCTATGATTTTTTAAAGTTTTATATAAAATATATTGCTGTGTATTTTAAGCATCTAAAAATAAAAAATGAATTTTTAATTAGTCTTTACTTAATATTTCATTTAAAAATCTAAAGCTTTTGACCGAATATTTGATATTCATCCAAAGCTATTGGCCGAATATTCGTTATTCGTCCAACTCGCTATTTGCTACATCCCTACTACATATGCATTTTTTATAAGTGCTAATACATGTCTTTCAAAGGAGTCGGATTTCTAAATCAATTGTTTTGTGCATGCGCACTATTTTCGGAAACTCTAAAATTTTTAAGTTAAAAAAATTTCATTTTACTGCTTTATTTAAAAATTTAATCCTTTTAAGAGCCGATTTTTTTGCGCTTTTGCACCATTGTTTACTACAGCAAAGCTGGGTTTGCACCAGAATTTCTGATTGGCAAACCCGGGTCTTCCTTTGGCTACAAAATTTTGTCGCCAAATCAAAACATCGCCAAAAAGGACATACTAAATCTGTTCCATTTACTTTACCATCACAACACTAATTCATTTTCAATAAAGCATAGTAAAGCACACGTTTTACATGGTTGGCCCGCACTCGCGATGCTACATCCACCAATTTTCAAAACAAGACACGCGGGTGCGATCAAAAAGTGCCAAGATTTAAATCAAAAGATTTAATTCCCAAAACGTCTACAAAAAACAGTGCTGTTATTGACAAACTCTTTTTTTTCGGCAAATGTGTTGGCAAACTGTAGCCAGTCGTATCCCGAACCATCAATAATTTAATTTGTCCTGCAATCATCTTAGCGAAAAATTGCTCGTCTAGGCGGACCGCTGGATAATACGTAAGTACCATGTCTCTCTTAGTTAGACCTGGCGGCATAAACGCGAATTCATAAAACAGTTTAGCAATTTATCACCCGGCTTTGCGATGTCTTTTGGCGAGAACTTTGGGTGGGTGATACTAAAGGCTAGCCCCGATTTTGAATGGCTTCATCAAAGAAGCTGGTATAAATATTGTACGTCAATGAGCTGCATGCTTTAGTTGTATTATTGTTTCATATTCAAGAAATAGTAGCAAGAAAGAAAGATAGTCGTCAAGGAAGAGTTTTTAACTGTGCAATAGATCATTAAATTTTTGTAAATGAAAAACCTCCGCTTCTTTATTATTATTTGAAGCGAAAAAAAAGTTTTTCACGAGGCTTTAATTTTCGCGATTACGACGGGCTCGCGAAAAATAAGTGCTTTTAAAGTACTGCGACGTCGGGTGTCACACCATGTGCGAGTACTACTATTATTCTGAGAAAAGAGCTAGTTCTGAATATATAAATGTGTTTTTATATTGTTTTTCGAGTAGTATTTATAAAAGTATGGTTACATTTATTTATTTTTCAATTTTTATATCTCGCGTATCGATTTTATGGTAAATAAAAAACACTAAAGAACCTACGATATGAGATACCCTGAATAAGTAATTCCGTTCGTTTTCTTCGCGCGAGTAATCCAGGGTTAATGTTGGAAACAGTTTACTTACCAGTTCTTATTAAGCCAACAATAGTAAGAAATACGACGAAAGTGCCTATGGAAGCTGACCTTGCTTTTTTTTGTTCCTCTACAGGATCAATTCTTTCAAACTTATGTGGCTGAAAGCGAATCATAATGTTGAAGTTAAACAACAGATAATGAACAAAATTTATAAATTATTGGTACAGTTCCGTGAGACAAAAGAACACAACAGCAAAACATGCAACATGCAACACAAATTGCAATGGTCCAAACCGATCCGATCGATATTTACATCAATAATCGAATAAGAATAATATTATCTTATAGGAATCGAAAACATAATGATTAAGATTTTCAGCTAATGTTCGAAAATTAGCCCGATAACTGGAAAAACCTAGAAACCAGAGTTGAAAACTTTCAGGGATTTTAAAATCATGATTTTTAACAAAATGCTAAGTTGAATTCAAGCTCTGTTTTCATTAGATCTCCATTCAAACACTGGAATGCGTCATCAAACGGCAGAAAAACAGCAAACTGTTTTGGAAACCGTCTTGCCTTGGACTTTTGCATGGTCTCTGAGTTCGAGGCTAAAATTCGTCTGTGGCGGTATTTATGCCCGCCAGCTTCCATTGAAATGCATTGAGCATCCATTTTATAATAACTTTTTCTTCTCATAAACCACTCGAAATAAGTTATTACCTTTTCAATATTTAAATAAAAGATTCAGAAGAAGATAATATCACATTTCGCTCTAAAACTTCGTTAATAAAAAGAATATTAACGTTCTAAAAGTAATACATCATTGCAAACTCTGTATAAATAAGACTTCATAAGGTGTTAATTTTATGTTTTCTGTATTTGAAATAATACTATTATTCATTGAAAACTTTCCACACCTTTTAAAATACGATCTTTTTAGTCATTTTTAAAATTTGATGATTAATAATATCTTAAACAAAATTTTACAAAGAAAATTAATTTATAAAAACGTTATTATTTGTTAATAATCAATATTCTATAGTTTTTTTTGCAATAATTATAATGTCCAGAAGAAGTGTTAAATAATCTCTTAGATCCAAACAAGCTGAAATCAAAACTAATCACCCTCGTAAGCAGTCACATGTGGCGGTTCAAATACCGCCTGTGTCGTGATGTACAAAATGTAAAAGAATAGCATAATAGGACCAGTTTTTATAACTTTTCTGACACAGTTGAGATGTGAGTGTCAGAATGAATGGAAGGGTGAGCTAATTGTTACTGAAAAAATGCAAATAAATGCATGCGTAAAGAAAATACAGCAGACCCCCTATAATACGGATTTGTAGAACACTGCAAAAAAATTGTGATCGGGTTTGTATAACATGTTAAAAAAGACTTATAGCATGGTAAAGAGACAGAAGTGTGTTTCTAAGAAATACAAATTAGTTTTGCAGAGATTATACAGCACAGTTTGCACTTCAGTTGGGGCATGGCTCAAGACTCGTACAACAGGGAACATATCTATCGTGTTATAGGGGGACTAATGAGCGGCATATTTCATAAATGGCCCTGAGGTAAGTGGGGCCCCTATGCAGACGTGAAAAAGACACTTCTTTTTATGTTCTAGATCGGAGAGAATCATGGAAATGATGCCCCTTCAAAGACGGCACTCCAATGCGATGCTTACTTTAGTTAACGTGTCCGGATGCCCCTGGGCCATTTTAACTGCAAATTTGTTCAGTAGAAATAAAATGATTTTAGTTCATATTTTTTACATTTTGCCAAATTGAGGGAGATAGAAAGGCGGACAATTCAGTTGACACCCAAGTTAAAATCTGTTTACATACTTTTGTCTGTCTTACAGCTTCGATTTTGATTCTTTTTCTGTGTATACATAGAATAATGCCCGAATTCAACATTAACTTCAACTGGCGGTTCAACCGGCAGTTCAGTAACTCCCAGTTGGAAAACTTGACTGGTCAGTCAAAAATTCATATTCACTGTTAACTGGCGAGAAAAATTACTGAACCTGTCGTTTCTCAACCTAGGTTGAAACTGGGCCAATCAACGTGATTGAAATGGGGCACGGTTGAAATCGAAATGCTCATTGGCCAAGTGTCCACAAAGCATTGGGAGTTCGCATCACATGGTAGTTGATATTTTCGCATCTCTACAAGTGACCCTGCAATCTCTCTGCTCCCCCCTCCCCATGTCTTTTTGTCCAGAAGGAAGGGGAGAGCCAGTTCTACAAAGGAATGGAAGGGGGAAGCTAATATTTCGGGGAAAATCTTAAGTGAACATGCTTGGTTACTTAAAAACCTTGCTGTAGCAAGGTTGAGTTTTTCAACCTGGGTTGGGATCTTGTGGGTGGCTAGTTCCTGTCCGGTAAACAGTGAATACCATTTCAGCGTTTGACCGACGGTTTGCTATTAACCGGCAGTCAAGGTAGACGGTGAATATGAGTGTAAGAGTATCAGATTTTCAGATGACATAACCTTAAATGTATCAAACATATACACCCTCCAAAAAATGTAGTCTTACTCGAATACTTTTTCTGGAGGGTGTGCAATATTTAATATTACGATAAAATACATTTTTCGAAAAGTTACCATCTAGTGGACGAATTTCGTATTTTATTGAAATTTTAAATATTATACATTTTTTATACACTTAAGAATAAGTCATCTGAAACTTTGATTCTTTTCTATTAAATACAAAACTATAATCAAAATCAGAGTTGCAAGGAAGACAAAAATATGTAAAACATATTTCAATGCGGGAATCAATGGGACTGTCCAAGGCCTCCTGGAGCCGACGGTCACTGGCTGCTTGGTGTCTGCTACCAAATTTTATCTGAGACAAGTATGCTATCATCCACTAGCTCTGTAATGTAGCAACAAATTAAGACCCATATGTATTTTGGTGTGTTTAACATGTATTTCAGATTTATGTGCTTTGCCCAAAGAATCCGCTTATAAATCCATATCAAATGGACAAGACAAGTGTGTGTGGGTATAGGGAGGGTACCTCTGTGGGGGTCTTTTTAAGGAATCCTAACCTAAATACACCAAGTTTCAGAGAAAAACACAGAAAACTCTGAATGGTTAGGTGGTCAGATGTAACCTGAATTTGAATCAGGCTGTTCTGCCCAGTTCAGAGCACTATGCACTCGGCTGCAGGTGGGACATCTGTATATAATTGTTAATTTGAAACTCACAACCCGTTGCTAAGTGTTTGTTACTAGTTCGAACATTAATAAAATTAGTCTTATTGATGGCAACTTTTATACAATATAAAAGTTGTATCTACAGCTTACATTCTCCGATTTATACTGGGTGATTTTAAACTCCATGTACAAACTTTTAGGGGAGATAAGGAATCAGAATCACATAGTAAAGTGGGGTCAAAAATGTCATCTTCAGGTAGCTGTTAATAATCACTTTGAAACAGGTGCTGAAACAACAGTGAACTTTCCGATCATTGTTTGTCAAAAAATAATGAATTTTTCTCTGAAAATATGCGACTCAAATTTACAGTTCTATGTGAATCTAATTCCTTATGTGTCCTATCTCTCCAAAAGGTTTGTACATGGAGTTTAGAATCTCCCTGTAGATATTTTAATACTAATTTATTATTTCATGTAGTGTTAAAATTATCCGAGTAACTCAGAGTGAGCCCATCTCCCAAATACATATGCCATACTTTTTTCTCTTCCTCTCCCTCATTTTCAATTCTGAATCCTGTTTTAACCTGATCATCAAATACTAAAACGGTGTTTATTGAAGATTAAAAATAAATCTCCCCTTGTGTACAAGTTAACTAAAGCAGTGTCCTGCTTTGATCCAAAAGTAGCAGTGCATCAAAATACCTTTGCACATATATTATCCAGTCTGATGATAATTCTCACTGATAAAAAGTGGATTTCAGGAAGCAATTTTTTAAAGCATTTTATGTAAAGATTATAGTGTAATAAACGAGTCACATGTTGCAATTTCAGTTTTGGTGTATTGATACATATGTGCAACAAATGTTTTCTTGTAGCTGCTAATAATCCTCATTTATTTTGGATGGATATTTTGTATTTCATTAAAATATACTTTTATATGATTTATTTATGAAGTGCCAATGTGTCAAATTTAAATTTATATAAGGGTACTTTCTCAGTAGAATAGATTTATATAGAATTATTATTATTTATAGAACATATTATTCAAATAGATTAGAAAATATTTGCAGTCTTTAAAATCATGAAAATTTTCTCTTATGATTATTAGGGAATTTTAAAAGAAATTGTTCATGAAATAAGGGAATTTCAAAGAAAATTGCCCGTGAAATCAGGAAAATTTTTTAGACACCCTATTATCATAAAAAGTGTAATAAATTAAAATGGGCACTCAAGAGCATGGGCAAAGTTTGCTCTTCTGTGCCCCGTGTTGCATTATATAAATATGGAAGATCTATATTCTGATGGATTTACCAGAGTTAGAACAGGCTAATAGTCTAATCCTTGATGTTGATGATGATGATTAAAGGAAAGACTTTTATTCCTGTTAATAGTAATTTGTTAGGCTAGTCTGACTAGGATTTTTAATTAATTCTAATGCTGGAAGATAAGTTGTAGGAAGCATACTAGACATTTAATTTTATAATATTTATTATTATTATTTTAATAGATCACTTTGGCTGTTTTATACTACAGTGAAACCTGCTAAGTTGACCACCCAGTGGTTCCATGTTTTCGTGGTCAACTTATCAAGGGTACAGTACTTACTTTTTGATTTTCGAATTTTATCATCTACATACTCATACATTACAAAATTATATAAAATGTACGTATTAATTATTGAAAATTGTCATAGTACATATAGTTATTATGTACACAACAAAAAGCAGTAAGTTAAACAGAAACAAGTTTGTTATTATTAAACTCAATTTATTACTCTATTAATACATTTGTATATGTATGTAGAAAGGGTTTTGTACTTCAGACATACCTACTACTGTACATACTAATGTAGTTACAAAAAAAACTGTACTTTGTTGGCAAGTTTTATGGATTTCAGACAAATAGAAAAATTATTAGAAGAAAGATTCTGGAAGTGGTCAACTTCCAAAGGTTTTGAGATATGCTTTGGGACAAATTCTACCTAATTACCCAGTCAACATACAAATCAGACAGGTGGTTCACTCAATGTTAAAGTAACTAAGCCATTCCATTCTTGGTGAATTAGGTCAACTTCACAGGTTTCACTGTACCTGTATTACTCTCTTGATGAGCTGCTCTAGATTTTTTTTTCTGTGCATATTGCATTTTTAAAAGAGATCTGTATTTTTGTTTTTTGAATTAAGATTTTATCTTCACATTCAATTAATGGTTTATCTTTTTAACTACATGGTTATTGTGATGTAGTTTCACAACATCTCTTTTTCGTCTCATGAGATGGCAACATCTTATATTGCAGAGGTTCACAAACTTATCCAAGTCACGGCACCCTTAAGATAGTTAGAATTTTCTGACGGTACCCTCGTCATATAATATCTGAGGTATACTGTTGTTATACATATATATATATTATATCTCTACAATTCTGATTAACAAATTAGAGAAGTAAAGTAGTAAGAACATAAAGTTTGAGCCTGAGCACGTCTGTTTGAGCTATTAACGATTTACACTGTGTTACTAATTTTTAAAAGGTCTGTACTTTTTGTGGTACCGGGGGTACAATTTTCTGGAATTTCATGAAATATTCATTTACTTACAGAGTTTAAATTTTAGTTTATTTACAGGGCCATCCAAACAAATTTTAGTACTTTAAGGTCTATGGACATCGTTAATATATTATGTCTATAGTCACTGTTTGGGGCATGCCCAAAATCTCACCAAC
The DNA here is from genome assembly GCA_038373885.1 of Cheiracanthium punctorium. Taxonomy (NCBI): domain Eukaryota; kingdom Metazoa; phylum Arthropoda; class Arachnida; order Araneae; family Cheiracanthiidae; genus Cheiracanthium; species Cheiracanthium punctorium. The sequence goes on from JAWZYV010003121.1 coordinate 196,727, forward strand.
TGTTATCGAGCTTGGCAAGTTTTGCTGAAATATTGCTAAATTGGTGCAAAAATAAGTGTGTACTTCTCATTACTCAAAAGCCTTTGACTGTAGAATGTTTGTACGTATTTAGATTTGTAACATCCAGTTGTGCCTTTCCTTTTTGACTGCAACCGATTGGATAATTAATTTACACGGCCACACAAGACTTTCAATTCACTGAGGTCATGGATACCTTCAATTCATTAAAAGTCTGTAGTCAATCATTATTTGGGCTATAACCAAAATTTTGCAGTTTGGCAGCTTCTAGCAAATATTACAAAATTAAGCAACAACAACAACAACAAAAAAAAATCTTAAAAACTGAAATCAACTTGATAACACCTCTTATATTTAGTTAGAAACTGCTAAACCTTAATATTATTGAAGTACTGTACCTCAATTTTAAATGGAATAAGTTCAGATGAAATGCAGTGAAAATATTTATAATTTAAAAACATACAAGGAAGTTATGTGGTGTCCGCATCACTCCGCATTATATCTCTACAATTCTGATTAACAAATTAGAGAAGTAAAGTAGTAAGAACATAAACATATTAAGCAATAATTTATTTGCTTAAATATGTTTATTTTTTAGCAAATATTACATTCACTAATGGATGAATAAATACTCTTAATTAAATATTTCATCAGGAGCATTTTTCCCCCCCACACTAAAATATAGTACAAAGATCCTCAGTGAGCTTGAAGTCTCAATGGATTCTTTTTGGCACTTCCAAAATTAATAGTGTAAAGTCTAACGCCATGTGTATTGTCATAAATCTGAATAAAAAACTACATTATGGAAATTAAGTAAACCCCTGTTTTTCTCTTAGGCCTATGCTTACAGTATGGGCACTATTGAAAGAAATAACCTAGAGCTTACCTTTGAATTTCCACTGATACTCTAGCAGACAAAACTGCCCAACATTCTAGTGCACTCATTTATGTAATCACTACTGAAGATAGTCAAACAGTGCAAAACATGTTTGGTCATATTTACTGATTGCTTTGACCACATTAAATTAGGCTTAAACAGACCTTATTTAATTAATCCAACCTGAATTTTGAGAATAGAGCAGATAAAAAATCAATGAGTGGGTAGATGTACTGCACTATATGTAAGTATCTTAAATATGAAATGTTATAACATTCAGCCAAATACCAAATTAATTAAAAAATGTTCTAATAATACGAAACACAGCTACAATTCAGCAAAATGAGAGAAAAAAAAATTCAGTTATTTTGTATGAAACAATTTTTTTTTTTTTTTTTGTGCATGAAAACAAGAAAATGCTTTACATTTCTCATGCATTTTGATTGCATGCATGCATTCATGAAGATGTATGTAACTTTTGGCTTCAAATAGCTTGACCCATCCATTATCTTTTCTGCTGAAGATTTTCTGCCATCTACACAGCAAAAGTAATAACATTCTGATATTCTTGCATGTATTATTAGTAGAACACTAGGTTTTGGTGTTAAAATTCTTGAAAATGAAGAATATACAGTAATGCAAAGATGTGTTCTAATATTAGGATGCCAGGGCCGAAGGGGTTAAGAGTTTAATAAATGCAGTAGGGGATCCAAAGTCGGGATGCCTTCTGTTCCACATTTAAGAATTTTCTGGATTTTTTTAGTACTTAGTACTTTTTTTAGTACTGTGAATCTACCAATTTTGAAGGAAGCTTTCTGATTTCCCCCCCCCCATCTATCACGTAGTGATTTATTATGCAACACAACATTTCTCTTTATCTCCATGTTCTTTAAAAATACATAAATAAAGCATTAAACGGACCAAACTGCATTCATTTTGTTTTTATGGAACTAGTAGAGATTGAATTCACAGTCAGCACTTGAAGCAACTACAAAGGGGGTGACATTCTTTTCTTCCCTGTAAAAGTTGATCATTCAAAAGCTGCATGGAATATATTTACAGTACAGGAAATCGAAAACTACCCTGTCAGATCTAAAGTAAACACAGTTTTGTAAATTTAAAGGATTAAATAAATAAAATCAGAGAATAAATAAATAAGGAGACGGAGACCCCTTATTTTCTTAGTAATAAAGAATGACTTTCATCCATTTATCAAAGCTGGGGTTGATCCAAGAATTTTTTCCAGGGCCCCATTTTTGTGAATTTTAACACCTATTTTTGTGAACTTTCATACCAATTTTTAATAAGTCACTCTTTTTTGTTGTTGTTAAATAACTCATAAAATAGATTAAAACACAGGGTAAAATGCCAATAAAGGGCCATTTTAATGGATTGTAATTTTGTGGAGGGCCTGCAAAACGGACCCAATTTTTGTCTACATCAACCCCTGCCTTTTTTAAAATTCTCTATTTACACAATTACAGATATATAAAAATCCTCAATTCCTGTTTGTGCTCAACTCCATGACTTTTATGAGATATTTAAAACAAACTGTAAATTCCATATTTCCTGGCTCCCTAATGTCTATTAAATATGAAAGGGGGACCCATTGTAAAAAGTTCCAGATTTTGGGTTTTCCAGATTTCAGGTCCTATACTGCATACCAAAAAAATTAAAAAGAAATAAGTAAGTATTTTCAAAAAAATTATTTATTTCGTTATTTAATATAAAAATAATTTTCAATCGCAGTAACAGCTATAAAAAATTTCAATAACTGTTGCATATTGAAAAATTAGCAAGTAATAAATTATTTGATGAACACATTTGGATAATTATTGTACTTCTTTTTGATCTTTACTTCATTCTACCTCTAATCATTGTTTTTCAGTCAGAAGTTGAAGGAACTGAATGAATGTCCGTGTTGGACGACCTGAAATATGAAAATAAATTTTATAATTAGCTTTATTATACTAACCAGTGATTAGCTGATTTGATATTTTTATAAGTTATGTACAGTTACATATTAAAAGAAAATTCTATAAACAGTACTTGTCATTGCAATTTTTAGTGGATGTTCCAGCTTGATTACATGTAGAGGGTAAGCTCAGATCTATCTCAGAATATACACTATGTTTTTCTACTGGGATCAAAGATATACAGAATATTCTCAATATCTGCTCTTCTTCATCTAACATACGGCTGCTAATGGAGAAGCAAAGATTTTGCAAATCTAAGGGCCCGATTCAAACGAAACAGAGTTCTGTCGTTTTCCGTTGCGATCGCGGAAATTTTCGACTGATTCCTATGTTTCCTATTCAAGTGAAACCTGTCTATCGCTTTTGGATCACGTGACACTGCGATCAGTGTTTTGCTATCGCTTTTTCAAAAGCGATCGTTTTCGAGAACATGGCGGATCGATCGGCGGATGGTTAATAAGAAGATTACAACAACAACGAAGACTCGTTATTTAAAATTACGAAGCAATCCGTTGGAATTATCAGACAGGGAATTCTGCAAAAGATTTAGGCCTGCGGAAAGCTGAATTTTCTCGCAGAACAGAATTTCTGTAGGGTTTATTTTCTATCGGCATTTCAGTTCCACTCTAGCAGACACTACGATGCAGGCGCCATCTATAGTTCTTATTTTAAATCGTTTATTGCTCGATATATTGCTCGATAAATTTTTTTGAAACAGCGCGAAAAAATACATGAATAACGAATAATTTTAATCCCTAAAATAAGCATCCTAGCAACCCTCCTAAACAAATATTCAAACCATTATATTAAGGATGTCTTTGATTGTTAATTATATATCAGAACATAAAATATATAGTAATTCTACCCCTCCATTATAATTATAAACAGCTTCTCTGCTACAGAAAAATAAAATGTAGTAGGCAAATTAGAGAACAATTATTATTCGATAATTCGAACAATTCGACATGATAATTATGACGAACAATACTATTATTAATAATTTTCTAAAAAAAGTCTTCATAAATTAAAAATGTATTTCCATGATTATAAACATACAAAAAATATTAACCTAAACCAGTTAAAATTTTAAAACATTATCCTACAATACTGTTGGGGAAAAAATTAAGACACAGCCTGTTGTCCGTTGCAGCTCAAACATAAATAAATAAACAGTTAGTCGTCGCCATTAAGTTAAAAGTTTTTCCAGAGAAAGATGCGATTTTTTTATTGGTTAACAGCGACTTTCTACGTCACCGGAAGTTGCGTTTTCACTCTGTGGCGATAAAGTTTTGATCTAGCAAACCTGTAAGTTCGATCGCCTATTTTGTTTCACTTTGAATACACTTTTGCGATCGCTTGTAAAAGCGATCGAACTTCCAGAGAGAAAACGATCGTTTTGGAGACGACCGATCGCGTTTCGTTTGAATCGGGCCCTTAGTCAATAACTTGAAAAGATTACCCTTTGAGCTTTACAGATGCTCAAGGGGAAGCAGAGACAGATAGGGAATCACATACATTCAGATTTAAACATATCAGATGGAATGCTCAGGATGCAGAAAATAAAAATATCTTGGCAGCAGGTTCTTCTGTGAGTACAAGAATATTTAAGTTATATGAACAAAGAATACTGACAATCAGTGATGTGATGGGCTTTGTAAATTTTCTGCATGCTTTATCAAGTTTTCCATCAAGCCTTCTGCTCAATGGCCAAATGTCACCTTCTCACGATTAAAGACTCCATGTCAATAACAAAATAATGTCAGTAAATGTAAAGCATTTAAAAAGAGAAAGATCTCCAAATGATATGATTATTCTTTAATATATGCAATCCATGATCTCTATTTATTCTTTGGGGACTTAAGGATATAACTGATACTCATTTCCCATTAAAGTTGCAAATAAAACAGTTTTCTGTGTTTCCTTTGCTGGAAACTGCCATAATAACATAAACAACACCACCAAATTGTTATCTAGCCAGTGGATGGCAAATATCCAAGATTAGTGATAACGATAACTAAAGAGATTCTCGATTTCTAGTTTTCTTCACATCAGACAACTGTTTAAGTTTTTCAATACATCACTATTTTTAACCTTGCCAGCCAAAAAATAGCTTTAGCTGCCAAAATGACTATCATAATTTCCGGCTTATAATCCGCGGATTATCTACTAAAAAAGATGAAAGTTTATCCAGTGCATATTATGCATCGCTGCATACTATCTACTGAAAAATTTCCTGAAGCCTTCAGACTTTACAATAAAACTTTATTTATAAAAACAAAACAAAAGTTTGTTTATTTTTTTCCAGTAGATTTAGACACTGAAAAAGATTTAAGTCTGTTAATCAATTACATGACACGAGATGGCATTGCAGATGGGGAAAAACAGGGACCTTTGAGGGTCATACGTCATATGCTTCCGGAAACGACTTCTGATAGGTCTGTCCACTCTAAATGAATTGTGTGTGAAATGGGGAAATTTCATTAAAAAAATGGCATCACTACTTCATATTAAGGGACATGGAGATCATCGCTGAAAAGATTAACACGAAACATGTAGAAATGTCGAAAAAAACACATTAGCTAGGCAGCTGATTTTAAACTGAAAGTAATCAGTAAAGCTCAAGAATTTGGTAATAGGGAGGCTGGACGACTATTTCAAGTCGATGAATCCACCATTCGCCTATGGAGAAAATCTAAAGAGAAGTTAGAAAATGTGAGGAACAAAAAATGTAAAAGTTTTCGGTTTAGGCAGCCAAAATGGCCTGAATTAGAATATGTGTTACATCGCTGGATTATAGAAGAAAGAAGTAAAGGAAATCCTTTATCTACAGTTAAAATAAGAATTAAGGCTAAATTAATTGCCGAAGAAATGCAGATTAGAGGTTTCGATGGTGGTCCTACATGGTGCTGCCGGTTCATGAAGAGAAAGCATCTTTCTGTATGGAATCGCACTACTGTTGGACAGAAACTGCCGACTGACTGGGAGAGAAAAAAAAGACGAGTTTTTACTTTGCACAGAAAAAGTAATAGCTGAAAAGAAATTTACTTCTTCAGAAATATTTAACATGGATGAAGTTCCCGTGTGCTTTGATTCTCGCCCAAACAGAACTGTCGACACTGCTGGGACTTTGTCCGTTGCAATAAATACTACTGGAAATGAAAAAAATTCGTTCACTGTAGTATTAACCTGTTCTGCAAGTGGAGAAAAACTGCCCCCAATGGTTATCTTCAAACGAAAAACCATTCCTAAAGAAAATTTTCCTCATGGAATAGAAATAAGATGCAGTGAGAAAGGTTGGATGAACCAGGACATTATGATTTCCTGGCTCAATTCGGTTTGGGAAAAAGGAAGTTTTCTCTATTTAAACCTCATGTGCTATTGATTTTGGATTCGGTGAAAGCTCATCTAAAAGACAATGTTAAAGTGCCCAGCAGAACATCAGGTGCAATCCTTTCAGTGATACTGGGAGGACTAACAAAAATATTGCAACCCCTGAATGTTGGACAACAAGTCTTTCAAATCGAAGATAAGAAACTCAGGGGAAAAATGGATGGAAGAGGAAGTTCCATTTTTCCCATGAGTATACGTTCATGATTATACAAAAAGTGGGAAAATGTGACATGCATTGTATGCAGACGTAACCCACTGGGTAAAAACTGCATGGGATGAAATCTCTGTTTGTACTATAAAAAATGCATTTAAAAAATGTGGACTATTAGAAGAAAATTTTGAATCAACCACTGAATTGAATGACGATTCTGATAATTTTTTGGAATTGAATGATGATTTACTTTTCTTTTTAATTACTACTTTGTCCGTTGCAATAAATACTACTGGAAATGAAAAAAATTCGTTAACTTTAGTATTAACCTGTTCTGCAAGTGGAGAAAAACTGCTCCCAATGATTACCTTCAAATGAAAAACCATTCCTAAAGAAAATTTTCCTCATGTATAAATATTAAACGTAAATTTTGCTGAGTATTGGCTGTATTGATTACTTATTCAATATTTGCTGTCAATATATGATTTTTCCAGATTATTATCCAGTAAAAAGCTAGGTCTCAATTTAATTTTGTTTTTATTATAATAATGTCACTTGACTAAATAATTATGATGTTTCAAAATAAGTATTCTGCATGCTACCATACATTTTGTTTTGTTTGTTCCGAAAGAAATGTTCTCTTTTTTATTTTTGATTAATTTCATAATACAGTTCTTAGTGCTTACAGGTAGAATGCCTAGCTTAACAATTGTGTATCAATTGTGATTTAAATTGAAAAAAGACCGTCAAAGTATGTTTGCTAATTCTCATATACAAGAATAGATTTTTAATAGGAAATGATTTACAGTAAGCCAATTCTAATATTAATACTGTGGTTTTACTATACATAGAAAATAATCACCAATTTCAGCCAAAGCATCACCATATTATCCATGGATAATCTACCGCTGTGGATTATCTAAATATTTTTCTTCTACTTGATAAAAAAAAAAAAAAAAAAAAAAGAGCACCTGTGGATTATAAGGGGGAAATTACAGTAACTGTCTGTCTCTCAGACTAAAATAAAACAAAAAATGATGAAACATGATCTCTCACTATTTAATTGATAGGAAAGATATAATGATTATAATACAGTTTAACACAAATATTTTTTCTCAGCTTGCTTTTTTTTGAAAATTAGAGATGATAAAACTTTATAACGTGATCATAAGGCTTCAAAAAATAGCCTATCTAATAACTTAAAAAACAGAAAACTTTCTATTTTTTATGAAACACAACTTAATGTAGAAAAAAGTCATTTCTCCAAAGTTTCAGGTTTTTTCAGATTGTTTGGGTGTAGAAGAACAAGAATTAAGTCACAGCAGAGAAAATACATTTAAACAACATGTATCTAACACAAGAAAAGACTGCTACTAAATCTGAATTAAAAAAAAGTTTAATACTGAAACAGAAATTATAATAAAAAATAGTTTAAATACATGCATGAATAAATATGAACAGAACATACGTATAAATGTATGGCAAATTATAAAAATTATCTTAAAATTAACTAACCTGACATCCCAGAAGATAAATAAGGCACATCATCTTTATTTTCCTTCACACAAGACATATCCATATGCATCCACTTAGTGCCCGGTTTTACAAACTCCTAAAATGTACAATTGGTAATAATTAATGGTTAATTTCATAATGATATTTAAGAATGATTTTATAATGTCAAAAATACCTGTGATAAGAAAGTTATGGTATCGAACAAAATAGTGGATAAATAATAAAACTCTTTAGATAAAAGAATGGTTGGTAATTGATTCAAATAGGATGTTAATGAAATTATTTAAATCATGCTCTATGAATATAAGTTTATTTTTGTCGTGCTACAGTGGCACTATCTACTGATAAGTAAAGGAATTAATCTGAAACAAACAAACAAACAAAAAAACAAACAAAAAAAAACTAATGACAAGAATAGAAATTAAGTGTATCAGGATCTACAAAACTCATTTTTGATTTTTGTGTGCAAAAGTTAAAATGTAAAATGAACATTTTTACATTAAATTGAAATATCATGGATAATTTAAAAAAAATAGATATAAAGCAAGTAATTAATTATTATTTTTTAATTAGAGTCAACAACTTTTGTTATTTTCATTTTAATAGGTGTTTTGATATTAAGTACAACACTGGATTTACATATGTCATCTAATTTGAAAAATTGAGATTTCAGTATTACTTACCAGTTAATTAATATGAAAAATATGACACTTGCAGGAGAACTGCTTGGACTTTGCAATCATCCTAAGTTCCTACCTTCATTAGAGTTATGCTTAAATATCCTAATATTTAAGAAGTTTGATTGGCAAAATCTTAAGATCTAAAGCTTGAGATTTAATAGCTGCTCAAACAGCAGAACATTTTAGTATATTATTTATAGAGGTAGGATTTTGGGAAAAGTAGGACAAATATTAGAATTTACAAATATTTACAAATATTTTTACTGAAAATATGACAGTTTCAGGCACAGATACAAAAAGTTGATATGTGGCCAAAATTAGCAATTTTTCATAGACTAAGAGGGCGTCCAGATCGCTTAAATACCACCTTTATATATGTCCGTGGGGGTTAAAGTACCCAATCATTTCATTATTTTTATGCTAATGAGAGTGAAATTAAAAGAATGGAAATTCAAAATTAAAAGAAATGTACAAAGTTTTTTATTATAAGCTTTTCTAATATAATTTTAGATTTGTTTGATTGCTACATAGCAACCCAATAAACTTCCCAAGTGTCCTGAGAAAATATTGTTTGAGTGACAAGGCTAAATTTTCAAAGTTCTTGATTTTTCAGCAATTGGGTTTCCGTCAAACTATATATACTCTACAATAGAATTCCCTCCATTTTTTAATTCTTTACTTTTAATTGACTTTTATAATTTTAGATTTGTTGTAAAACTGCTTTATAGGTCTGTTTTCAAACCTGAGAAGCTTGTGTGCCAAACTTACACTACCAAACCAAAGACAGTGCAAAAATAAAAAAAGCTTATAAAAATGAGATTATAAACAAAGTCTTCTATATATTTAAATCATAGTATACCTTTAAAAATGCAGCTGCAGTACAAGCACCAGCTTTTCGGCTTTTACCAGTGTTGTTCAGATCAGCTAATGCACATGGTGTTACATCTTTTGTATAATGACTGAATAAGGGAAATCTCCATACTCTATCACCAGTTAAGTATCCTGCCTAAAAGAATAAATGAATCTATTAAATTTTGAAGACTATTACACAAAATATAAGTTATACCACGAAAATGTTTTTTTAATAAAAAGATTGTTTATTCAGGGTGTCTACCAAATTTCTGAAAGTCAATTTCCAGACTTTTTCCTGACTTTTGGGAGGTCCCGGGAAAAAAATTCCTGACCACTGCAGTTTACTTTGGGAAATTGCACAATGCCCCCTCCCTTGTCTTTATATTTGCATATTTTGTACAACTTCTTGAAATCAATTTAACTGAAGTATACAGCATTAAGCTTTCATCCATTGAAAAACAGAAGTAGTTGCACTTTCTGATAGAATTAACTAACTATTCTTGGAAAGCCGGTCCTAAGCCATAAGTTACAAAGTAAGCTAATTTGTATTTTACCCTCCCTTTACGATTCATGAGCCCCCATTTTCCCCACCTTATACAAACACATCGCTTGCTTGATGCTTTCGCGGTCCAAAAAATGCGTTGCAGTTGCTTTTGGTTTCGAGTCTGACAATTAGAGAGAAAGGGTAAAAAAAAAAAAAAAAGGACACGAAAAAAAAATTATTCTTTTGGTGAATTTTCCGGACCCATTTTCCAATTTCCCGGCTTTTTCTAGACTTTCTGGATTTTACGGAGCGGTAGACACCCTGTTATTATACTGTTTATGACTGCCATTTAAACAAGTAGATATCAAGTTAATAAATTGGCAAACTTCAGTTTTATCTTATTTTTGAGCATGTGTGAAAACAAACATACCGAAACATTAAATGCAATTCTTTCTCTTGCTTTTAATGTTTGGAAAAACTAGAACATTTTCAGGTAAGTGATATATTTTGATTTTCAAAATTTTGAAGTGGAATAAATTAATTTTCCCCATTGAAAATTAATTAAAATATGATTAATCTGTACCAGACCTAAATAAAATATTCCAATTTGTATATAATGTATGTATGATAAATACATATTTTATAGATACAAATTAAATCTTGCAGTAAAAATTAAAATCTACGCATACCCATGTTGAACGATCCACTTAGCATATGGTATTAAATTTTCCTTTCACTTCATTTTTGTTAAGCAATTTAACTTGACACTTTCACTTAATTTTCTTTACCCGTTTTCCAATTTTTTAAACATACTGTTCAGGGACTAAAAGTCCAGTCCTGTCTTTTAGATGATCTCAAACCTGATACTTGTGCAATGAGGTTTTGGTTTATGATGTCATCGAAAATTGTTTGTATCCCGAATTTTGATTCATGTCAAGTTAAAAAAAAAAAAGAAATACCAACATAAGGATGGCTCAAAGCCCCAAAAACGCATATATTAGAGCACTTGTACTTTAAGGAACACATTTCTGATGGCGTTTAGCATTTCAATAATTTTTTTATAGGAAATCTGAGTTAATTTTAAGCAAGCAAATTTACGTTAGTTCTAATAAAGTAACTAAGTATTCAGCAGCATTTGTAAATTAGAGCTAGGTGTACAGTCACACACAGTGCTTTTCAAAACAAATAATTCAATCAAAATATGGCAGGAAACTATACAGAAGTTATCTGTTAAAGTTATTTGCTTCAAATCAAATTTATTTTCTTTTTCAGTAAAATCAGTTTGGAAAAGTGGAAATATTTTATAGCATACACTTTGTCACATTTAAAAAAATTATTAATGTTAACCAAAATATTAATGTAAGCAATAATTATTTATCATATAGATAAGAAAAAGTTACAAAAAACTCATTAAAGCCAAGTTTGGATTACATATGCATTCTGATTTACACTGGGAAGAACGAACCGCATTTTTTTTTTTAACAGTTAATAGAAAGCTTTCACAAAGAACATTTTTCTTGAGAGTAAAAATTGGGAGATGTTACATCCTTGAACTACACCACTTTATAGGAGTTAAATCAATTTTATTACCTTACATAAAAGGTTCCATAATTCATCATCATTAGAGAAAACTCCAGCTGCTCCAGTCCCTAAAGCTATTGACATTGCTCCTAATAAATATAAAGACATTAATTAAATCCATTTATCCATAACACTAAGAAAATAAAAAGAATGTTGAAGAAAAAATAACCTGTTAAAGTTGCAACATCTATAACAGCCTTCGGTTTAAATGTTTGAGCATAGCATATAGCATCAGCCAAAACTAATCTACCTTCAGCATCAGTATTATCAACCTAAAAGGAACAGTTAAAAATAAAATTAATGATTTGATTGACTAGTTAAAAAAATATTTGAATAGCCTTTTTTATTTTTCTAACTTCTTAAAATCGAATTTATGACAGACTATTGATTATTAAAAAAATCACATAAAATACTTACCTGAATAGATTTGCCATCCATTGCAAAAACAACATCACCTGGTTTAGTAGCTTTGCCACTAGGCAAATTTTCAGATAAAGGAATAAATCCTAAAAAATAATATGTTAGCTTAAGTTGTTCATACTAATTTAATGAAAACGTTATCAAATGAATTTAAGCAGTCCAAAACCATAATTCCCAGAAATAAATGTTGTTAAACTTTGGCTTTATTTCCAGGAGTTTTATGAGAATGTTTAAACAATGGCTTCATTATGTTTCTTATCCTTGATTTATTCATAAGTTTCCTTGTATGTTTACACTTTTATTAAAAATAAATAAAACTCAATTTTTTCCTAGCAACTTAATAAAAATAGTAAATTAATAAGTGAATAATATTTATTATACACCATACAAATCTAATATATACAGATAAACTAACATTGAAAGGATTTTACATAATATAGATGAAATATATAAATATGAAAAAGCTAAAACACCTACTCACACCAGCTTTTTTAAATGCAAAAATACTGAAGGTATTATTTTTGTACTGAAAATATTATTTACAGTAAAAACATTTTTTGTAGAATTTTATATCTAACAATTTAATCCACATTTGTTACACAGTAGTAAATGTTTGCTGGCATTTGTCTTAAAATTAATTATCTTTTCCAGTATTCAAATAGTTTGTGTTATTTTTCATGTCATTTATTCTTTTCAGTATGCAGTATTTTCATTCAATTACAATGAAATTTAACTGTAATTAATTCTTGAGCAAATTCTCATATGAGAAATATATACCTTTCAGATTTATCTTCAATTTCAAAGATGCTGCTCCGAGGAATGTGCCAACAACGCATCCAGCTCCGCCCATATCTGCTCGCATTTTATCCATGTCTAAGCAAGGTTTCAAAGATATACCTCCACTTTGAATGTAAAAATATGAAAGAATTAATTCAGTGCAATAGTAAACAAGAAATATAAATTATGCCAAATGTGCATTGGTTATAAAACACTTTCCAACAAAATTGCCTTTTTTGGCCAAAATTTGACAATGCATGGTCACCAATCTAAGCAAGATTTGGCAATAACCTCAAAACTTTGTAGCACTGTTAATGTAATTTTGCAAGACTCAGTAAAAGAACTTTAAATATTATTGTTATCCTTTAACAGATTGTAAGCGGTTATATACTAGTGTACATACTTACTGTATTATGCTTGAAATGGATGAATGTCCCTAAACTGCCAGAGACCGGCCATAATGGTTTACAATTCTTTTAAGTGAAAGAACTATAAATGCTATACATGTTTTTTTGATAGAGAATATTAATTTGTAATTCTTAACAACATATATTAATTTTTTTTTTTTTTTAAATAGATGAATGTGTCTAATCTATATTTTAGACAATGACTTATATTGATGACACGGGGCATAATATAATGCATCGGATTTCTTTCTGGAGAACTACGCTGGCTAAATGATCCCTTTTCAATACAGTACATAGTACATAGCGATTGATGCATACTTAAAAAGGCAAAAAATTACATGCATTCTCATAACTTTTGGCATATAAAATTTTATGTGATAAATATATGCTCATGAAATCAATTTTTAATCAGAAAAGTCACAAAAAAGCACCATTTTAGATAAAACCATTTAAGCTTATATACACAGCATCAATAAATAAGTTTGTTTTATCATCACAAGTTCTTCATGATAATTTATTTCACGCATTTTAAAAACAAATTGATACCTTAGAGACTAATAGCTTAGCATGTACTAAGAAGAAAATAAATTTAATTATGGAATAAATGCCTTTATACTGTCTAAAAAATATCGCATCTTGGTACCAAAGATAGAACAGCAAGGTCACAGCCAGAAAAATTTTAAAACCAACACATGCATTTCTAGCTGTGAACAGGGAAGAACTTTGTTCAGTTGACTACTGTGTTGTCTCAAAATACATTTGAAAAAATGAATGAAAAAAAAAAAAAAATGTGATTCTATTGAAACCATCATGGTGGTTCTTTTTCTTTTTTAACTTTCTTTAACTAGAAGGCGTTCATTCTTTTTTTTTTTTTTTTTAAACTGAATCATTTTTAAAATATTGGTAGATTAAATTTTGCAAACCTGTCAAATGTTATGCCTTTTCCAACAAATGCAATGCAATCTTCAGATTCAGGAAGACCATTGTAATGAAGTTCAACAAATTTTGGAGGTTCATCCGATCCTCTGGCAACACTTAGGAAAGATCCCATTTTCATAGATTCAGCCCATTCTCTATCCCTAGATAGATAAATAAAACTAAGAATAAATATAAGCATACATAAATTAAAAGAAACCAATAGGTTTAAGCTCAGGTCCCACATAAGAATACCAAAAAGGCAGTGATACCGACCTTTGTCAGTACCTGGGAGGGTGATAACCTCTCTCGCCTGGACTGTTGTGTATATTAAAAGGAGCTCGAGCAGATAAAATCTGTTGTGGCTCCAATGTTCTCCATGTAGAAATGATACTTCTGGGGTGGTTTCTCATCTGAAATTGGTTCAAAATTAGGAGACCCCAAGCTCATTCGGTCTTCCTCCCACTGAGGCTCAATTGAATGAAAGTTGCTCAATTTCAACCATCACCATCTTATATGGAGGATCTGACAGCACTATGTAGTTAGCCAGTTGGCATTGGAAACAACTACTTTAGCCCTTGCCCAGTTATCTTTGCATTTACATGTGCTGGACCTTGTTCCCAGTTACAGCATCTTCTAAGGCAAGGCACGATTTTAAAACTCCGTAAAAAAATAGGACCAGGGCCAAAACATCAACATTAGGTATAATTTTTATAGCTTTATAGATAAATTTTATTTCTATGATCTGAGAACATTTTTTAATTTAATTTCCTTCGTTCTTTGAATGAATGCACTTACACTTGCAAAAAAGCAATAGTAAGAGCATTCATACTTAAATATTCTAAAGCTGAAATTTAATTGTCTGCTACATTTAAAATTTTTAATCAGTTTTTTCTGAAAAATACAAATGCAGTTATAATGTAATTTTACAAAAAAAATGAATTCAAATACTCAACTCTCACCTCACAATAACATTGACAGGAAGATTTTCAAACTTCTGAGAGACAGTATCAGCAAAAATGGTAGGTGTCATATGATTGGCAGGAGTTTGTGTTAACAGACGAGCAAAATTCTGACTTTCAGCAATAAATAAGCCTTTCTGAAATTCAGATTCATAGCTGGAATTCATACTATAAACAGAAAAAAAAGTTACACCTTATTAAAAAATTTAAGTCAAAATAATCATTTTCCAAGTAAAATAAAACTCACACAAGCATATCAGCAATAAAAGTATTGTTAAACATTTTTGTAAAATTTATAGCTGCCACAAAGCCTAACAATTTTACACCAACAATAAGATGTGATAAAGAGTATATCAATTGATTAAATTGCAAATGTTGGGAACTTTTACTTCCTAAGTAATTATGCCAACAGGTGATGCGCTATAAGGGAACAATGTTTTGAATGGGTACTTGGTAAGAAAGCGATAGGAATCTCTTGTTGACTGTGCATTAGCACTGGTGTTCCAGATTGATGAAAATAAATAATGAAGCTTGAAACATAAGTTTATTAATTACAGCATATACATAATAGGGCCTGCAAAGCTTTTTAAGTATAGTTTTCAAGAAACATTTTTTCAGTATACTCTTAATTCTTGAATTAAAGAATGATAGAACTGCTTACACTATGCAACTTCTATTTTTCATTGTTTTCCTACTATCAGAGTCTTTACAATTTTTGTATGCTACATGGTAGTGATACATGTATACATACATCTAGAAGTGAAGTATGTGAATATTCTCATAACTTATTCAGACACCGATTCATATTTTGATTCCATTTCTACTTTGCTTTTTATACTATCTGATGGATATATTTCAAAATTTAAAATGTAGCTGAATCTAAGTCGAAAGACATTCTCAATTTTTAAGGATTCACAGCCACCATGACACACCAGATTACTAAAGTTCGAACATTATTTATAAAATGCAATGACATACTTCTTATTCTAAGTAATTTAGTTCTAACATTAAGTGGGCAACTGTTTACAATTGCATTCTTAAAAGGGAAAAAGTAGGGTAACAAGTGCAAGTTCAATAAAAGCTGCAGTTTACGCATACTGTTCACACTATGCAACTTCATAATAATCACAGTCTGGCAAGATTAAGAAGACTTTTCAGTACAATTAACAAACCATTCATATGCCCTCCCCTCAAACATTTTTTCATAAATAATACTACAAGAACAATACTAATCAAAGCGGCACAACAAATATTGCCTTTTACCATATCAGAAATTAACTCTACAGAAAATTTGTTCTACAAGTAAAAAGGTATAAAGGTGTTACACCAGTGGTCCCCAACCCCTGGGCCGCAGACTGGTACCGGTCCATGGATCAAATTATACCCAATGAACATTAAATTATTTTTTTATTAACTGTGATATATTTTTGTCCGGTCTGGGCTAATTTATACCTTTGTAACTGAAGAAATCCTGTAGCTATTTTATATTAGTTTACTGTTTATTAAACATTTCAAGATTATCAATGAAAATTGCAATTATAAAATTCAAAATAAATGCGCTGTTTTGAGAAATAAGAAGCAACAAATAGAAAAATAAATACAACATCATTTATATATTAAAATTTTAATAACATGAACATTATTGAATGTTACTAAATCAAAACAATCTAAAATGCAAACAATCAACATCCCCCAACTCAGCGGGCAGCAGTAAAATTATCAAACGTTGACAGGTCTGAAACGATAAAAAGGTTGGGGAGCACTGTGTTACACTATTCAAAATAAATATTAGCCAAGACAACATAGAGTAGGCGCACAGTTTACTCTGCTTAAAGTAATATTCGAATATCTGATTGTTACCAAGTACTTTAAAGAACATCAGTAGATAGTTTTACTTATCTAAATGAAAGATAACCTGTGCTTGATCAAGTTATTTGAATAGAGATTTGAGAGAAGAAAAGATATATTCATTTTTCATACACTGCCTTCACGAACGGTTAAAATCAATAGATTACCTCAACAATTAATTTTCTTTAATAAAATTCAACTGGCATTTTAGTTTGCTTCTAATGTATTACAAGAAAATAATCAATACAAAAATAGTTTTACGCAGTAAAGGCCTGTACTTAGATTTATCAGAATGTCATTTCACTACAGACACGTAACTCAATAGAAGACATTACAATGCAAATTCACATTTTGCAGAAATTTCAAATAGCCTCGTGTCAACAGCTGTGGAAATACTTTCACTTGTTACAAATGGATGAGAATCCATTAAAAGAAAACACGATAAACCTATTACATATCTTTATCTAATTTCTTAAGGCAAAAAATTATAATACAAATACAGGGAAAAAAATTAAAACCTTCATACATACATATTACATATATATTGTGCAAGTGTGTGAAAAAAAAAAAAAACTGGGGTTCATCTTTTTCCTTTGTAAAAAAGGAAAAAAAAATTTGTTGATCTACTACTACTAATTATACTAAATAAAATTAACATTTTCAAAAATGTGCTCTGAAAAAGAAAATGGAAATTCAAAATACAATTTCTTTGTAACAACATATGCAAAATGTAACAGTAAAGAATGTTATTTTAGCAAAATAAAAACTTAATAAGTTAAAGTAGTTTTTAGTAGTTAAAGTAGTATAAAAATGAATGAAACAAGAAAAAACAAAATCACAATGCAGGTAAATATAAGTGTACATACTTATCATGTTTGTATAAATGTATTTGACTTTTAGGCTTAGGAGACTTCTTTTTAAGTTGATTATAACTAAAGAGAATTAACTGGGAAGCTTCAGCAACACCTAATAAATAGTTTATAAAGACAGTAAATATAACTGAATTTCTGTCTTTATCATTTTTATGAGCATCAATGCATAAAAGCAACAGTATTTAACAACTTAAAAATTCTGACAACATACACATATATACTATAATCCAGGTTCGTAAAATTATATACTTCATGACTATTAAAAAATGTATAGGGTGTCCCTGATTTCCTGCCAAACCGGTGTTGCCAAGTTGTGGGGGTTTTGGAGGCGAGATTGGGTTAATTTGTGAATTTGGTTTATCCCATACTGACAAAGCTTCCTCTTGATTTCAATTCCCCCCCTTTAAAAACTGCTCTAAACTATTCCCCCACCCCCCAACTAAAATAAATCCCTGAAGGTTAAAAATTCCCCTGAATCTGGAGAAAAATCCTCCAATTAGGTAACACTGAGTAAAACTTTAACAGTAATAAAATACATATAAAGAAGGGTTTTTTTTTTTTTTTTTTTTTGTATAGGAATGTAGGGTAAGAAAGGAAAAAATATAGGCAGAAAACAGGAAATGCTGTGAAAATAACAAAAACTGCTTACATATTACAGTAGGTACTCAAAATGTGCCATCATTAACATTGATACACAGCTGGCAGTGTCTAGCAAGTAACTGACATACCCTTTTGAAGATAAGTGCTTTCACGAACAGTTGCAGTAGCAACTGTTCGTGAAAGCACTTGCTATACACTGATGAGGAGCAACACCATAAAACACTCTGATGAGGTCCTCATCATTCTGGTCGACTCTAATGAGGACATCAACGAGGTCCATTAGAGGTCCTCATCAGAGTCAAACAGATTCTAATAGATGAGTGACTTGAGGTGTCTGCAGAAGAAAAAAATGATGCTTGATAAATCTGTTGAATGTGCTGGCCAAGCATTTTTCGATGACCTTACAGTGGGAGAATTACAATATTTTAAAGATTGATGGTGTCAAGCAAACGTTTGTTCGTTTAAGAGGATAGCGACTTAAAAAATTTGACCATCTTCATGTTAAGGAATCCTAGCCAGGACAGGAATATGTTCGATTTCATAAAGCCTTGATATGACTGATGAATGCTAACAGCACTCATCAGCGATTTATAAACCGCTGTTAAAAGTGAGCAAATTTAAAAGTTTTTTTAAGAATCACTAGAAAAAATTTGTGAATTACGATAAAAACTTATTTCCTAATTTTCTTAACAAAAAGGGTAGTTCAAAAAATGTAAGCAAAACATCACTGTTTAATACACAAACAACATGGGCATGTTATTAACATATAGAATTTAACTAAAACATACAATATATTTTCTATTTACAATAAAATGTGCAGAAGCAAAAGCCTAATAAATTAGATCTGAAAACACTGTAAATGATCACATATTTCATAGCTTTTTGAAGTTTGTAAAAATTCAAAAGTGAATCTGCATTTTCAAATGCAGCCAAAATATATCACGAAATAGAAAAGTCAACTGTTAAAAAATCTTAAGAAGCAACGAATTTACTTATACTAATAAAAGCCATTCAATATATTAAAATTTTGAGGGTTTTTTTTAATGCATTGAAATATACCTATGAAAGCAACACATTAATAATTTTTGAATAATATAAATTGAAAGATACATACATTGAGGATTATCACATGGATCAACATAAATATCTTCAAACACTGAAGCAGCCTGAAGAGATCTTATGCCCACTATAAAATAAAATAATTAAAATTAGACTATGTATTTAACTAGTATAATCTAAGATAATCTAATCAAAATGCAGCATCTATTTTATTTTACTTTTTTAAAATAAGGTTCAGAAACATTTATAAATCTGAGCAAAAGAATAAAACATTTGGGCAGAAAACTTTATTTTAAATCTAGCAAATCTACAATTTTAGACAGCAGATTAGAGGCTACATATTGTGAAGGTGGTAATGTGTCATTTTTAGCAACTTTCATTTAAGAGCAACTCAATTGAGAGTCAGGAGGAAT
Organism: Cheiracanthium punctorium; assembly: GCA_038373885.1. NCBI lineage: Eukaryota > Metazoa > Arthropoda > Arachnida > Araneae > Cheiracanthiidae > Cheiracanthium > Cheiracanthium punctorium. The sequence continues at coordinate 216,524 of JAWZYV010003121.1, forward strand.
GATGGAGCTGTTGAGCAATGTGAATTTACAGTTGCAGCCAAATTCAAGCAAGACTCAATGTTTAATATGCAGAATTCTATTGTTTATAATTCCTTGTACAAAGTAAGCAAAGTGAAATTTTTTGTGTTAAGATTTTGACAGAAAAATTGATTTAGACCATTTTCCAAATTTACTTTGACTAGTTTCTGTGTGATGTATCAATGTACACATGAATTTATGTACACACTTATGCATGTATGATCCAGTTTGACTGACTGAATCCATTATGACTGGCTTTGTAGTGACATCTGAACATACAAATGTAACTCAGATATGTCAAAAATTATTATCCATAGACAGTAGTAGCTCATGACCTGTTTGAGTGGCAGGGTTCGAAAAATAGTCCAAAATTATATACATGTATAGTGTTGACTCTAGAGAAAAAGGGCCGCCGGGTGGGGATTTTAAAAAAAAAGGGCACTCTTCCAAAAAGGGGCATTTTTTTCTGTTCTTTGCAACAGCTTCCGTTCTGAGTCTAGGTCTTGACTTCTGATTATGTAGTTTATTATTTTGGTTATAGTTAATTAATTAACTAATTAATTATGATTTATTTTGCTATGATTATGACATTTGTCACAATTTTGTATGTGCCTGCAAAATTTTTAGATGACCGAAGAATAAAACAAATTAGAAAAGTTACTTCAGCTGAAGCAGGGCAACTTGTTACACTGTGTACCAAACGTATTAGGAAGTACAATCAGACAATTTTTTGTCTTCCCAAGGGTTAAACTTGAATCATTATGCTTCAGAATACCAAGTTCTGGAGTCCTTATTCTCTCAGATTCCCATGTCTGCTCAGAAAATAGCAGGCCATTTCACAAATCTCATTTGGCATATCCTTACACAACTTCAGAATATGGAAACTTTATTGTAAGTTATTAACGATAAATTCTAAAGATTAAATTAATGTTTAATAAATAATTTTGTATCAACCAATTGCTTTTTAGTTTTTATAACTAAGGATTTGTTTTACCGATAATGATTAATTTAACTGTGTCTACTAATCCTAAACAGTATATATTCTATGTAAATAATATAATTCAATTACAATATTGGATAATATATATTCTTCAATACTGTAACTGTAACTAAAAATTTTGGTATAACATGGTTTAATGTGCCCCCAAAGTTGGGCCAGGGTACTCCAGATTTAGGGTATCTTGGTCCACTCTCCAAACTATTAAACAAATATACAAAAAGATGTATAGAATGTGTCAAAAGAAAATCTCTGATGCTAAGAAATGTGTAATTAATCTTATGGAAAAACAAACAAACTTTAGTTAACTGTTTAATAAGACAAAAGAAAAAAGGACCACTGTGTCAACTTCCCCTAAAAATAGATTTTTATGTTTTATTTTTCTACTTCTGGCAAGCAATTCTTCTTTTTTTCTTTTCTAAGAAACATTTGGCAGCTTTCTCAAATAATTCTTCAGATTCAAAGCGGAATTTAATAGTGAGAAAATCATTCACTTTTTTTACACTTAGCAAGTTCCTTTGGGATGTTACAATTCTCTTAATTTGTGAGAATGTTCTCTCAACTGATGCTGTTGATAATGTCAATATTAAGCCAACACTAAGGAGAAATTTTATTATTTTAAATTGTTCTGTTCCAATGAGTTTTCCTTGGTCTAGAATGAATTTGTACAAATTGGACATCGATTCTAATGGATTTAAAGGACCATCTGTGTCTAGATTTTTTACTAGATCACAGAGTTCTCCCCACTCACACAGAGTTGGGGGTTTTTCCATAAGATCACAGAGTTGGTGAGCCACTTCCTCTTCATTGAATTCAAAGAACTCTGCTAAGTAGGGCATTTTACTGCTCCCTAGTTCAGGAAGATTAGATGAATATTTCTTTTTTTTGGATAAATCTAAAGCTGAAAAAGCAAAGATAATATCAGAATTATCCATCCTTTCCTCTATTGCTTCAATAAGCTGTGGAATCCACTTGCAGAAAGAACTTTCAACTACCTCTTCAGTTGAATCATCAGGTATAATTCCAAGTTCTTGGGCAACTTTTTTGGATTTCTTTACATGTAAGCCTCTTGATTTTTTAATTTTATGTAATGAGGCTAATGTAATGGCCAACTGGGCTTCTAGGTCTCCAATATTTACGTCTTCTGTTTCTAGAAGCAAGTTGAATGGCATTAAAATTGCCAATATATCACTCAGCCAGCAGAACCCCAGGTATGTTTTGTACATTTTCATATTTTTTAGCAGGCTGTCAGCTGTAACCCCTTTACCATTTGTATCTTTAGAGGCAACTGAATTTTCTAAATCAACTAATAGTGCTTTGTAGGTCTTTAGGATTGCTGACACTGCTTTATCGTGCGACATCCATCGTGTAAATATTGCTTTTTTTACAGTGGTAGTTTTTTGAGTTTTTTTATTTGATTTCACCATAGTTTTCAGTACTTCTTGAACACATTTTAAAGAAGCTGTTTTCTTGCAGCTATAATGATAATACTTATATATTGATTGTATAAGTTCATCAAGTGAATTTAGAAGGGGAATTTTTTCAAAAGTCGCTTTCACAGCTAAAGCAAGCTTATGATTATGGCAGTGGATACTGATTAAATTTGGAATTACCTTTTTTAACTGTGTCACAACTCCATTTCCTTTACCCATCATGACACTAGCACCATCAGTACCTACTGCTTGGAATAGTGTTAATGGGATGTCATGCTCTGAAAGATAGCTTAATATTGCACTTGTGATACAGTCTGCAGTACCATTTGGAATTTGCATATTGCCCAAAAACTTAATTTTCACATCTCCAGCTTCACAAATATTTAACACATATGGCTAAGTGTTTCCGTGTTGAGACATCTGAAGACTCATCTATTAGAAGGGAAGCAGCTGTACTCTGTTTTAATTCGAATAACTGTTTTGATCTGCAAACAGACACCAAGTACAGACACCAACAGACCCATTTAATAATTCATTTTGGGCAGTAGGACTTGTGTACTTTGCATTACCTGACACATTTAGCCCTTCCAGATCTTTGCTATGAAAGCCATGTATGCCCAGGTCTATTAACGATTTAAATAAATTCCTGAGTGGTAGGTTGTGATCAATCAAGAATGTCAATCCTCTCATTGCAGCTAAGATTGAGCACAATTCCTTTTGTGTATAAAATGGTGGTTCATAAATTTTCTTTTGATTAGCTTCAATCGCAATTGCTTCTAAATGCATGGCACTTCTTTGGTGCTCTTTAACTTTATCGAGCCTGAGAGTAGTACATGCCACTTCTGACCATGATTTTGATCCATTGGCTCCTTTTAAGTTTAATCTTCTGCACAGCTTGCAAAACATTCCTAAACATTTTGTCCCATTCTTCGTGAAAGCTTCAGTACTGAGCCATGGTCTTCCAGATTACCAACTGACATCATATCCAATTTTATGTTTTGAATCTTTTTTGCTTGAAAGAATTTCTGTTCTTGAAGAATCACTGCAATAAAGATTTGTAGCATCATTATTATTTTCTTGCTGTGCAGTGTCGTTTTTAAGGGGATCATTAGCATTCAGACACTCTATTTCTGTTCTTGAAAAATCAGCAGTAGAAGGGATCGTATGAAATGTAAGATCTGTAGCATCATTATTATTTTCTTCCTGTTCAGTGTTGTTTTTAAGGTGATCATTAGCATTTAGACATTCTATTCTTGAAGAATTATCACTATTCTTGCTATCAAAATCTGGAACACCATCATTATTTTCTTCTTGTGCTGTATTTTTAGAAGGATCATCGGCATTAGCATTCAGACATTCTATTTTTTTTCTTGAAGAATTATCACTATTCTTGCTATCAAAATCTGACTTATATGAAAAATGATTTAAAAAATTAATCCCATGGCATGACTTATTACAATTCTGGATGCGGTCTATGTTGAGAAGTAGCTGAAAGATTGCTTTATCTATTCTAATAAATTTTTCAGGTAACTTTTTGTTTTGTTTCCTTTAATGGGTAGAAGGAAACCTACTTTTTGAATGCCCATATGTTGCTTTTTTTTTTTTTTATGCCTCCAGATTTTGGTGTGCCCTGTGTATAGCAAAATTACACATAAACAACAGTTATTTAACTTAATAACTTAGAGAACACATAATTCAGATAATTAAGGATATGGCAGTGTAAAACTAATGACTTATTTTAATTACCTGATATAGCACATCGTACATTTTGCAATATTTGATTGCATCCTTCAAGAGGATCATCTGCTTCTTCTTTTGAACCCAAATCAACAATGGAGAAGCAATCGAAATCAGTATCATTCTTATGCTTGCAAAGCTAAAAATAGTGGGGAAAAAAAGAAAATCTGAAAGAAACCATAAAGTTGAAATTTTTAGGCATTACAACTAATTCATTTTAGTTTATAACCATACCAATTTGTTTTCAATGGATGCTAATCGTAATCAATTACACATCAGTTTGAAGTTTGATCAGAGTACACCCCCCCCCCTAAATAAATAATAATAATTTTATGTCAGTCATTGCATGCTCTTTAATTTTTTTACTTTGCAAGAATTTTGTTTATTAATTCTGAAAATATTCCATAGCCCACCTACCCAACTTTTAGAACTGCAGGTTTAGCATACATTACACAACTGTTTCAAGGTAATAACACAACAGTTAATTAGATATCAAACTTGCAAGCTTTTTCACAAATCAAACGACCTAACTATTACAGCCCACTAATAAAATATCCAAAACAAATTTTCTTTGTGCAGTTATAATAAGTTACAGTAAAATAAAAGTGAATTGCTTAGTAATAATAATACCTCTTCTGAGATCATAAATGATTATTAAGAAAAATCTGTGTTATTAGTACTTTAGATTTTTAGTAATATTAGATAAACAATTAGCATGCAGTAATATTTCACTTATGATGCTTTTTGAGGTTAAAACACTTATAATGGTGTGATGGAGATCACATATCTAATTTAATAATCATTTAATTTGGCTTTCTTTAATGTAATCTATCCAAAATCAAGAATTCTAAATCTTTTCTGTTCTCATTTTTCGGTCACTTCGGCTTTTAAATCTGTATTTTTGTTTTCTTGTATGCATTTTTCTTAATTGTTTATTTCTCTAAATGAGACATGGTGCCGTAGTTGTGGTAAAAATAGATTGCATTGCATCCGTTTGCAAAATCAACGTTTACCCCCTTCTTTGGCTTGGTGTTGGCGTTTTTATTTTGTGTTGCCCTGCTACATCTTTAAAATTATTTGCTCGCGATTACGTCATTTTATTTTTATTGGATTAACTTTTAGGGTTGCTCTGGAAGGGGCATTATTGATCTCAGTCAAGTTATTGTTCTCGCTAATGTGCAATTCTCTGCTGGCGTAATTTTTAATTCTTTCCATCTTAATTTCACTGTCTATATAGACGTATTTTTTATTTCGATGAGCCACCACCATCCGTTGTAATAAGTTTATGTTTCAATAGTATCTTTTTAATAAAATAGTTTTAAGTATTTAACGTTTTTTTATTATATTGTAACTAAGTGTATCGAACCTGGATTTTCATGTGTCACAACGCAGTCTTAATAATTTAAAACAGCCTAACTAATTAACTTCGTTATAAATGGTGTTGTGATATCAGTATAAAATCTGCAGCTAAGTTTCTAAGAAAATACATATATGTGAAAGTGTAAGTTTAAAAAAAAAAATGTAAATGCAGGTATTTTAATATATTTTATCTGTACAATTTTAAACAAAAGAATAGTGTGTCTTTTTAGAAAGTGTGAAACCTCCCAAATTTTATCAACCTTTACTTAGTTTAGGAAGATATGGAGTGTTTAAGCTGATCAAATTTTTTTACACTCAATGCAAAAAATTCCAGAGCAGGGGATCGAACCCAGGACTACCACTTAATGTGCAGGTGCTCTTCCACTGGGTGATTCTGGGTTGATTCCCAGATGAAATTTCTCACATTAGAACCGTTGGCACTTATCTTCTGAAAAACACAGATTAAACAGATGAAACATTATTTTGCAACAACTCCAATATGCCATGGAGTGTGTAATAAAAAATCTTTGAATACTGTAATAAAAATTTCTGGGGATAATACCAATAAATGTAAAAGTAGACATACCAGTGAGGCCCATATAAGTCTTTGTTTAGCATGCTTGTAAAAAGGTCCAGTTCTGAAAAGAAAAAAGAAATATATATTATAAGCTATGTATATAATATATATTATGAGGATTTTAAGTTCCCAGACTGAATCTATATTTAAAAATATTACCAACTGAGTTTCTGAAACACATGCTTGTAAAGGACATCAAAACATATATGGAACTGATTTTTAGCCAAGTCTTTTAATTCGAATCCAACTGACAATAGAATTGTAACAACTGTGGATTCAAATTGATGACTCTCCAAGGACTTGTTAATTTAGGAAATGGACTTAATTGGAAGGAGCAAGATCAGAGGAGTTAGGAGGCAAGTGCACAGTCATACACACAATTCAACATTTCGTCAACTTTGGTAGCGTTATTTTCACAAACAAGTACAAAATTTGATAATAACTTTCTGCTCAGTAAACATAATTTTGTTTCATTGCTACTATTGTATGAATTAATGTGCCCACAAGTGACTATTGAAAAAAATCATCACTTGGTTACAATTTAAAGAAGAAAAGGGGGGGAGGGAGAAGAAAAGAGTAACATTGACACATTTTTTAATAGAAGAAAGATATCCTCTCTAGGCTTTTATAATGTTTTCTGATATTCTCTGGCTTTGAAACCATATGTAGATTAATTATTTTAGACATTGATTTGCACAATATTGTATCTACAAAGTGAACTTGTCTACAAAATGCAATGTCGTGGCATTTTATTGACCATGTGTGATTCAGGTCAAGGCACTTTTAGAAGGGAACAACCTACCAACACAAAAACATTGCAGTTATTCTATCACACATATTTTTTACTTAAAAAAAAAAAAAAGAGATACTATGTTGAATGCACATTTTATTCTTTTTATGTATCTATAGAGATAACTTTTTTACCATGTGGACTGATTTCCAAAATTCTTATTTTTATTGGAAAGGGATTAGCTTAGGAGTAGTCCCACATTAATTTGGTCACATTCTGATGATTTTATCATTCTGAAAATCAGGGGGAAAATGTGTCTTTAGAGCATTGCCTAAAACAGGGATTCCCAAAGTATATGATACGGCACAGCAGAATGCAGCACAAAGAGGCAATGGATGCTGCGAAGTGATCATGATTTCATTGAAGTACTTGCTTGAATTTTAAATTAGAATTATATTAATTATTTTTATATTTTTACTGCATTATACTTCTCTAATTTGTACTTCACAATTGTACAAATATGTGAATTATACATATAAAACAACAGTATGCTACAGATATTGTATGATGTGGATGCCATGAGAAAATTCGAATTATCTTAAGGGCGCTGCCGCCACTTGGATAAGTTTGGGAACCCCTGACCTAAAGGATTGCCAGTAACAGTATTAGTAGTAAAGTAAAAAGTCACCAAGGGCAGCAAATTTTATTTCTTGCCAAGTTTGACATCAAAAAATAAGTTTCTAAAACTGAACTCAGCTTGTGAGATCTATATTTGGCAAGAAATTGCTAACCCTACAATGGGAGTTTTAGTAAAAAATTCAAACCTCAAGGTTTAATTAACCAATTTACATACAAAAAAAAGCAACATTTGAATATTTAATGCGTAGAACATTCATTTTAGACTGAATTAAATCTTAGTAGACCAGACATCCCTTCTCTGCAAATTGCAAAACCCTATTTTACAATGGAAATAAATTTTCATTGTGGTGAAGATAATTTGAAGTATTTTTTTTTAAGGAAGAAAACAATCATATTTGTAAGTTAGACTCAATCTGGGAATATTTTGAATCATAGCATTACACTTAAGGCATTGCATTGTAGTCACATGATCAAAAATGGGCATGTGACTGCATTTATTAATCAAAAATGGTGTCGCATAAAATTGGGACATCTAAAGGCATAAAAAAATAATAAAGTAATCAGGAATGAAAATATAATACAAGATTTTAATGCACTGTGGATAAACAGAACTTTTTCTCCAATAGCAAATATAACAAAAAGCCTATATCATAAAAAGAAATAATTTGACAAAAATGAAATAAAGCTAATGATGAGATGTCAACACTATTACTGATTTTCGATATTTATTATGAATTTACTTTTGATATTTGTAACAGAATAATGACAAACCCTCAAAATGTTTACCCATGTCTTATCGACACAAACATCTTTAGATAATGCATTAACTTATCAAATTTTCCATGTTCATATTCCTTTGAAAAAATTTACAATTGAAAGACACTTAAAAATACCATTGTCAGAATAAATAAAAATAAATATGCTATTGGTTCACAAACATCTTTAGATAATGCATTAACTTTTCATATTTTCCATGTTCATATTCTTTAGAGAAAATTTACAATTGAAAGACACTTAAAATTACCATTGTTAGAATCAATAAAAATAAATATGCTATTGGTTTAAACCACTTTTTACACTCTACTTTTTTACTACTTTTTAATGTTCTCTGTATCATACTTTTTTTACAATACCAAATTCTCCAAGATATATAATGGGTTTTTTTAAGATTGATAATTGTCAATACTTCTTTTTGCTTCCAAATTAAGGTAATTAAAGCACCCAGTTTTGAAGCAAACTATATATATATATTATATTTAAAACATGCAGCTTTCTGAAGAAGTAACTGTTGCAAACCAATGATCATACACTAACTTAACATAGAGACAATCGCAGTTCTACAAAGAAAAAGAAACAACAAATCATTATAATCAGAGGGCGAATTGAACATTTTCCCAGGGGGGGGGGGGCATTTGAAAGAAAACATTCTACAGGAGGGGACATTTGAAAAAAGAAAGAAAAAGGGAGGGAAGATGTAAATGCTCCACACACATAATATACCTTATTGGTCCGAATGTAATGTGGTATTTTTTGACTGATCATTTCCCATCAAAAACCTGACTTGTGCTAAATTCAAGGCCTAAATATGGATTTTTCTAATTATCTTGATGAAAAATTTCTGGGTAGCTTTATAGTCGGGCTTATATGGTATTAGGCGACAACATGTTTGGGAAGCAACTTAAATTCAAACAAAAGTTGACCCCTGATTTTCTATGCACATTTATTCTTGCTTATGTCAATTGTATGTCTACCCTACCCCCAAATTCAGTTCGCGGCAGACCAGTGCTTGTTCGTTCATTTCGCACACAGTTTACCTCTGAAACCTGACCCCAGTTATAGAATGAGAATGGCATCAGGCATGTGTATATCTATTTCAAACGGATGTTTGTAACTAGCTCCTTTGTCTAGCAAACAAAAGAAGAATTTCTATTCTCAATACTTAAAAACGTTAGGTACTGTTGAACTTGTAGGGACAGAGATTAATTTAATTTAACATTTCTCCAGGGGATAAACAGTACCCCTGGCAGGGATCCATTAACATTACTCTAGCCAGGGATATTGCTTTCTTTAGCCGTGGAAGATCCCCAGCACACCCCCTTCCCAACAATTTGCACCCTGATTATAAATTATGATGGTTTTTCAACTTACGCTTTTAAAATTTCAGACAGCTGTCCATTGCTCCTTTTGTCTATTTCCTTAAAACCATCTGTATAAGAAACTACATCATTATAGTCATCGAACTTTTTGGTATATACACCAAGAACAAGGCCTTTCATCTGAAATAAAATTTCATAACAAAATGAAAACATATTAAAACCATATGAAACACATTGAAAACACATAAACACATGATGAAAAAATATTGAAAAAACAGTTATTGTAATATAAAATAGAGGTAACTGAATGGCGGTCAAAATCAAGAACTGTTCAGCTTAGCTACATGACTTAGTTATTCCCTTAGATCAGTGTTCCTCAACCTTTAATGGCTGACGGCATACTAAAAATATCTAGAATTATTTCCGGCATGCCTGAACATAAAAATTGTAAAGGTTGTGCGACACAAAAAATTGATAAATACAAATAACTTAAAAAAATTGTTTATTTACCAAAAGAAAAAAAATATTACATTAAATGAAAGGGCTAAGCCTGTTTTTCATGGGTCTTGCTGCAAACAGCTGTTTCAAAAATTGGCAGAATGGTTTTCCATGCTATGAAATAAGTTTTGCTCTTTTGGTTTACAGGGTGTCTACCACAAAAAGTAAGCTTGATTTCTTGACCATAACAAATACGAAACTCTAATATCAAAAATACATCGTGGCAGAGATGCAGAACATGTTCTATACGGCATTCTAGGATTGGGGGAAATTTTGCAGAAAAATATACAACTGATTTTGATTTTAACAATGAATTACAAAATTCTTTGAGTTTTTCTTTTCCCTGCCCATTTTTAAAACTTTTTTCCCCCCCCCCCCCAACTTTTTCACTGATCAGCCGTTTGCTTTCAACCGTTCGTTAACTTGGACCAATTGCTATTTTGTAAACATGTGTGTAGCTTGTACATTGTAAATCTTTTTACATCTATGGTAACACAGAACTTATGAAAGTCTATAATATATCATAAAACTTTTGGGAAATAGAAGTTATTAGCTATGAAACATTGGGATCAGTGATAATTGTAATTTTACGTGGAATCCAAGTTATTGTTTTTAAAAAAGAAAATGTGGAAAATAATCAAAACACTGAATTTGACAGGGAATGAAGGGAGAAAAAAAAATTACTCTTAAATCCAACAATTTTAACTTTTTTTTGGGAGAGAAGGTGGATAACTGATATACTTTTCTCAAGGTTTGAAGACACATACTTGCCAACTTTTGAAATTCCCAAGGTGTAAAACAACACGCACTTGACAGATTGAACTATTGTCAGTTCACTATACAACTATTTGGCAGACATCATTTTTGATGATTTCTGCTAAATAACATGTAAATGACATTTTAAATGAATTTTAGAAATAGCAAATGAGCAGTATTTTAATGTTTTCAAAAAAAAAAAAAAACATGAAAAACTGTTAAGTTTTGTCTGTCACAAAAAATTCGAAACTAAGAATTTGAATGAAATGGAAAAAGCGTAGATGAGTCGCAAATCGTGACCTAGTGCTTGATTTCTTGACTTTTCCGTGACTTCCGTGACCTTTGCATGATGGTAGACACCCTGGTTTATAGCTTACTGTAAGAGAACAAGACAGGACATGATAAATAGAAAATGTCATATTGCTGATGTGACACCACACAGATTTAATAATTTTTCAAAAGCCCTGGCAGCACATTAGACTATAGCTCACGGCACACAGGTTGAGAAACACTGCCTTAGATAATCAAGCATCGCTACAAGCAATGCAAAAGTGGCAACATTTGTAAATATAAGTACAGTGGTCGCCACTTAATTCGGTCGGTGGTTTATCCAGTGAGCCGCTTATTCTGGTGAAAATTAGTATGAGATCAGAATGAAATGGCCAAATTTCACTGGTTTTCCACCGGTTACCTCGGTAGAGAGTGCTGCTTTATCCGGTCAGGTAATCTTTGGAGATTAGGTAAAATTTTGAAGTTAGCTTTCAGAGCGAAGTGAAAGCCAGTCAAAGATGACTCATACTTGTGTGGAGGTGTTGCGATAATTCGGACAAAACAATTTTTAATACATTTAACAGAATTTAAATGAAAATAATGATCAATCTGACCCACGGAACCAATGAGACACCTGATAATGACGCCGACGCCGATGTGTGCCTGAAGGGGTACATATCACAAGAGTAGATTTGTTGAACGCTATAAACAGTAAATGATCACCTCTCTTCAACATTCAAGTCAATTCAATTTGTGCTACATGATACTATGCCCCTGAAACAGGCTTTAATTTCGGATTCTCTTCCCCCCCCCCTCCCCAAGAAGTTGCAATTTTTAAAAAATAAATGGGTATGAGGTTGCCATCCTTGGTATATTAGAATATTATAGGAGTATTGGGACAAACCCCACCCTCTGGTTGTTGTATGTGGAACATTTATTTTCAGACTTGTTTGCTTGGTCCCAAGAAACTGCCTATAAATCCTCCACAAATATAGTGAACAACACACAGCATGGAGAGTTTAAAACATTCAGAATGAAAAAGCTGTTACAGTGTTCACTGCTTATTCCGGTCACATCGGAGCTGATTGAGACTGACCGAAGTAAACGGTGGGACCAAAGTTAAAAATTTGAAAATTTAAGAAAAAAAATCAGTAAATTAAATCAAAATATATGAACTGGATTAGTCAATAGTTTAACGTATGCAAATATTTATTTAAGAACAAAGAGAGTGAACAAGTAAATAAAAATACATGCATTTATTGGACTATATTCCGTATCCGGTGCTTTGTTTACATATTGATGTTTGTTTACATGTTTGATTTGGTGATACTTCTGGCACCATCTTGGGCAATGCACATCGGAAGTGAAATACCCTGCCGGTGGTAGTTGTGACTGGCAACCATAAAGAGTACGTGTATCGTCAATTTGAAATTGTTTGTGTTTCACGTTATTGATGGAAGGGAATGAAATATGTTATGCTAATGCATGAAAAGAATTTGTTTGTGTTTGATAGAAATATGGTGTGAATATAAAGCTAAATAAAAGAAAGCATGCTGGCGTTACCTTATAAGCTGGTGGATGTTGAGGACATTTCTGAGCGGTTATTTAAAAAAAATAAAATAAAGGTAAATGTTGTTTTTTAAAGAATCTTTGCAATGTTTAAGGTTTTTAATGTGAATTTTAAATTGATATTGGATGTGTCTATGTTTTCGTAAGTGCTATTTACGTGCTAATCATACTGACTTTATAAGAGGTGTACAACTAGGTTGTTTAATCCACCGATGTTTTTTTGAGTTCAAAATGGGCCAGTGTTTGCCCAGTTTACATTAGCTGTACAACTAGGTTGCTGAATCCACTGAGGTTTTTTCAGTTAAAAATGGTCCACTGGTCGCATAGTTTACATAGCTGTACAACTAGGTTGCTGAATCCACTGAGGTTTTTTCAGTTAAAAACAGTCCACTGGTCGCACAGTTTACATAGCTGTACAGCTAGGTTGCTTAATACAATGTATTTTTTTTTAGTTAAAAACGGTCCACTGTTTGCTTATTTTAAATTGCCATTTACTGAATTTGCAGACGTTCTTTTGGTTAAATATGGATGTTGTATTTTGTTTTAATGTTTTTGTAAATGGAATATATGTGCAATTTTAATGTGTTAAAATACTTTGCTGATCGTGCAAAATGGTTGGTGACAGTCGCTGGAGCTTGGGGGTTGCCAAGCTCCAGCGACTGTCGCCGTGTTTACATGGGGTGCGCACCGGCTTGTATGATTTTACCCCTACTTCTTATGTTCACTTTGTTATTTTGTTGATTTTAATAGCAACAGTTGCTAATAATTTATCTTGGTGATGACTGGTGTATTTAAACAGAAAAGTACCTAAATTTGCAGAGTGATCTACAATCATGAAATAAACCACAGCAAGAATAAGCTACGCAAAATTGAATTGGAATTGCACAAGAATCTGGGTTGCCTACATGTACTTTGAAAGAAGTGTTTGTCTAGTTCCTTAGCTGAGTTTCATAAACAATGGGCGAATCTATGAAAACTCTATCAATAAAATGAAATAGAACGAACTCGCCAAATTGTCCAATGCCTTCTGAGAAAGATCCATTATTTTTGATTAACCACTGTGGGAAAGTTCACTATTACTTCAACACTTCTTAAACAGTGATTGTTAACAAGTATATGAAGACAGTATTTGCGACCCCACATGTGATTCTGATTCGACTTACCAGGGGACCCTTACGACTTACCTTTACGACTAGGGAGAGTAACTTACTCTCCCTGGATGTTTAACGATTGTAAAATAATCTTGTATTATAAAACTGCACAACACATTTTCCTTTTATAATCTGGTAGTTTGTTGTGCTGTTATAGCAAAGCTAAGCAGGGCTACTTGCCCAGGGTACGAGGTTCCTTGGTCAGACGACTTTCTAAGGTTTCTAACATGTATTGACATTATATCGGGAGAAAATTCCAGACCATTAGATCAACAGCTGCGCGATGGGCCTGAACCCAGTACCTTCAAACTTCACCTTTTAGTCTGGTTGTAATTAGTTTAATGTAGATAAGGTTCCAATAAAGGGCTTTATTGTAATATCACTTAATACTATTCATAATAGTTATATGTGCGTAGTTGCAGTAGCGGATCCAGGGGAGGGGCTAGGGGGCTTCAGCCCCCCCCCCAAAAGAGATTGCTCAAGGGTAGCAGGAGATTGCTCAAGGGGCAATTCTGCTTTATTATACACTTTAAATAGCTAAAATGATCATATTTTATTACTTAGCCCCTCCCCAAAGCCTAATACATTGGTTTAGACTAAAATTTTGATTTATAGTACATTTTAATCGGGTGAAATAAGCTTTTTAAAAAATTTAGCCCCTCCCAAAAAAAATTTCTGGATCCGCCACTGCGTAGTTGTATATGTATTTGTGTTTGTATAATCTGTGTGGTTGGGTGCGTGCATGCAAGCGCAATGCTCGTACAATAGATAAATTCATATACCAGCTACGCCCCTCCCCCCCAATAATTTTGAAAACTTGACGCCTACGGCTAGCATTAGTAATTAATACTCACTTGATTAGATTTTGAAAGTCTATAGGACGAACAATAAGCAGATATTCGAGGTTTGTTCACGAAACAAAAATGTGTAGAGGATAACAGCTTAAAGTGAAACCTTGTTAATATTTTCATCTCGTTCTTTGTGCAACTTTGAACAGGAAAATAACTTTTCCTCTTTTAAAAAAAATTCTAGATTCTGGCGAACATATGATTTGTTCAGAATAAAATTCAATTCAATCAGTAAGTTTTTACTTTGATCATCTGTAATTTGTGTAGTCGAGGGAGACCTATCAAAGAACAAAACCACAGAATATATAATCGTCTGTGTTTACAAGTATTTTAAAATAGATAACATGCAAATCCTGGCTATGAAGTAGACTTAAATAAAAACATATTTTATCAAGTAACACAAATATACACAAATAATTTTGATTAGATTTAACTTGCTACAAATTACCTTCAAATCAAACAGAAACCACACTGAAACTTTCTCTTAGGTCAGGTGGTGCGTTATACATGAGCTCGCCACAAACCGTGCCTTCAGACCAACCAGAGTAACCATGACGTCACTTAAGAGGGAGAAGGGGTATGTCTCTTTACTGCTGCTCATATTTTTTGCTGCTGCTATCTGGTGGTGATAAAAGCAAACAATTCGGCAGCAGATTATATATATTCCTGCACTTTGAAGTATGAAATTTTTTATTTAATACATATTTCAAAATAAGAGTTTGTTATAATGTTTTTAAAAATTAATTTAAAAAATAATAAAAGTTATGCCAAAAGTCCATTCAGTTGATAAGTTACGTCTTTTGTCGTTAATAACTTTACGAAACAATATTGCTTTTCTGTCTTCAAATTTAAATAGTTTTTCTGACAATCTTCAAGGTTTATGTAGTTATTTAAACTGCATTAAAATTTTTTTTTTCATATTTAGCCTGTGTTATTTGCGGTCGTATTGCTTAAAAACAATAAATGACGTCACAAAATTTCTATTCATGAAAAAAAGTCATAATTGTACTACGATGGATCTTATATTTAAAGCTGCTCTTTCAAGATATGACTTTCAAACAGTTTTTAAAATAATCTAACTATGTCAAATACTACTTCAAAAATTTCAAAAGCAAGTTCAATTCACTTTTGTAAGATTTATTTTTTATTTTATGTCGCAAAGTTTATAATAGTCCATGGATTTATTTTAAATATCTCTTTCTATGTGACTGACTGAGCCATTCTTGTAAAAAAAATGTTATTATTGTAAGCGGCTTCATATAAATCAAATGATGTTTATTATATTATCAATAAACTGGAGGACAATCTTTAAAGTTACTGAATATTTTTTCTTAATTAACTCATTTTTATTATAAGTGTTGTCAGATTAGTTTATGTATGTATTTAATTTATGAATAAAATCTTCAAATCATTATATGTTTAAAAAAAAAGTGTTATTTTTCCCTCAAATATAATGTATTTTTAGCTAAGTAATAGTTTTGATTTTTTTTATATCACTCACCGTCACATTGCAAAATTAAACTTATCCATTTTTCACCACACCCTTATTCTGAGACTCAAAAAAAAAAAAAAAAGAAAAGAAAAGAAAACCCTCATTAAATTTGGATCAGTACTTACAAAAAGAAAAGAAAATTTATTTTAAAAATCAATGTTCATTTATTTAAACTATTATTTCTACATTAAATATAGCTCGAGTTTTATGTCAGATGTCTTATGACAAGTCTTATGTTACTGTTAAAAGATAACAGCACTATATATAGTAAAAATTTCTTCCTATCATAAAAATCAGGGCGTAATTTCCTGCGGGGCATTCGGGGGAAGTTACCGCACTCCCCCCCCCCCCTCATAAAAAATGGAAAAAATTGGACATTTTGATTTGAATTCAAAACAAAAGACTGGATATTGTTTAGTATTTTACATAATCACTCTGTTACAACTTACAAGGTTATGTTGCAATAAAATATTGCTATTCATATTCATATTCATATTATTTTTTTTGGTACAGTCATCCAAAGTGATTATATCCTGTACTAGCCCATTGAACATAATGTATTGGAATTCTTTTTGTTGCTCCTCTAAAAACTGCGCATACCAGTTTCAATAAGGTACAGCTGCGGAAAAAAAAGGCCCACTTGTACATTTTTCGGCCGTCGTTTGTCGCACAGCAAAGTTACAGATACCAATCGTTTACGATTGACGCACACGTTAATTTGCTATGCATAAAAATTGCATAAGGGGCCATCTACATATTAAAATTCGCACCAACTTTTTTTTTCTCAATAGCAACCCCTAGATTTCACTTCATATTTCAAAAATTTAGCTCATTTTAACCCCGGACACCAATTTTCAATAAACTTGGACAGAAAATGAATGAGTTATGAGCACCCAAAATCCCCCTCCCCCTTATGTTAAAATATTTTTTTCATACTTCAATTCATATCTCATATAATATTGGTAGTAAGAAGCTGATTTTTATTCGTACTATTAGAACTAAACGACCCAAACATAATTTAATGTGATTATGATTTTTAATAAATCATTAATATGAATTAGGAATTATTAAATTAATATTCAAAAAAATTATGAATAGCGACCTAGCCAAATTTCGATGGAAATAGATGCAGAAATTAATATTACATGGCTGTGCAAAATTTCAAATTTTTACGTTCAGTAGTTTAATTTATATTAAATAAAATGTGTTATTTTCATGAGTTAAGGGACCGTATATAAATTTATTAAGTGAAAATTTTTTGAAAATTGCATAAAATAAATGTAAATTAGATTTATTTTGTGCAAAAACACAGTAAAAGATACCAGTATTAAAAATATCAAATTTTGAAGCAAATAAATTAGAGGTTTTTACAGTTTGTTGGGGGATTCTCTAAAGCGTGTATTGTTGCGTCCGCTACCATATTCCCCCAAATAAAATATTTCCCAGCTATAGAATTAGATGCAGTAGATGTATGTCTTCTAATACAACGTCCTATTTCTGAAAAACTAACATCCTCAACTTTCTAGGCATGAATGTGACCTTTTTTAATATCGGAAACATTAGGTCTTTGGAATTCCCCATACTTTATCAAACATTCAAAATCACGTTTTTCTGTAAAAAATTTTTTTCATCTAACTATAAATTAAATACCGCCAAAAGTCTTAAGAATATTGCACATTGCAGGCGATAGTATTAAATGAAGAAAGTGAAATAACAAACACAGTGATAATATTGGGTCGGCAAAAAAGTAATTGCGTTTTTTTACATGCAATTCAAACAAATAAATTTTCAATCATGAAACCATTCTTTAAGTTCGACCATAGCTGAGTCGAGCAATATTCATGCTTGTATCGTCAGAAGAGCAGGGAGCAGCCTCTAACTCCTGCCAACATTTCATCTGTCTAAGAGAAACATCAAGGGAAACACTGAATAACAATTTCAAAATTACAAAGATTTTCAAAATCCTTAGCAGTCATTTTGCATTTTCCCCTTAAATCATGTGTACGAACCAAGGAAGTTATGAACTCACGGGTCATTTGGACCCTACCCTTGATATTCTCAGTACAAAAAACTTTAAGAGAGATGGGAACAATATTTTCCTTGAAAATAATATTAATTTCTTTTAATTCTCGCGAGCGAAATAAATGAAAGGCGAAAAGTTCGGAACCTACAAATAGCGTTTTTCAATTTGCAGAAAGTCCCTTCAAAACGCGCAAAAATGAATTAGCTATATCTCCGGAAATTATCGTAGAAATTTGGTGAAAATTTATATTTAGGGTAATTTGAAGGTTTTCTTTCGTTTAATAAAGTCAAAATATGGGATTGCCATTGAGAAAAACGAAGTTGATGCAGAATTAAATATGAAGACGGTCCCTTAAGCAAATTAAATTAATAGTAAATTAAAGTACGCGTTATTTGCAAACGAATGGTATACATAACTTTGCTACCATTCGTTAGACGATGAACGATGAACCATTACGACGAACGATGGCGAAATAAAGAGCAAGTGGGCCTTTTTTTTCCGCAGCTGTACACAAACAAACAGAAATCCTATTACCTTAGCTTTGTTGGAAAGTATGTTAAAAATATAAATATTCCTCTTATGTAACCGTATCGCACGGACAGGGAAAGTGAGGAATTTTCTCTTTCAATGTTTAGCAGACAAAATTAATGTTCTAAACACTAAAAAATCAAGTCCTGGAATTTTGTTGAATATAGATCTGTCAATTAGATAGAGTTCCACATTTTCAAAATTCCCATTGAAATCACACTACCTTAATGTTTCGCATTAGAAATTTTTTAATTTCCCGCCTAATAATGAAAACATCATCAAGCTAGGTCATTTTCATTTTCTTTTCGCGCCATATTTGGCCATTTATTGCCAAACATCGCCAAGCTTGGCGAATTTTTTTAAGTAGGCATTATACGACCATCGTCGGACTATTCGCTAATTAGGATGCTATTGTGCGTAAAACGGATATCTGTAAACTGCCGTTAACTGTCATGCATTTTATTTTATTTTTTCAATGCTCCCGAATAAAAACTATAAAAAATGATTCAGACACTGTTTTTGATCAAGAGCTTTATCTTATAGTCTTCAACAACATACATCGATTTTGCGTTACGTTTGAAATAGCGTAATATCTCTAACATACAGGCCCTGATTACCGCACAGGTCAACTAGGCAACGGCCTAGGGCCTACAAGCTTAAGGGGCCCCAAAATTATTAAAATAGTTTAAGTTCTATTCCTAAAAAAAAAATGTGTTATGCGCTAAATTTTTAACAGTAATGAAAACAGATAAAGCGATCATTTTGACAGCACATTCCGCTGAGCAAAAGGATTTGTTTACACTATATTCAGGCATAAAAGAAACGTCAGTATTAACACCCCAAGAATTCCACCATGGAGTAGTCACTGACTTGACGTCGATTCCGAAGCATAACTTCTACATTAAATGCTAAAAATTTGTGAACTTTTAAGTTAAATCTTTTTGTACAGGAGAGAGTTTGCAGCTAAAGCACCCCCCCCCCTCTCATCCTTATGTGTGAAATTGTGAAAGAAATACTGATATCACTGGTATGACCAACAAGAAATGACTGCACAGGGGCCCCACAAAAGTTCTAGGCCTAGGCCCTCCGAATGTCTTAGTCGGGCTCTGCTAACATACGCTTTGAAGAATGACTGCTCTCAAATCACAATGTACTAGAAATCTTTTGGGTGCTCCTGTAAAAAAAATTATCAATACTACATACACCTTTTTCGATATGTTATAGGCTACATATATAAATTTCGTAGCAATCCATGCATATTTACGGAAGTTAGAGCACAGAATCACAAACACTTTTCAAACTTGTAGGAAAGTGCTAATAAAAAAAGGTGTAGTTTTTCAAGTACAGTGAAACTTCACGGAAGCGACCACCCTCCTTTCTGAGAAAAATCGGTCGTTAAGAGAGGTGGTCGCTCAAAGAAGTATAAACATTTGATTGCCAAGAAAAACACGGTAAAAAAAATATTGTTTATTTTGTTATTTATGAAACTGCGTACTAATACATAAGTAATTATACAGACATCTACTTATATAATACGCTAACGTATGCGGTACCAACATCGATGCTGTTTCCACGCTGAGAATGGCAACAGCTAGATGTAAACATTAGTGCAATAACAATAACGCATGTGTAAATATCCAAATTAACAGTTGAATGACGTCCAATGTAGCAAGCCTACGTTACGCAGTAGCTAGGTGACAAAATAACAATAATGGATACACAAAAATGCAAGATGTTTCGGACTTTTTCACAGCTTATCGAATTGACAATACTTGGCGCATGAATCGCCCCTCTAAAAAATGTCACCATGCATTGGGCTGAAGCATATTTTAGCAAGGGAAGAATGAAGCATATTTTCCAATTCCTACTATTAGTTCACACTCTCCCTATATATATTTACATATCTTGTTCAACTTTTCAATCGTTAATAAAATGCTTTTTATTCACCCATTCAAGTTCAAATATATATTTTTATTTTCCGAACATGTACCATGTAAGGAAAGTATTGTAATCATGAAAAAATTCGAATTCGAGATTTTGGTGTATTGACACGTTTTGAGGTCTTCTGAATTCATTTATGCTATTTTTACGAGATGTATGTATGTATGTGTGTATGTGTGTATGTGAGTGAACACGATAGCTCCTGAACGGGGCATGCGATTGAGCTCAAATTGGGTATATATGTTATAAACCGCCGTCGCAAGACCGGTATTGATTTTGGTGTGTATAGGACTTATAGTTTTTCTACAGGGCTACGACAAAGATTTCTTTTACATTATGGCCTATGGGGGAAAATTCTGGAAAGTGCGCTAGCGTTTAAACGGTACATTCGATTGAGCTCAAATTGGGTATATATGTTATAAACCACCCTGCATTGATTTTGGTGTGTATAGGACTTATAGTGTTTCTACAGGGCTACGACAAAAATTTCTTTTACATTATGGCCTATGGGGGAAAATTCTGGAAAATGCACTAGCGTTTAAACGGTACATTCCACTGAGCTCAAATTGGGTATATATATTATAAACCACCGTCACAAGACCTGTATTGATTTTGGTGTGTGTAGGACTTATTGTTTTCTACAGGGCTACGACAAAGATTTCTTTTACATTACGGCCTATGGGACGAAATTCTTGAAATTGCGCTAGCGTTTGAACGGTGCATTCGATTGAGCTTCAATTTGGTATATATATTTGAATTATTCATCGATTCAAATTTATTTAAATGCTTGGTAATGATCTTAATCGTAAGTGTTCGGAAAGTCGAGTGGAGTCACTCCAGATTTTTTAATTTGTAGAGGATGACACTTGATGTTAATACAGTTTTTACAAATATTAATTCATTCATTAAATTCCATTAATTAATTTTAGATCCTGTTACGTGGGATTCAAAATGAATGAAAACAATAAACTAAACAAACTGGATTAACAGTATCGACCCTTGCTTCAGAAACGGCCCTGCATTAATTAGTTAAATTTAATAAAAAGTAACTAAAATAAAAATTTTCTTTGTTGACCTAAGTAGGAATTAATTTTTTTTTATTACTTGTTTTTACTTTATTTCCGGAAAAATGAAAGAAATTTTTTAGGCCAGAAACCGGGACCATTCGCTAATAGAAGGTTATGTGGTATTTTCTAGAGGACCTTTTAACATTAAGTAGATACGATAAAATCGGTGCTATAAAAAATGGGTCTTTGGAGGAAGGATCGCTTAATAAAGGTGGTCGCTCACAGAAGTTTCACTGCATTTAGCTTCAGAAGCGAAAATTAGTGGAACATCTGAAATGGAGATAGAAAAAAGCATACTTGAACCTCAGAAAGCCATAAGAATCTCAAACCCTACACTTTGGAGAATAGGGATATAATCGGCAAAACGAAGAGAATTCGTTTTAATACTCTTACTGTAAGCATTTTGCTCTATGGCGCAGAAACGTTGGATAATCAATACAGAAAAAGGAAAGAAAATTTTGGCAACAGAGATGGACTTCTGGTGGAAACCTGTCAGAATATCTCGTACGGAGAAAAGAAAAGCATGCAAGTGAGAGAAGACAAGATGCTCCAGCGAGCCTGTAAAACTACTTTCTCTGCAACAAGAGACATGATACTGTAAAACAAGTGTGGGAAGGGCAACCTTTGGAAAGTTGCGAGCCAAACTTCAGGTATTAGCGAAGTCGCGGGCCCTTTAGTAGTTGAGATTCATATAAGATTTTAAATGGTTTATATCGGCTTTATATGGAGATCTAAAATGTTCTGCGGCGTGGATGAAAAGCAGGATCAGGGCACAGTTTGCCCATACGTGCTGTAAAACTTGATGAAATGCTTGTTAAAATTAACGCCACTACAGTAGAGTATCGCTATACAACGATATCCTCTATAATGATAATTCTCTCTATTACGATATTTTTTTCTGTAGCTCTGGCTTAATTTCCTTTCGATGAATGTAAAGCAGCTATCTGTTTAACGATATTTTTTACAACGATAATTCTCTCTCAAACGCTGGTAATAGTATCCTTTCTATGAAAATAATTCTCTCTATTACGATTTTTTTTTTTCACAACTGATGCCATACGAATTAAACGCCAAATTTGGTCCAGATCCGAAGAACGGTCTATCAGACATATAGCTCATTAGCATATAGCACCACTATAAAGGGAAATTATTTTTAGTTTCTGTAAGTTAAGAAAATTGTACCTTTTCATATTATTTTCAACAAAAAGACAAGTTCTGCAGTTTTCTCCAACCCCGAGTCAGATATACGACAATATACAGGGTGATTATAATTAAAGTTCCACTTTAAAATGATCAGAAAAGGAAAACTACTGGACAATATGTTATCAAACTTGGTGATTGCGTAAAGGTGGTCAGGGGATTTATTATCCGTGGGAAAAAGCTCAAAAATTCAACACCAGGGAAAAGGACGTATTGAAGGGGGGGCAGGAGTCTGGAACCCCCCCCCCCATGAAGATTTTGGAGGCGGTCCAAACGGTAAAAAAGGCAGTATTTTTCTCAAAAGGACACTATATCATTATCATTTTAGTAACAAAAATCAAAATTTCGTGCGGGTGGAGGTTCGAACCCCTGGACCCCCCCCCCCACCTTAAATGCGTCCTTGCCCCTGGTGTTGAATTTTTGAACTTTTTTTTTCTCCGATAATAAATCTCCTGACCACCTTTACCCAATTACAAAGTTTGATAACATTTGGTCCAGTAGTTTTCGTTTTCCGATCGTTTTAAAGTGGAACTTTAATTATATTCCCCCTGTACATAAATGCCTTGATAAAAACACTGGTAAACGCAAAAATACTCTGGGACAGATTACTTGAGAAATACGGAATGAAATTATGAATTGAAAATTAAATAATATAACTAAAATATTATCATCCTACATATTATTATGGAAGAATAATTCCATTTCACTTTGCATCTTGATTAAATAATCAATTCGCATGGGGTGATATGAAAGGTACTAAGGATGCCTTCGTGAGGAAGGGGGTCCCCACTGAAACTTTGCCCTAAGCTCCCATTTGTGTAAATCGGTCCCTGATAAAAATACACAAGAATTAATTGCTTCAACTTCAACCTGTTTTGAAATCAACCTAGCTATTTGATTCTGAAAACGGGCAATCCTGCAAGCACGGGTACTTCTGCCAGCAATAAGAAGAACGTACACACCATTTGTAAAACGTAAAACATTTATTCGAAATAACAATTAGAAAAATGGTAAAAAGACAGACTGCAAAATACACGGGAACAGTTCTTTTGTATCGAAAAAGTTTGATGGAGAGTCGCAGAAGATTGTTCGTCAGGTAAGATCACTGTGTGTTCGAATGTCCGATCACGCAGCACCCGAGCCGGCCGCCAGCATTTCCGGTCTTCTTACTCTCTTCGTTTCCACCCCTGCCGAGATCGTCTTGGCCAGCGTGGACCTGTCCGAATGGATAAAAACAAATGTTAGGCAAGATATAAATAAGTAGGTACTATCTGTTGTTCACAAGAATAACTCCCGCCAACAAGTCTGGTTAGTAGCGGTCGCTGTAGCAACTGGACTTGCTCATTTCCATTAGGGGGATGAGCGCGAGAGGAATTCGCGGAATGAAAGGTATCCTCACACCTCATGTTATTTTCCTTCTCCGTTCTCCATTTGTCGAAAATGGGGTGAGACTTACTTCCACGGCAACAGACTGGCATAAACTCCTTGACGAGAGCTATTCTTGTGGTCGACAGACAGTAAATGGTAAGTTGCGCCGAAAGAGTGGGCAAATGTACACCCTTCGCATAGGTGACCGTGCCAGGGACCGGGTTTAATACCCTGAGTGGACCTGGGTGTTGGTGATAGATAAATGCCTGTTTGACACCCCTTCATAAATGGCCATCGCGTTCAATCTCCCCGCATCGGATAGCGCTTGATGTGCCAGAGTCAAACAAATGGGAGAAAAATGAACCCATATAAATGGTTTTTTGCTCTGCTTCGATTCCTTTAGTTTATGTACAGGGTGACTGACTCTTTTGAAATTTCGTCAAATGGCCATCTTCGTATATTGGTTTTTGTCTCGAGTATTCAATATGCGCACCCTCTGTTAAGAACCCCCCCCCCTCCCCCCCGAGTTTACACCGAATTTTTTTATAAATTATAAAAATGAAACCGATGAATACGGAAATAACACGCTGGTCAGACCTTCGTCAAAAACTGCTTCTTTTGTTACGTCAGCATCGTGTCTGTCATCTGCTTTCCCGCTTCAACCAGTGGCTTACCACAAAAACGCTACTGCCGATTTATCACCTCATTTGAGCTTACGCTTCTACTTGCTTAGCTCTTTGAAGCGCAAGCATTTTCACATCAAAATACAGCAGACCAACTGGATAGACAGGGGCCAGGAGTTGGGCTATCGCCCCCCCCCCCTTGACAGACAAACCTAAAAATCTATCAAGTTGTTTGGAGTTTTATCCATTGCTGAAACCAAGCCCAACCGTTCGCTCTCCATAACTGGAAACACGCAACAGAGGAGACTCTTTATTGCTGCTTCCCAGCATGGGTCTTTCAATATACTCCACCGGATACCCAAAGACAACAAAAACTCTGGGCCTCAGAGGAACATTCGAAGACTCTTGCGAGGTGTGATTAGAGCATCTCGACATGACGTTTCAATGACGTCATCTGAGGACAGCCGACTGCACATCCTTTCTGCGCAGCTTTTCTATTGTATTCCTATTATATTCAATTCAGAAAAAGTGTATTAGAAACATTAGTTTTAATTATCCTTAACCACCTCAAAATATGAAAATGTCGCTGGAAAATCAAAGTCGAAGATTTGCTTAACCCATTCAGCCCATTACAATAGTCCAAAACTTGAATTTAATACTTTTTTCGAATGTCAAAAATCGGGTGTTTCCCATTGAAATACATTAAGCTGCATTCATACTGGTCGTTCCGTGCTGGCAAGACGCCACGATTATGTCACGAAGCAACATGGCGAAGCAAAGCGAACTCCGAGCAGAGATCGCAGAGGGTTTGCGAAATATCTGGTAAGAACAGATATTTCACGGTGGCCGCGGAGCTACAATCATTGGTTCCCAACGTGAGCGATAACGCCCCCTTGTGGGCGTTTGAGGCTTTCAGGGGGCGGTAAAAGACCCAGAGAAAATTATGGGGCGTTGATATGGCACGGAGGGGCGCGGGAAGATTAAACAAATATTGTCTAAAAAAGACTTAAAAATTACGCTGATAATATTTTAATAAAAATACTTCCTAATATAATTAAGTATGCATTTTTATTGTTCTCTGAAACTGTCAATTTATTTATTTAGAAAGCAATAGTTTATTATTTATTACTTCGTATCATCAAAACCCCTGCCTGTCCTTATAACAGGTAAGCTAAGACTTTTATTCCTCTTTTTTAAATGAAGAAGAAATTCAGTAGCGTTTCAATTCCAGGGGCGGCCCCCATTTAGGGGGCGGTATTGAAATATTCACTAGAAAAGGGGGCACCAGTTCGAAAAAGGTTGGGAACCTATGAAGTAGAAGAAAGCGTTTCCAGAGCATTATTCTGACGTTACACTTCGCCGGCGTACGGCGTGATTTTATCAGTGCATTTATTGCGGCCCCGCAAGCTCACGCGCGGACAACCTAGGCAGAAAGGTCAGGCTCGTCGAAATGCTCTATTGGGCGCACAAGCAGATTGCTTTTCCTTACCACGATGGCTCGTCCCATGACAGACAGAGGTCCGCACAGTTTTAGCTGGTTGTCCGACAGGTTGATGACAGCTTGTCCACTGCTGTCAGCCTCTATGTTGCCCAAGTCACCAACGTGCCTGCAGAATCAGAGGAAAAGAAAACAAGTGAGTATCTTATCACGACTGCGAAATGTTGGATTTGTTTTTTAATCAATGAATAAAAACACACCCAATAAAAAAGAAAACCTGAAACACTTTCATATTTTAAATACGCAGTAAATGCTATCCTAATTCATGCGTCGTCCCTATTTTTCACCTATATTCCATTAAACTGGAAAGTGTGCCATTATTCATGAGCGTGCTGTATTTTTTCCCCCTGTTTCCATAAAACAGTTCTTTGAAATCGAAATTTATATTAAACTAGCCGCCTCCGGCGACCAGTTGGTTCGCCTTCTTAATAAATCTTGTTCGGAGAAAATCCTGTTCCTCACCGGCTTCCTTGGCACTGGAATCTCTCAGATTCTGGATGGAATTTAAAATTAAGATAGGTACAAACAGGAGCCGCTCTAAGTACGGTAAGTGTCGCCAATGCTTACATAAAAAACACGCCCCCTTTGTTATAAGTTATAATTTATTGCATGTAAAACCTACAAATGTAAGTTTAATTCAAAATGTCTTATAATGTGACACACTTATTTGAAAAGTGTTCTAAAAAAAAAATAATAGATGTTTCTGGAAAATGAACTGTAGTTTCATTACGCATAAGACTCATGCCATTCAAAAAACATAGTTTTTAAATCGACTTATCGATACCCCTCCTTTCAAAGTAAGGGGCCAATTTTCAATCTTTAGCCGGGGGGCCCCAAATGAGCCCTAGTCCGGGCCTGATAAAAACTCTCTTCCAAATGTCCCCCCAAAAGACGGGAGGTCAATGGCTGTCAGTCGCCAGTGGTCATGAAGATGGCCGGCTGGCAATTATAAAATCCAGTAGAACCCGCATAGCGAGAAATACCGGTTAAAGGAATATCCCGCACATTGCAATAAATTTTTAATGTACCACACCGTAATCATTAGTCAATGCGATCTAGAATATCTCGCTTATTAGAATAAATTTTAGTGGCAAATTGGCTATATACCATTAAGCCAAGCGGATATGCTTATCAACACGTACCTGTTGGAGTCAGTCGGGGCTCCGTGTTCCAGTCCGAATGGATTGAAGTGACCCCCTGCGGACACGCATCCTATAAAAGACAGCAGAACTTCAAAGGGATGTTTCGATGGCAGAAGACTACATTAGAAAGGGCATGATCACTAAATTAATAAAATAAAAATCCAACATGTCCTACCTATAACCGCCAAGTTTGAACTGAATTTCGCCACCAATTAAAGAATTTTAATATTTTTGATCACGAAGTTAAATTTATAGGAGAGGACACTTCTCTTAGAAAGTGGGATAACGCCGTTGTTGCAGACAGATGGCGCAACAAACACTCGGTAACTGTGCATCTCCTGCTTTTGCGCATATTGCGCTGTATTTTGCGCATTTTTTTAATATTTCCATCGAGGTATCGAGGGTACGAAGTAAATGGAGATCGTCGAATGAGCAGAACTTAAAAAAAATATATAGACTTATGAACGTCAGATATAATAATTTCTATCTACGGATGTGTTTTAATTACATAATTGTCTTAAAATACTATTTCTTAATTAATAAAGGCGATAGTTTCGAAGTGAAGTAATATTTAGAATGTAATGCCGTGTTATTATTTTGCCCAAAGTCTGTATTTTAAGAAATATTAGTAAATTTAGGAGAATGTAATATGTGTGAATGCAATTTTTATAATAGTGCTCTAACGTAACATCAAGGGTGTAGGAAATGTAGGTCATCCGCGGTTTGTGTATATATTTTACTGATCTTTGGTGTTCTTTTTTTTCATAAAGAGAACGGAGATGAATAAATTAACATGACTTAAAATTAAATAACGAAACATATGTTAAAGGCAAACAGATCTTATGATTTCTTTCCTCCGGTGTGTGTATACATCATAATTTACTTACGATACGATCCTATTCCCTAGTTAATGCTGTGTAATGAATTGTTCTGCAGTAACATATATACATTTGCACTTAACATTAGGTGTGTGTGTGTG
Organism: Cheiracanthium punctorium; assembly: GCA_038373885.1. NCBI lineage: Eukaryota > Metazoa > Arthropoda > Arachnida > Araneae > Cheiracanthiidae > Cheiracanthium > Cheiracanthium punctorium. The sequence goes on from JAWZYV010003121.1 coordinate 245,063, forward strand.
TGGGGGGGGATATTTCATATTTTAGAAAGTACTATTTTCAAATAGGTGACTCTAAATTTTCTTGAATTTTAGGAGGCCAATTGTAGCCCTTTCTCTCATTAACCCTTTGAGGCGCAACCCTTTCCCAATGCTGAAAAAAGGGCAGCCGTTGCCATCGCTCGACTTAACTACCAGCAAGATGGCGGACGATCGAAACGTTCATCGCGTGCCACAGATCTAGAGACCCTTTTTTGACGACAGCTGGCTGTGCTCGCGCACAGCCAGCTGCGTCAAAAAAAGGTCTCTCGATCTGTGGCACGCGATGAACGTTTCGATCGTCCGCCATCTTGCTGGTAGTTAAGTCGAGCGATGGCAACGGCTGCCCTTTTTCCAGCATTGGGCAATCTATCCAGCTGTTCTCGCGTTCTTCCATTTTTCAGCAGTTGGCAGTGCTGTTAAAAAGAATCGCGACCATTCTTTTACGGGAAATAACGTGCTAATAAAAAGTAAAGAATTCTCGTGGAGCTATGTCACCCGCAACTATTTTTATAGAAATCCAATCTATTCTTCGTGACTGGCAACAGTCAAAGTGTTGGGTGTTCCCAGAGCGGGATCACTGCGCCTTAAAGGGTTAAGTTATACCTATATGATTATATACATTATGGCATGTTATTATTTTATCAACCCGTATGCAAAAAAATGTAATAGAACTTTACAAAAGTTCTATAGAATTTTGGCACGTTTTGCTAATAGACTCGTTGAATCCTGATATAATTGGCACCCTGTATGTATCAAAATAAGATTGCGTAGAGTGTTAACTCGATGAGAAAGATTACCATTCGACAGATCGCCGTACTGATGGACGTGGAAGCCGTGCAAGCCTGGGGACAGACCGGTGATTCTGCCGGATATCTGGACAGGCGCGGATGGATTCTGTAAGGAGAGAAAAAATAAATTAAATAAAAATAAATCACGGAAAGCGCATGCACACTCTCCAGCACACTTATTTTACTTGTCTATGCACCCACACTCTAACCATTCTACATATAAAATTTAAACATTTATTATTTTCTATTTATATCTTTCTGTCTTTCATTACTTCTTCTTTCACGTAAAAAAAAAAAAAAAAATGTAACATTTTATTCATTTCATTTTCAATTTAACCGTGGAGGCGCAATCCTTTTCCGCATCAATATAGAAGACCAACTGGATACACTGCCCCACGCTGGAAAAGTGCAGCTGTTGCCATCGATCCATTTAACTACCAGCAGCATGGTGGTCGATCGAATTACCCATCTGGTGCCACAGAATTAAAGAAATTTTCTGACGCAGCCAGCTATGGTCCAGCTATGCCGCGACGTGCCACGGCCGTGAGATTAGCCCAAAATAGCCGCGATTAGCCCGTGAGATTAGCCCAAAATAGCCGCGATTAGCCCGAAATAGATTAGCCCGTGAGATTAGCCCAAAATAGCCAGCACATTTCTCGCGTCAAGTTCAACTACGAGAATTTCAAACTTTATTACGTGAGTGTTTCTTTCTACGTTTCAGATGTATTTTAAAGCTACATATGAAATTGCACATTGAAGAATGCTAACAAAAGATAAGAGAAGTTTTTTTTCCCCCTTTGTTCTTCCTATTGTATTATTGATTCAAGTTTTTAGAAGTTAAGCGAATAAAGTGCAACTGCAAGTGATCGTTATTACGAGAATTTATGATTTTGCCATGAGGTGAATAGTTTTTGCTGCCAGCTTATAACAGCTCACAGTATTTTTTGCTGCCAGCTTATAATAGCTCACTGTATTTTTTTCTGCCAGCTTCAAATTCTCATTTCAAGCCCTGCTCTACACTCTCAGAAAAACTCTTCTTTATACAATAATTTACCCCTTATTTGTCAACGACTAATTTCTGTACACTATGGAAACGTAATATTTCCGTGAATTTTCCTTCTCGAAATCTGAAGAAGAGGAAAGAAAAAATTAATTGAATCTGAAGAAGTTTCTTCACTCGCACAGGAGGGGTGGGGGTGAGGGTGGAAACGGATATTCGTCAAATAACGGAGATATTCCTGCCAGAAAAAATTCCGTGAATTCAAGAAATAATATTTGAGAGTGCGTTTTATACACTAATTTATTCCTCATTTTTCAACGAATAATTTCCGCACTCCTTAAAAACGTAATGTTTCCGTGAATTCATCCCGAAAATCTAAGAAAAGGGGAAAAATTTCGTTGAATCTTAAAAAGTTTCTTCAACTGAGAGGAAGGAAAAAAAGAAACCGGTAATTCGTCACATAACGGAGAAATTCTGGCAGCAATTTCCGTGAATAGAAGGAGTATAGTTTTTCAGAGTGTAATTCTATATAGTTTCATGTACTTAATTCTCTTTGGTGCTGCCATTTATATATATGTAATGTATAAAAAGGTAATTTGGGTTTTACTAGTTTGCGTATTGTTCAAGCGGTACTTTCACTGTAAGTTTTGCTTTTCTGTCTTACTTGCCACGCGCGCTCTGGAGCTATGTTTTATTTATTTTGTTAATTGTCAGACATCATACCGTCGATTCTGAGTTCTTTAGAGTGTACACGTGACCCCACGCCTTTGTAATCCCGGATGCAGGTCATGTTCATAAATGTATGTAATTCGATTAGAGATAAGAGAGAGGCGGAGTTATGTCTTACCAACCCACGTGGTATGATGAACGTAAATACACCCGCACCTCGAAATTCCAGAGATTTCTGCCACTGGAACTGCTTAATTAGTCCACGCTGATTTTTGTACCCGTCTCCCCTCTCCTCTTCTCCCTCTATATTGTAACTTAAAGATAATGTTTAATAAACCATTTTACATGCCTTAACTCTGGAACTATACTGAAATATCTGGCGTCTCATATATATTTTTAAACTAAAATTTTCGTAGATAATATCTATAAAAAAACGACAAACGTATGCATAGTAGGTACTCTTATAGCTCAGAGAGTTAAAGCTGCTCAACAGTAAATTATTTTTTATTATTATGACTTAATACCATGCTTTTTGGCTTCATTATCCGTGACGAAGTTTCAGAGCAGCAGAGTTCTAATTTTGCACTCAGTTCCTTCAATATTTAACGCTTCGCCATGTTTTTCACTAGGAGATGACAAATAAAATACTCCGGTAAAAAAATTTACAACACTCGAGTTATGCAGATTTGTACACCTAAATTATCTTATATTATTCTAACTTAAATTTTTGCTGATTAATAATGTCTTTAAGATATGTTTCGAGAATTTTACAGATTAATAAACTTGTCACAAACATATTTCTTTTAAAATTTAATATACTTAAAATTATTCTACAACTGATGTAGCAAATTTTTGTTTCTTTTCCAAAATTATAAAATATTTTAAAAATTAATTCTTTTTTCCTCTTATTTAAAAAAAATCAGGAAATTTTTATTTCGAAATCATTACACTATGGGATGCGGAAAGAAAGTCTAAACAGCATCCTGAACACGTTTGTAAACAAGCATTTGACCAGATCGTATATTTTCATTCAGTTTCAGCTTCGAGGAACTATTTCGTCACGTTTACGTATGCATTGCCAAATATTTTAAACAAAATTCTACTTTCATTCATTTAGAGTTTATTGTTCAGCAACTGCATTTCCTGGAGTGTAAACAAACGACCGTTTGCATAAAACACTGGACTCTCTCTGACATTTATCTTTTAATGGATTTTATTTATTTATTCTTTTTTTTTTCTCGATTTTATGCGTAGCATTGTTGACGAACTGACCTGTTTTAATTCAATGATGATTTCTCTAATTAGGTCTTTCTAATTAGTTCTTCTTTAACCTTCTTTAGTTAAATGATTTTTCTCGGAGGTAATTCCGGCTCACAGTTTTTGAAACGCAAGTGAAATCGATGTCATTTTAATATCATAAGTTTAAAAAAAAGCTGCATTAGAAAGTTGACAGGCTCACGAAAAAATATGTAACGAATAGATCCACTTCGCTAAGTCTTAAATCCCGATTATCTGGGTATAGCCAAGCCTCATATTAGTTTATTTCCAACCAGTTGGAATTTAGAGTTTGATTATCTTGAGACACCAAAATGACGTCGATACTACTTGTGATTTGAAAACGATGTAGTGCCTCACCATGCCACAGTGGTTATGTCACTGAAAATGGTAGACAGCCGATGCGTGAAAGTCCCGGGTTCGGGACAACATTCCGCGGCTGTCGATCTAACGGCCTGGAGTTTTGGTAGGTTTTCTCCAGATGTAACGTGAATACGCATTAGAATCCCTTAGAAAGTCCTCCTGCCAAAGCACGCCCCCCCATCCTTGGCAGATCGCCCTAGCGTAGACTTTCTATAATCACACAAACAAGGGCGGACCCAGAAACTTTTTTCGGAGGGGGCGCAAATCGTGAATATTTATATTATCTAGTGTAAAGACCACTTAATATTGGTGAAAGCCCCATTTATCTAGTGTAGATATATTTTTCTCGGAGGGGGCGCGCGCCCCCTGCGCCCTCCCCCTGGATCCGCCTTTGCACACAAACAAACAATTGAAAACGACGTGGTTGAAAGAATTACACAGGCGTAACTGGGTAGGCATTTTGGGTATTTCAAAAGTACCCCCAAAGTTACAAAACGGGGTCTATGATATTCAAGGAGCAGAGCTCTCTGGCCGGCCTACTCATGTTGATGAGGGCCACCTGCGAGAACTTGTAGAAGAAGATCAGTATTTAACCACTTGAGAGCTAGCTAAAGAGTTAGATATTAATGCCATGCCCATTAGCCATGCTATGCATCCCATAAACTTCATGTACAAGTTCAATCGCTGGGTGCCGCAGGAGCTGTCTCAAGCAGATTTGGCGGAGAACTTTCGTTACAATCTGATATATTTTAACTCTCTTCTTCGTAATTCTTTTGTAAAGTAAAATGCTAACCAGGCCTTCGATGAGGAGCAGATATTGTATTCCTTAAAACAGTTATCATGCTTCAGCGTTTATACCTTTTGTAAGCATAAATAAACAAATAATCTTCTCCCGCGCAAAGAATGGACACTCAACCAATACAAGATAAAATGATGAGTTTGAAAATTATGAGAATCAAAACGCAGTTTTTATTATCAGTCCACTTGCACTTCAATAGAACAAAAGAGAGTGGAAAATAAACCTTAAAAAAATGTTTTTCCGATAATTTTTTTCCCTCCAAATATGGGAGCACTCATACAAAAAAAAAAAAAAAGAAAGAAAAAAAAAAAGAGTCAAATATGTAAGCAGCTTGAAAGAGAGATAAGAGGCCTGTTAAGTTCGATTTTCTGTGACATAGTGGAAAATGCAGGGAGTTATTTTAAAGTTTGTGATAAGACTGGCAAAAAAAAAAAAAAAAGCATTTCCTTTTACATGAAGAAGATCAAAGATTGGATGCTGACCTTGATATAGATTTGAATGCCTTTATTATATTTATATATTTTTATTCCAGAAGTTTGGAAAAACTTCTTAAGAACATTTTAAAGTACCTCAGATTGTGAAACACTTCAAAAACAGGATGGTTCAAACTAATTTGTAAACATCAAAAGTGTGCTCCCACTTAGCCCCTTAACAACAATGACATTTGTTTCGGGAAAATGAATCGAAAAGGGATTTTTTTTTCTGGTTTAATTTTGTTCTTGTTATCAATACAAAAATGTAAATAATTTAATATTTTGTAAAAAAAAAAAAAAAAAAGAAGAAAAGAAAAAGAAATTTAGTAGATATATTTGCATCTGATCCTGAAAATATTGAAAGGTACTCCTCATTTTCGTACGAATCTGACTTTATAAGAAAATTTACCTATTTGTTGTGTGAAAAAAAAGTTTAAAAAACATTAAGTTTAAAAAGAACTTCAATAAAAATATTTATACATGCGAGTCTGAAAAACCTGAGAGGCATTCCTCATCAACATTTCAGTTAGACATTAAAAAAAAAAAAAGAAAAGAAAAGAAATAAAACTGTGAGTATGATTCCACCAAAATTTTCCTTGCCGTAATAATAAAAGTAATAAAACTATGCGGAACATTTCCATTATAGCAAATTACCGTGCAAGCTGGACTCACTTCGGTGTCTCACCTAAATTCATTCACAATGCGCTCCTGCACAGCTGACCACACCACCTTTATTTCGACTGAAATCAATAGTGATAATAAAAACAAGCCAGTATTTGTTTTGAAAATAATGAATCAGGTATTAAAAACCTATGCAGGAAAGTAGAGTCCCTAGAAATACGAGCCAGTAGAAGTCGTCACTTTTGAGTACAGCGAAATATTTCGCCAGTATCCTGCCTTGGCACAATTAACGCTCATTTTGGCGCTTTTCAACGAAATTTAAAATAAGGGTACACTTTTGGTACAGACGGCAACCCTTGGACACAAGAATAGTATTTTGCACGTACATCTTGTGCCTTAATTGGGGAAAGCTGGGAAGGGGTTAACATCATTATATAGTTGCACAAAAGAATATATATATATATATATAGATTTTTGAACCTTTTCCTGAGCCACTTACCGAAATCCTATTATTTTTGTCTTTGTATTTACAATCTGCTGTGCGTGGCCCCTGATGAGAGTAACAGAGAATTCCCAATTTCCGTTTCAAATAATCTTGTTTTTTGTCCTTCTTTTTTTGCACACATGTCACTGGCCCCATGTATTATTGTTTCATGGAGATATGATAGTATGTTTTAGTCATTAGTTTATTTATTAGTTTATATAAAAATTACAGGCCCAATCGTTATCTTTACATGTCACGGGCACGTTTGAGCAATAGATTTTTTTTCAGCTCTGCTGTCAAGGTAACTGAGTCCACTAACAAAAAAAAAAAAAAAAAAAAAAAAAGAAAAAGAAAAAGAAAGAAAAGAAAAAAGAAACCGCATACGATTGACAATATGTATTTAAATTCAGATCACTTTTCCAGACCTTCAATATTAAGAGGAAAAAACCTCTAAACTCCACTCCCGGAAGTTCTGGCTAACTAAAAACGATACTCGGTGAGGGATTTATCAATCAGTCACTTTAGCACACACTACAGGTAAGATACAGCACAGTTTGGTGGCGACACCATGGCTTTCTCCAACCTGTTTATGCTATGACGAAAACGTGACTGGACGACACTTAAAAACGATAATAAAAGTCGCCCCAAATTGAAATTCTCCATAAGGAGGTCGAACACATCACGATAACGGGGTGGAAGAAAACAACCCCCCTCAGGGGCAATTCATTTACCTTTTTAGTTTTTCTCTTGCGAAAAGTGAAAGGTGCTGGGGAAATTACAAAAACTGGGAAATGCTTGGGGTTTTGCAAGAAGCAAAAAAGGTTCGTTGTTTGGGATAAACGCTATAAAAATTGTTCGGCTAATTGCAGAGGCTCCGTAGTGATGTAGCGGGAAAGTAATATATTTTGCGGATTTTGGTTAAAAAGTTGCAACAACAGCAGGCTTTTGGGGAAGAAAAAAATCTGTTTATACTCTCCCTATATATATATACTATATCTTGTTCAAGTTTTCAATCGTCAATAAAATGCTTTTTATTCATCCACTCGAGTTCAAATACATTTTTTTAAACTTGCAGTGGATGACACTTGATGTTAATACAGTTTTTTTCAAATATTAATTAATTCATTAAATTTAGTTAATTAATTTTAGATCCTGCTACGTGGGATTAAAATGGATGAAAACAATACACTAAACAAACAAACAGGATCAACGGTACGGTATCGACCCTTGCTTCAAAAATCGGCCCTGCTTTAATTAACTAATAATGAATTAATTAATTAAATTTAATAAAAAGTAACTAAAATAAAATTTTTCTTTCTTGACATAAGTAGGAATTGACTTCAAAATTTGTTTTATATTACTTGTTTTATTTTTTATTCAGATTGTTTTGTTTCAGACTTTTCTGCATTTCTGAGATGAATTACAATCCTTGTAATGGAAACTATCAAAAATTAACCTTCTTTTAAAGGAAATTGCAAAATTCTAACTATCAACAATTAACCGTCTTTTAGAAACTTTTTTTTTTCTTCATTTTATTATGCGTTCAAGCAGTAGCGTACGCAGGAAGGAGAATTTTTATGGGGCTGAAATCTACCCACCCACCTTTTCATTTGAACCCAAGTTTATTCGAATCACTCCGATCGTTACAAGGACTTGAAGGTTCTATTTCTGCGTTGCCGTTGAAGGACAAAGTCTGAATTTTAAAGGTGTAAATTTAGTTTATACTTGCAGTACGAAATTTCTCATCTGAATGCTTTAACATACAGACGAAGTCGGTTAAAATGACATTCGGAATAGCAAATTATTATTTATGACGCTATATCCCAAAGTGACGTCATAAAGCGAGTTTTTCGAATACTGAAGTCCGTTTATAGTAACAACTTGCGTATAACGTCAAAGTATTTAACAGTGCAGAATACTTTGGCGTTATAGGCAAAGTTGTCATTATAAACGGTTCGCTACAATAAAGTTCAGCTGTAAAAGGACATTAGTGTTATACGCGCTTTAAAGTATTTTTCTGCAGCATATGCGGTAAGAAAGCACTGCACAAATTCTTCGTACTGATCTCACGGTCGATCCTAGTGGTTGGAAAGATACTGCACACAGCACGTGGGGCCAAATTTAAGGGCGGCGAAAAAGAAAAAAAATTAAAATGTAAGGTTCGTAAAAAAGGGCGGCCAATTTCAATTTTCACGTGGACGGCCGATGGCCTAGGATAATTCCTGACGGTCAACGGAATATCAAGTGCGTTCAGGGCCGTATTTCTAACAAGGCCATCTTAGACCGCGGGCATGGGCGTCTGCAACATAACGCAAGGGTGGGGGGCACTTACCCCTTTCTGGATTTTTGTATGCCGTTTTCCCTGCTGATTTGTTCTTGCCATCATAGTAACCATATGAAGTAATCTTTGCCCCCCCACCCCATCCGGAAAATATTCTGCCGACGCCCATGGCGGTGGCAAAATTTTAAAGGCGGCATTTTCTTTATTTTTACTTTCCGAACATGTACTATGTAAGGAAAGTATTGTAATCATGAAAAAATTCGAATTCGAGATTTTGGTGTATTTACACGTTTTGAGGCCTTCTGAATTCATTTATGCTATTTTTACGAGATGTATGTATGTATGTGTGTATGTGTGTGTGTTTGTGTGTATGTGAGTGAACACGATAGCTCCTGAACGGGGCATGCGATTCAGCTCAAATTGGGTATATATGTTATAAACCACCGTCGCAAGACCTGTATTGATTTTGGTGTGTATAGGACTTATAGTTTTTCTACAGGGCTACGATAAAGATTTATTTTACATTATGGCCTGTGGTGGAAAATTCTGGAAAGTGCGCTAGCGTTTAAACAGTGCATTCGATTGAGCTCAAATTGGGTATAGATGTTATAAACCACAATTGTAAGACCAGTATTGATTTTGATGTGTATAGGACTTATAGTTTTTCTACAGGGCTAAAACAAAGATTATAAACGTATATATATTTGAATTATTCATCGATTAAAATTAATTTAAATGCTTGCTAATGAACTTAATCGTAAGTGTTCGGAAAGTCGAGTGGAGTCACTCCAGATTTTTTATTTTAAATAGCAGGCGGCGAGCAGCTGATGCTAACCTTTTTTGTTTTCTCGTCCATATTAAAAAGTATTTGGGATATATATATAAGTATCGCATATCAAGCGGATTAAAGGAATATGCAGGGGCGTCCCGATACAGCAAGCAAGGTAAGCATCCCATGGGGTTACCGTTTTCGAAGGGGAGCCCTTTTGAACTCAAAAGCTTGAAAAAAAGTATATAAAAGCAGGGCCTGATAACGGAAAAGGCTTGGGAAGCTTAAGCTTCCCCTCAGATTTTGAAAGGGGGGCTCAAAACATGACTGAAAAATTGAAATAAGAAGTAAAAAATTTTGTTTTTAAATGATTGTACAAATTTGAACAGAAGTGGAAAGCTATTTTTAAGGTTTCTCAGAAGTCTCATACTTCATGTCGCAACATTTCTAAATTAGTTCAGTTTAAGATGTTTCTGCCTGGGACATGCGCTCCAGTTGAGTTTTTTTCTATTATGGGGAACGTTTGGGGTTGACTTTCAATATGTAATGTTTAACATCTTTTAAATGTCACAATTAATTCCGAACTTTTATGTTGGGATTTTTATGATGTTATGAAACAAAGAATTCCCGAGAAAAAACCATTTGTAATAAAAAAAATAGGACTCAATAAATACAGTTTAATGTTCCAAATGTTTTTAGTTTACTCTTTAAAGTAGTTTCAAAAGTACTGTAAAATCTTGTTACAATGAACTAAACTCATGAAGACAATGAATAAAATATTTTCATCAAAGTCAATCATTAAAATTTATTTAATCAATGAAACATCATTTGAATAAAACAGTTATATGTGTTCAAGAAAATTATTAAAATTTTACTTTTTCCAAACAAAAAGGGGAGAAGGCCCCCCGAGATGAGACTGAGGTTCCCCTAACTTCAGAGGTTAATCGGTCCCTGTATAAAAGGGATGCCTTTTTTTTTTTTTTTTTTTTTTTTTTACGTTTGCAGGGGGAGGGGGGGTGCCACGTACCCTAGTGCCGTCCCTGAGGATATGCTGAGGGAGGCAGATTTTAATTTTGCCTACGGGCGGCACGAACTTAAACAGCCTGACTAAAACATTTCTGTGCCCCAGGGCACATTTCAAATTTTACGCCCCTGTGTATTAGCTAGCTCAATCTTTGTGCTCCTGTACGTAGCTTTAAACTGAATTTTTTTGTGTGGTTTATTTGTGTATGTGCACCGAGTGCCAGGGTAATCAGGTCTTGGATCTAAATGCGGCCCTTTTACAGTCTGACGTTTCTTTTTACTGGGGTGAAAATAAATCGCGTGATACAAATATATCATTTAAAATCGATGCACGAGACAAGAAGCGATTGAGCTATTCTCTCCGTTTTGTACTTTTTTGGGGGAGCAATTTAACAGTCTTTTTTACAGTCTGACGTTTCTTTTTACTGGGGTGAAAATAAATCGCGTGATACAAATATATCATTTAAAATCGATGCACGAGACAAGAAGCGATTGAGCTATTCTCTCCGTTTTGTACTTTTTTGGGGGAGCAATTTAACAGTCTTTTTTACAGTCTGACGTTTCTTTTTACTGGGGTGAAAATAAATCGCGTGATACAAATATATCATTTAAAATCGATGCACGAGACAAGAAGCGATTGAGCTATTCTCTCCGTTTTGTACTTTTTTGGGGGAGCAATTTAACAGTCTTTTTTACAGTCTGACGTTTCTTTTTACTGGGGTGAAAATAAATCGCGTGATACAAATATATCATTTAAAATCGATGCACGAGACAAGAAGCGATTGAGCTATTCTCTCCGTTTTGTACTTTTTTGGGGGAGCAATTTAACAGTCTTTTTTACAGTCTGACGTTTCTTTTTACTGGGGTGAAAATAAATCGCGTGATACAAATATATCATTTAAAATCGATGCACGAGACAAGAAGCGATTGAGCTATTCTCTCCGTTTTGTACTTTTTTGGGGGAGCAATTTAACAGTCTTTTTTACAGTCTGACGTTTCTTTTTACTGGGGTGAAAATAAATCGCGTGATACAAATATATCATTTAAAATCGATGCACGAGACAAGAAGCGATTGAGCTATTCTCTCCGTTTTGTACTTTTTTGGGGGAGCAATTTAACAGTCTTTTTTACAGTCTGACGTTTCTTTTTACTGGGGTGAAAATAAATCGCGTGATACAAATATATCATTTAAAATCGATGCACGAGACAAGAAGCGATTGAGCTATTCTCTCCGTTTTGTACTTTTTTGGGGGAGCAATTTAACAGTCTTTTTTACAGTCTGACGTTTCTTTTTACTGGGGTGAAAATAAATCGCGTGATACAAATATATCATTTAAAATCGATGCACGAGACAAGAAGCGATTGAGCTATTCTCTCCGTTTTGTACTTTTTTGGGGGAGCAATTTAACAGTCTTTTTTACAGTCTGACGTTTCTTTTTACTGGGGTGAAAATAAATCGCGTGATACAAATATATCATTTAAAATCGATGCACGAGACAAGAAGCGATTGAGCTATTCTCTCCGTTTTGTACTTTTTTGGGGGAGCAATTTAACAGTCTTTTTTACAGTCTGACGTTTCTTTTTACTGGGGTGAAAATAAATCGCGTGATACAAATATATCATTTAAAATCGATGCACGAGACAAGAAGCGATTGAGCTATTCTCTCCGTTTTGTACTTTTTTGGGGGAGCAATTTAACAGTCTTTTTTACAGTCTGACGTTTCTTTTTACTGGGGTGAAAATAAATCGCGTGATACAAATATATCATTTAAAATCGATGCACGAGACAAGAAGCGATTGAGCTATTCTCTCCGTTTTGTACTTTTTTGGGGGAGCAATTTAACAGTCTTTTTTACAGTCTGACGTTTCTTTTTACTGGGGTGAAAATAAATCGCGTGATACAAATATATCATTTAAAATCGATGCACGAGACAAGAAGCGATTGAGCTATTCTCTCCGTTTTGTACATTTTTGGGAGAGCAATTTAACAGTCTTTTTTACAGTCTGACGTTTCTTTTTACTGGGGTGAAAATAAATCGCGCGATACAAATATATCATTTAAAATCGATGCACGAGACAAGAAGCGATTAAGCTATTCTCTCCGTTTTGTACTTTTTTGGGGGAGCAATTTTAACCAAACAGTTCCTTTGTCTTCGGGCTGCGGGCGAGATGTTGTGAGGCATACCACTTAACGAAAACAGCAAACAATACCGCCTTTGTTAAGTTACGAAAAGCCTATGATTTCCTGAAATCACAGACCGTGAAACGCAAATGGGGAATGTAATAACGAAAGCTTAAGAATTGCGTACAACGTGTAGGAAATTGGAATTTTTTTAATCCCTCGAGCGTCTTCATGCGTGCATGTATTGTTTTAAGGCAAACCTGCACGAGGGGTATCTGCCTGGGAGGAGGAGGGGGGAGGGGAGGCACGAGCGGGGGACTTTTTAAGGATTTCTAGAACTCGTGTTCACATCTCATCTCGCAAAGAACTTCTCGAAACATCAGACCGATAGCCGCGTGGTAGGCCAGAACTCTGGTTATCTTCATATTTCAGCCATCTTATATCCTGTTCAGTGCCTTATCAACTCGGCCATGGTGGGGACCGAGCGTCTTGTTAGAGAGTAAAGAATGCAAAGTTGTTTCCACTCTACATCAAAAAGTTCTCCACTGTAAATACTTTACCGAAATGACTCCAAGAAGATTGAAAAGTTCAAAAAGATTAAAAAGCAGAAAAAGCGTCATAACATCTACACCGTTGTATGATCCGCTTGAAATTTGTCATGATCGTGTATAAAAATATAGAAAACAATCTGCGCTACTTTAAAAATCCGAAAATCCATCGGTCCCCTCATTTTAAAGCGATTTTTTGCTCTTTTCAGCTCCATTTTATTTCCGAGAGTCAAAAATGTGAATCATTTGAGTGACAAAATGAGCTGTTGCAACGATAGGATGTCCTATTCATCACGGTGATCAGGCTTTGAAAGGAAAGTGTGATTACAACTCTTTTAAAATAGTTTTCCCAGATTACATAGTTTAATTATTTTTCCCAGAAATAAATCGTCTGCATGGATATAAGAAAGACTGTGTAGACAAAACGAAATCTTTCGAATGGCAAAAGTTTCTGCGCTCGTTTCCAGAAGAGCATGAAATGCGATTTGGATATATAATAAAAATTGAATATGAACTTATTTATTTTAGGCGGACAAAGATTAAATACGTTGAGTGTAGACCTATTTTCGTCAAATGTTTTTCCTAGCGCTCGTTGTAATTGCCTCCACTACGGGCTTTCACTTCTCTTGAACTTATTGGAGTTACGAAAACCCTAAAGATACGGAATTTTGCAATTTTCCCCTCAGGTAGCACCTTACAACATTTTTGCAGGCAATTTTTAGGCTCATGATTTTTTTTTCTGAAAGTTGCACACGAGACGATACACGTTTACTGAGAGTATTATCGCATAGCGTATTTGGTGAGGAACCATTATTAATTTTTCGAGTGCTTAACATGACTGGTTTGTTTTCAAAGCTGTTCAAAAGCCCTGTGGCAACGATCGCACTCTAGGTGGAGCACCCTTAACTCTTTGAAGCACAACCATTTCCCAATGCTGAATAGGGACAGCCGTTGCCATCGATCGATTTAACTACCATCAAGATGGCGGTCTTTAAGACTCTTTTTTTTTGACTCAGCTGGCTGCAGCATGCGTCGAAAAATGGTCTCTAGATCTGCGGCACGCGATGAACGATTCGATCGACAGCCATCTTGTTGGTAGTTAAATCGAGCGATGGCGACGGCTGCCCTTTTTTCAGCATTGGGCAGTCTCTATCCAGTTGTTCTTCTATATCCATGTATTTCCATCGTATTCTTCCATTTTACAGCAGATGCCAGTGCCGTTAAAAAAAAAAAAATCTGACAATTTTACAAAGAATAGACTTCTTTTTGTGGGAAATGATGTGCTAAAAAGTAAAGGGCATTCTCTTGTAACTATGTCACCTCGAAGTATTTTTTATAGAAATCAAATTGATTCTTCGTGACTGACAACAGTTAAAGCGTCAGAGTTGTGTGTCCTCATACGGCGAGGACACCGCGCGTTGTAAAGAGCTAACGCAAAATCTTTCTAAGGCTGTTGTTCGAAGGAAAAAAAAAAAACCCTGTTTTTAGTCTAGGTACACAAATTGAAATAAACTAATAGCACCATGGTCTCCAAAAAATTCCAGATGGTTCTTCATAAACTGCTTTACATACTGTGATAAGTGAAAAAGCTGTGCCTTTTCTGAAATTTTCAGAAAATTTCTTAAACAGGGATCTGAGCTGCAAGATTTTTCGAAGAATGACACATTTAGGGATGGACGCCAGACGACTTTTTTGCGAGACGAGACAGAGATTTACAGCTTTTTTGCGAGACGAGACACACATTTTTGACATTACGATATAGGGATTTTTGCGAGACGAGACAAGCTTTTAGGCTATTTTGCGAGACGCGAGACTCTTATTTTTCGTCTCGCGTCCATCCCTAGACACATTTTTCGAAAATTTCCGATTTTTAAGAATTTTTTTTCTAAAAGTTTTGGAACTGATACAGGTTTATCGTTTACCTCAGTATATAAGTACAGCTTGTAAACGAGACAGTTTCAAACTTTTGAAGTGCCTGAACATAATTAGCTTAATTTGTACTTACGTACCAAAAATCACATGATTTTTTTTCGAACTACACCGTTAACAGTCAACTTACTTGCTGCACCAAGCGTACCACTCCTGTGACGGTGCCGTTGTGGATCTTGCAGAGGGCCGTCGAGGAGGAGCACTGCGCCGTGTACTGCTGTATGGGCAGTGCCCCGAGCGCCGCATCCGCGCACAGCAACACCACCAATACGCCGGAAGCCAGCATCCAAGAACTCATTTTTTTTTTTTGCTGCGGATCGCTGTTGAACACAACAGAACTGGCCAACTAACTGCGAGCGCGATCTGGATCCGATTCCGAGACCTGCCGTTATATACGACAGCAGGTTGTTATATAAAAGTGGGCGAGAGCGCTGTCAACGAGCACGTGTCAAGATTTCTCTCTCTCTCTCTCGTGTCTGAAATGTAAATAGAAGCTGGCTGTTCCAACAAGTGGCTGTCGAAAAGCCAGCCTATCAAACAACAGAAGATGGTTGTTGGATATCCCTTTATTGTGATTGCTACAGTGGATACATTTTTTTTTTTTTTTTAAATATCCGTACCCTCCGCTTTTTTTAAAGACTGGTTTTTCGAGCTTCAAAAGCATAAAATAAAAATAAAATAAATAAAATAAAATAAAAGGGCTGTGTAAAGGAAAGTTGGTAGTAAAAGTAGTGAAAAGGACCTTGAGCTTCCGGCGTGGATTGAATCGTAACGTGTGCGCTGTCTTGTCATGTCGGCTTTGAAAAACAAATTAGAATTTGAAGACAAATATATGTAATTAGCGCACCGTTTCGATTAACGGATACATGCACGGACGTTGTTTGGTTTTGGATGCAAGAAAAGCCTTGGAGTTTCAGAAAATTGAGAGCTTGCACGCGAGAGAGACAACCTTAAATAACAGGATATTGATGACAAGAACTATGTTTAAAAATAGTAACGCGAAGATTGGATTTAAATACTAATTGGAAATAAAAGTATTTTTGAAACATAAATAAATACATTTTTATCCTAATTTATCCTAATTCATTTAAATTATATTTTATAGTAAAAACAAATCTTCATACAGTCACTTATGAGATTAACAACAAAAAAAAAAAAAAAAAAAAAAAAAACAGTCAGTCGTAGGACTGCACGCCAGAAGAGAAAACTTCTTAACAAGCTTTCTCAAATTTATATCTATGCAGTTAAACATGTTTTCACACAATATTGTATTTTTTGTTAACAAAAAATAAACATTTATGAACATTTATTCGCATTTTTATAAACTGGAAATTCTTTGTAATTTTTTTTTAATAATTTTATTTTTTAGCTGTAAGGGTATCGCACATTTATTTATGATATTCTCACAATTTCACATATTTTTGTACGTTTGTACACATTTTAACGCGATTTCCACTGGGTTAGCATTGGAAATTTTTAGTTTTTAAATTTAATTACATTTCCAATTTCGTGTTCGATTTGTGTGCACATTTAAAATTTAAAAAGAGAGGGGGAGAGCGTGCACGGGTCGCAACGTGACACAGCTGCTATATGCGTACGGTATGCATCAGCGATATATATTTTTCTCTACGAGTTGGATTTTATTTGATTTAATTAATAATTATGTACGTGAATTTATTAATTATCAATAATTATGTACTTACGTCGTAATGAACAGTAATCTTATTTATTTGTAATGAATGATGGATTTATAATTTAAATTCAAATGCACTGTAGTATATAACACTTATAGTTCAAATAATGTACAGTGTATAATTATTAATACTCTCCACATTATCAAATTAACTTTATTACACAATAACTATATAGCTATCTAAATTAAGTACAGTTTTTAAAATAAAAAATCGAAAATTATAGCACCTACCATCTAAAAAAAGTCTGCACATTTTCCTTTTTTGCAAAAATATATAGACTGTACACAATATGTATATAAAAAGTGGATATTTTTGAATATTTTGAAAGTTTACACTTGTAAAAATTAAATGCAGTTTTCATGAATTCTGAAACAAAAATTTACGCAAACAATTTTCTGAAACAAAATTTAATAATTTATTAGATTTTCAGAAAAATCTCAAAATCTAATCAACAAATTTTTAAAATCCGACGCCTATAGCTTAAGTTGAATGATCACCTATCATGTCACCAAATTCCATTTCTTTCGCTTAGTCGTTATTACGTGATGTGCGAACAAAAATTTAAGCAGTTCGAAATAATTTTCGGGTAAATCTCAAAATCTAATGAATTTTTAAAAAATTCGACACCTGTAGTTTAAGTTGAGTGACCACCTATCATGTCACCAAATCTTATTTCATTCGCTTCTGTCAGTTTTACGTGATGTGCGAATAAAAAAAAGCGTCCCTGACAGAACGACAAACTTTTTTTTCGGTCATACTGGGGTCCCAAATGCTTAAAACGGATAGAAATCGTAAATTTTTTTAATACCAAATAATGTACAGGCAAAGTCTAATTTTATTTATTTAGGTAAATAAGAGTTACCATTCAGAAATTGAAACAACAGTCACTTCAAACTTTAGTCATTTCATGCCGAGTCGAACACGTCTGATGGTTAGAACGTTCGCCTTCCACGCCTTGGGTCCACAGTTCGATACCACTTGCAAAAGCTAGAAGGACGCAGTTTAAAAGTAACTTAAAGTTCTTACGTACGATAACAGATGGCAGCACTAGAATTCAGTGACTTCACTTTTGTTCCATATGTATCTCAGCGTGACGGACAAGCGAATTCAGTGCTTTTTCTCCATCCCAAAAGTGCCCAACGTGCCTAAAGAAGTTTTCACTTCAAAAAAACTTTTGTTAGTCACGATTATCCGGTAAAGTAATTAAGGCTCTACCATATAATACAATATAGTTTCCCAGCTCGAATCCCGGTATATGAACAAGTGACCGTAACAGTTCGGAATCACACAAATCGGTGTCTACGCCAAGATGTATTATTTTAAAAATAAATTTCGGTTTAAATTTATTCATATTTTCGGCAAAAATTCCTGTTAGAGAGTAAACGAATTGCCACGTTTTATATTACCAAGCAATAAAAATCAAAAGTATACAGGGAATATCAAGTGTAAATTTTCCGATTCTATATGTTCCTTGAATGAGTTTGGACTGGGCCTTAAGAGGCGATAGATACGGTCCTGGTCGTCCCTCCTCTTTTTTTTTTCTTCTTGTTTCAGGCTGGGCCGGGATAAATTGAGAGGACTGCAATCAATTTTCGGCCAGTGCAGACCTTTTAACTTGCACGAAATATCTACTCTTAAAAACTTGGTGCAACATTTCATCAAAACTGGTACTAGACAGTTGGCTCCATAAGATTGTTGAAACCTTGTTCCAACATTTGATGATCAGGTTTAACTATACTTTGGTGAAGCACCAAATGTTGGAAAAATGTTTCAACAATCTTATGGAGACATCTTTTCTAGTACCATGTTTTGGTCAAATTTTTAAGAGCGTTCCTTTACGACGCAATTTTTGACAAAAGTAATTTCAAGTGACGCTGTTTAGTAGAAAAAGTTTCACTGACCTTCATATTTCAGAAAATGATTTTTTTTTTCTTCTTTTGTTTATGATCAAAGCACCTAAATTGCGAAGGTCTTTTGTAAAATTATATTTCGGGAAAGTTTCTTAAAGCTAATTGAATGGCTAAATTACATATTCTTTTCAACGATCAACAATGAACAGATGGGCGTTTACTCGACAACAACACCAAAGGTCGAGATGTTTCGAATGTACGCCTATGACGTCTGTCCTCCGTATAGAGGGTTGGGCGCAAAGTCACTGAACTGGAACCCTTTTAATAATTTGATACGATGAAGTTTCGAGATTTTAACCCTTTAGAACGTCGTGAAAAGAAGGGGCGAAAATATAAAATTGTTTTCACGTACGTTAAGGAAGGGCGTTTAACCTCTCCTCAGGTTATGAGTTTGACCTGTTCACTCCCATCGCCAGAGCCCGACTAAGCCAAGATGGGGCTCAGGGCAGACATTTGTCATGGGGGACTCTTTCATATACTATACCTAGTCAGTTTAGAAAAATTAGAAAGCCTGGAACTAATAGGCAACTATAGGCTTACTTAAGTTCCAAGCTTCCTACTCTTATGGATATGTGGAATTTTTTTGCAACCGAAAATAGGGGGACATTTGGTGTACCACCAAAAATGATAATATTTACTAGACATTCATTATTTTATTCAAAATATTTTACTAAAAGCTTTTTCTTTTTAGTATTGTTTAGTAATTTTTTTAGCGAATTCTTTAAGCAGAGAGAGAGAGAGAGGAAATTTTTTCTAGAAATAAAGCATTTCTATAAATATAGTAGAAACCTTTTTTTGATCCCCTCCTCCACCGTTTGACTGGGTACCTGGTGTAGCTGCCCGGCTGTTTAGTCCGGCTCTGCCCATCGTTACAAAGTAAAACGGAAGAGTGCCCTTATTCGACATTCAAAGACATCGGCTAGGAAGCAATGCTGTACACAGAGGGATAATATTGTCTCCCACTAGAAGAATATTGAGTCTTTGCAACAATCTACTAATATAATTAATATAATAATAAGAATAATAATTACTGTTGTCATCTACAGGTGTCCCGAAAAGGTGGCAACGGGCTTTAATTTTTTTTTAATCTATTTGAGATAACTGGGCAATGTAAATTGAGTTAATGTTCAAAATAAGGTTGGAAATAAAACTTTGTTAAGCAAATATTCTTCTAGTTTATGTACAAAACATAACACTTTTTAAATTAGTATAAGATCTCTGTACAAAAAAATTCCTAATAAGTAAAATTTGACCCATACACTAATGAGGCGATGAACAAAATTTGAGAATTATATCCTAAAAGCTGTCAGAGGTATGAAATATATATTGACTTAAATCTCTTTTCACACAATGACTCTCGAAGGAAAAAAATAGACGAAAGGAATACCGGACGATCGTATTTCAGGGGACGTACAGAAATTACAAAAAAAAAAAAAAAAAATTCTTTCCCACTCTGGTAATAAACATTTACATTCAAATTCATGTATAGCATCCGATCATCTTTGTTTAAAGATACCTCTGAGATGTTTTATGATGGAAGGCTGAAATTTTGTTCATCAGATTTTTAGTGTATGGTGCACATTTTATTAAATGGGAATTTTTTTTTATGGATGTCATATAAAAATTTAAAAATTATAACTTTTTGTAAATGAATGAGAGGAATTCTTTTAACGGAGTCCTATTTCCGACGTTATTTTTTTACATTTTTTTTTTCAATTTATATTGCCCACTTATCTCTAAAAGATATAGAATTAAAGCCCATTACCCCCTTTATGGGACACTCTGTATAACAGTATGAAAAATAACTTTGGATAAAATCAACTAAATTGAGTAGCAGTTCAAGTACGAGCCTTTCCTGACTTAAGTTGAAAATTCTCTTAATGATATGCATTTCTTAGCGACACACGTACTATATTGGTTACTAAAAAGCAAAATTTGGTTTATTGCCGTGAAAACTTGAACTCAGTGTACATAATAAATTAATAAAATAGATGAAAGGAGAAACTTCAGTTTTTACTGCAATCACCAGCATTTTATGCTAACGAAAGAGCACACACGACATAAACATAGCTTTTATTTACAAATAAAACTTATCTTCGGGTATTTGAGCAATACTTGGCGATAAAAGTTTTTGTTAAGGAAGTTTCCAAAATTTTGTGCTAAAAACAATGTTATTTTATGTGGTTTCTTTTTTTTCTCACTTTAAAACATTTCCCCCAGCAATATCGCATTAAATATTGAGTCTTAGTACATTTTACATGGTTCTGTCATTATGAGTAAAAGCAGTTTAAAGTTCATGATTTAAAAAATATATACAGAGTGTCCCAAAAAGGTGGTAACGGGCTTTAATTCTTTATCTATTAGAGATAAGTAGGCAGTGTAAACTGAAAAAAATGTTCAAAATAAGGTCGAAAATAAGACTCCGTTAAGGAAAAATTCCTCTCGTTCCTTTTCAAAAAGGGACACTTTTTAAATTTGTATACGACCCCCGTACAAAAACATCTTAAATTACTAAAATGTGCCCCATGTACTAAAGAGTTGATGTACCCAATTTCAGCCTTTCATCATACGAAGTCGCAGACATATCTTTAAAGAAAGACGATCGGGGACTATGCATGATTTTGTATGTAAACGTTTATTCCTAGGGTGGAAAAAAAAAAGATTTTCTTTCGTCATTTCTGTACAACCCCTGAAATGCGATCAATCGACGTCATTTTTTTTTCTCTTCGAGAGCCACGGAAAATTGGTTTAAGTCAGCGTTCTATTTATCATCATATCTCTGGGTATAATTCCCAAATTTTGTATGTCACCTCATGAATGTGTGAGGCACATTTTACTGACTGGGAATTTTTGTGTACGGGGGTCGTATACAAATTTAAAAAGTGTCACCTTTTGAAAATTAAGGAGGGGGATTTTTTCTTTACTGAGTCTTACTTCCGACCTTATTTTGAACATTTTTTTACAATTTACACTGCCCCAGGGGCGTAGCCAGGAATTTTTCATGTTGGGGGGTTATGACTACTACAACTCATATATATGTATACATGTGTGTGATAATGTAGTGAAGAATATACATTTTGTATGGCAAAAAATTTCTCATGGGGAGGGGGGTTATGACCCCCCTAGGCTACGCCCCTGCACTGCCCACTTATGACCAATAGATAAAGATTTAAAGGCCGTTAGCACCTTTTTTAGGATACCCTGTATATATACCGTGTTTACTCGCGTAATAGTCGCACTTTTTTCGCCAGTTTTTCATGGTGAAAGTCTAGGCACGACTATTATGCCGGGAAAGTCTACTACATAATACTGTAACTCTAAAGCTATCATTTCTGGGTACTTACGTACTATCCCGGCGATCCGCCAAGACGTGCGATTTTTCGGCAAGATAAATGCCGGACACATGAAATTATTGATGGTTTGGAATACGACTGGCAACAGTTTGCCAGAACATTTGACGAAAAAATAGTTTGGCGGGAATGACCGCAGGGATAATACGTAAGTGCCCTTTTCTGCTTCAAAATGGGGGGTTCGACTACTATGCGAGGGCGACTATTACGCGAGTAAACACGGTATATATATCTTCCATGTATTAAAAAAAATCATGAAAAATAACAAAAAACCTTTCAGACCTGCCCTAAAGTGTTATTATTATTATTACTATTACTACTACTACTATTATTATTATTATTTAACCCTTTGAGGCGCAACCCTTTCCCACTGCTGAAAAAAGGGCAGACATTGCCATCGCTCGACTTAACGACCAGCAAGATGGCGGACGATCGAAACGTTCATCGCGTGCCACAGATCGAGAGATCCTTTTTTGACGCAGCTGGCTGTGCCCGTGCACAGCCAGCTGCGATGAAGGTTTCGATCGTCCGCCATCTTGCTGGTCGTTAAGTCGAGCGATGGCAACGTCTGCCCTTTTTTCAACATTGGGCCATCTATCCGGCTGTTCTCGCATTCTTCCATTTTTCAGCAGATGTCAGTGCTGTTAAAAATAATCGTGACAATTTTTTTACGGGAAAGGACGTGCTAAAAAGTAAAGGATTCTCGTGGAGCTCTGTCACCCGCAGCTATTTTTATAGAAATCCAATCTATTCTTCGTGACTGGCAACAGTCCAAACGTCAGGGTTTGGTGATCGCAATGCGGGAACACTGCGCGTTAAAGGGTTAAGGGATTACTTACGTTCTGTCTTAATGTGATGACTCCTTCGATGTTGGAATTGGATATAACACAGTTCGCCACTCGGGGCTGCCTGCTGCCGGGCCTCTTGTTCCTGAAAAAACCGTCCGCTTGCACCACACACGCTAATACGGACACTGCCGCCGCAACGTAACACAGCAAACCGCTCGCACGCATCTTTTTCTTCTATTAGTTAATACTGCTTCAGTCAGTCAGGTAGGAAAAAACACAAAAACAAAACAACTGTTCACTTTCTCTCCTCACCTACCTTCAACAACAACAATGAAGAGAGCTCCCGGCGGAGCATCATTTTTATCTGGCCAACGACCAATGGTGGGTTGGTTGGTTTCCAACGCGCTACGTACGTCATCCATCGCGGCTTTCCGAGGAAAAGAGAAAAGACAAGAGGGGAACGAAAGACGAAACAATTCGCAGGACGCCATTTTGCTCGGAGGAATCCATTTTGTTTCTTGGAGAAAAGAGCGCGATGATTAAAGTGACCGGACGTCCTGCTTTTGGCGGGAGAGTCCTGTTTTCTACCTGTATGTCCTGCTGTCCCCACAGAACCCTAAAATGTCCCACTTTTCCATTCCTGTCCCGCCAATAGTCCTGCTTTATGAAAAATAAATAAATAAATAAATGTAAAATAAATTGGGAATAAATTAACACGAAAATGATTGTGTTATTTACAAAGTTTTTTGGTTACTTGTATTTAACACCAGTTTTGTTTTTTTTTAAAGAAAATATTGTTCGATAATATGTATTAATAGATACCTATAATCAATGGATGGCAGTGGCGTAACCAGAAATTTTTCATGGGGAGGGGGTTACGACTACTGCAACGCAACGACCTTCAACGATGGGAGCGAGCAGGTTAAATACTTCTTTCGTTACGCCTGTCTCGCAATGGAAATCAGCGCGCCCTTATCCCCATTAAAAGTGTTGCCGTTAGCACGTATTCTATACCTGCCACACTCCATAGGTATTGTATAGAAGCAATAGGTGTCTCCGATTTCTGATCGGTTACAGTCAGGGATTAATGGTGTACTTCAAAAGATCAAGTGATTTTGTTGCACAAAAAAGAAAAAAAAAAAAGAGGAAAGAAAAACACCACTAACTATGCCAATAGCTTTAGAATGTCTCTTATAAGCTGTACTATACTCTGAAATAAACGATGAAAATTTTGCAGAATATGTCCCTCTGAAAAAATTTGTTTATTATCGTTTCTATTTATGGGTCATTCTATATATCGGCAGTATTTGGTTTCACAAGTTTGAAAAAGAAACTTCATAAAAAATTAAGTGTAATACATATTTTAAAGCTTGAAATCTCTTCTATTGAAGCATACCAACAAAAATCTTTATTTTTAACTAAACAAAAATTAGAGAATTTTGTTTGCAGTCACACAGAAAAATGTGTTACGTACGGAACATTAGATTTTTAACTATTACTAAAAAAAAAATTTTTTTTCAAAGTTCCTATGTTTCATAAAACCTTTCCATTAGTAGTATTAAAAAGAAAACAATATTTTGTCGCAAACTTTTAATGATTAATTTCTTTTTGTACCGTACGAAACAATATTGAGCTGATTTTTCACTAATAATACTGATGAAAACTGAACAAGCTTTCTAACTAGTGAGTAGCTTCCTAACTAGCTTCCTAAGTAATGCATTTAAAATATCATAGCTTTTCATTTAGAAGCGGGTATAGCAAACAAAAATGTGTTACGTAAGGGACAAAATGCAGAATTTTGATTTAAAATTTAGCAGAAATTTAATTTTTAGACCATGTTCATGTTTTTTCTGCACAATTGACTGTACTAACTACAGTAAATAAATAAATTAATTAATCAAAATTAAAAAGTACAAGTAAACACATACCGTTAATTATAGCTACCATTGGGGAAGGTCATAGCTTACTTGAACTACTGAAACATCATTTTAAGTAATCAGTTGATTTTCCTCAGAAAAATAAGAAAAATTGCGATCATTTATTGTACAATATCATTTTAAATACACAATTAACTAAAAAAATATTTAATTAATAAAAAATCCTTATTCGAGAAGAAGCACAGTGGCCCCCTACTTTTAAAGAAAGAGTGAGAAAACATTTAGATGAAAAGAAAAAAATCATAATAATGATCAGGCACGTGGATGCCTGATAAAGTCAACTGTGCATTAAAAAAAAGTTTGATCAGCATAGAAAATATGAAACTGTAAAAAAAAAAAGAAAGAAAGAAATAGAAAGATGCAAGAAATGTCAAGATATATCCGAAGAACAATCCTTAATTTCAATGACACCGCAAGTTTTAGGAAAAGCTATAAAGCATGTTATAAATGTTTTGAGAAGTTTCAAGTTCTTTCAAGGAAAATTAATAAAAAATCTTTTAATGCAGTAAATGTAAAAAAGAAAGTTCAGAAGAAAAGATTCGATGCACTTTCAGAAAATCTACAAAAAAAAAGGAAATGATTGACACTTCAACAAACAAGATTCAATAAGGTGCTTATTTGATATCAGGTATACTTAGCATGCATTTTGCCCGGCCAACAGGCTCGGACTGTTTGGGTCTTTGGAAGCATTTTTGCTTTTTTTTATGAAAATGAAAAGATTTTATGCCCTGTACAAGATTTGAAAAAATCCAGCTCAGATGCAAGCACTGAGTTACTGAAAATATCAAACTGGTATCAATCGAAAGTCAGAGAATGATAATTATTTGTGTCCAAGAGTTGTTTAGGACATTGATGTTAAATATCCCTATCCATCTTTTATGAAAACTTAGGCAAAAAGATGTTTTTCTGTCCACACATCTCAGAAAAGAATAAAATTCTTAAAAAGAGATGATTAGGTTTGAAAAAAAAAACACGAAAAAAAAAACGCATAAAGTCTAATTAATAGCTACGGACATTTTTCGGTATCATCGTGGGAGGAAGTGAAAAAAATTGAAGACACTATAGATTTTCTGTGACTTGTATAAAACGTATATTTAAATTTGAAATGTTTATCATTTTTCCAAATGGAGAGCTATGTATGAAAAATCATAATTTATATAACAGCAATTAAAAATTTTTTAAGATATCATTAATTATTTTTAATTCTATAATTAGCATATGTTAATTACAGTATACTGTTACTTAAAATCATAGGTCCCGTACGAAACATAAGTAACTAGCTTTCATTAATTCATGATACAATTGAAAAAATAATTTTAAAGTTAATTAATAAATGAATAATTTTTTCTTCCACCAATTAAATTTATTTGTGAAAATACTTCATAAATTCAGAGCAAAATCCAAATTGCTGGAGGCACTTTAAAAAGAATTTTTCGTGATGTCCCGTAAGAAACAAAATTTT
This sequence comes from Cheiracanthium punctorium, assembly GCA_038373885.1. Lineage (NCBI taxonomy): Eukaryota > Metazoa > Arthropoda > Arachnida > Araneae > Cheiracanthiidae > Cheiracanthium > Cheiracanthium punctorium. Next base: position 271,366 of record JAWZYV010003121.1, read on the forward strand.
ATTAATTAATTAAAAAAAAACCTATTTGGTCCAACAAAATGAAACTTCTTAGGGATCTAGTTGAAGTGTTATATAAAACATTTAAAATAGTTTCAAACTTTCTCATTTATATTTTGACATTGAAAAATGTATAAAAATTTCAAAATTTTGCTGTGAAATGTCCCGCACTTAACGCATGAATACTCCAGAATGACCCTTATATTAATTTTATTGCATCGAGTACAATTACAGAGGTAATAAAAAAAAACTTAATTTTACAATATTTTTTTTAGGTTAATTGATGCTCTAATTCATGCAAATTAGGCTTCCTGCTATTCTTTTGTTAGAAACGAAGCCCCGATTACAATCGACTGAAATCGATAAGAAAAATATTGATTTGCAAATGTTACTGAGATAACTTTAATGTGACCGCATTACTCCTGAATTTTTTGAGCAATTAATTTCATGAAGATGAAGGTTATTGACTTTCTCTAGAAATCTGAGATTAAAATAATCGCAAACTTTTTAAAAAGCTGATGCAATAATCGTAATCAGAATCCACATCAATTACTGTAATCTGATTCCTGAAAATATTGATGCAATCTATAATAATAATAATAAACAATGGATGTATTTGTTTAATTAATTAATTAATTTTTTGAAAGGCTGCTCAGTAAAAATTTATGTCTTAAAGTAAAAAATAAATAAAACTAAGTTTTATACTTTCGAAGTATGACCAAACATGGCCGTTTGAATAGCTTGCAACATTTCAACCATCTCATTACTGACGATTAAACGTTCCTCAAAAAGAAAATAATATAATCCCTCTTCTCAATACTACTTTTAACAATGGATTCGATATTCAAGCCGATTACATGGAACAAGAAAGAAAAAAAAATCACCATTAAATATTTTTTTATAATGATTATCATAGAAGTTGAGTGAGATACTCTGGGTATTTACAAGATGAATGACTGAAACCCTCATCTTTTAATGTAGTAAAAAGCTAGATTAGAGATTTTCAAGGTCCCCGGGCTTTTGCACACCAAGATTATTAATTTTTAGCAACGGGCCGGGCTTTTCTTAATCTTTTACATCCCAACGACTTAAATTTTTAAAATTTGTTATTGCATTCTGCAGAAACAGATTATAAACATACTGAAAGTTTTTAATTTCCAGTTTTGTAATTTATATAAAAGTTATTGACCGAAATGTTTTTGTTGTAGAGTCCAATAAAATGGTTATTTTTGTGTTACTTGAAAATATATGTAGTACACCAAAAAAGTTACTGAAAAGTGCGTGAGTACTGTAATCTGCGAACTTAAAAAAAAATCATTTGAGTGGGCGGCTCCTCCATTTGAGCACATGAACCCCCAAAGGTAAAACTAAATTAAATTAAAAGAAAAAATATTAAGTACACTTCTAGATTTTTGAGAATTTAAAACGTGAGTTTTTCTCTCCTCCATCCCCCCCCCCCACTATTATTAAATACACTTATTATAGCTAACGCACGGTATCGTAAGTTACTTCAACCGGCCGAACGGACTTCTGAACCGCTCTCTGAGAAAAGACGCGGAGATAGTTGCGGGAGAAGTAAGACGCTGCTGATATCACTGCTTTCGCACATTTTTAGTGTGCTCACGGACGATTTTTTTTTTTTTTTGCCATTATCTCTTCCCTATTATCCCTTGGTTTGTTACGTTCGGTTATATAATTAATTTTTATTTCATTTTCTTATTATTTTCTTTATTTTTATATTTTTCACTAGAATATTTTTTACGTATTAGTGTCGCAATTACATTTTTCAATATTATCCTTAAAAAAAATGAAATAAAAAGAATCAAGACAACACCTTTGCTAAAACTTATCTAGGTGACGGAATGTAAGCATCTATATATATAAAAGAGGAAAGTCTGTCTGTTTGTTTGTTCGCTATACGCGTCCAGACCGTTCAACGGATCTGGACCAAATTTGGCACACTGACTAAATAGGACAAGAGAAAGCTAATGCCGTAAAAATGAAATTAATCAGATTGATAGTTTTTGACTTATTTTATGTTTTGTAAGGTTTTGAGCCATTTTTCTCGCATTTTACGTTATCACGAGCTAAATTTTCGTCCGAACACATATTTTTTATATCATCGGAAACTACAGAGTTTTCTTTTTCAAATAAAATTTGTTACAAAATCGTACTTACATTTGCAGATTTTGGGCAATTTTTTAAAGGAAATCCTGTTTCGAAGAAAATGTACTGCTTTTAAAAGTATGCTATTTTTAAACTGTCGCATCGAAAAACCTAACGCGCAAAAATTTTCCATCTTTTTACCGCTGATTAAACATTTATTTCTTCCAATTTTAAATTTTGAACCGTGCAGAAATGTTTATTAGATTTTTAATATGATTTTTTTTTCTGGAAAGATCACAGGTTAAAATTCTCTCCGGAATATAAGTTCCGGAAACGAAGGTAACAAACTACCTCAGTGGTTCTTCCTTTTGAAGGTCGCTACGGCACGTTCCAACTGTGAGCGCGCTCGCGGGAGGGTGGAATTTTCTTCTGGTGTCAGGCAGTGAAAGGGAGAAGGGGTGAAGAGAGGTGGAGGGTGAAAGAGAGAGATGGGACGGCGACCGTGCTAATCCAACAATCCTGGAAACTGTTTATTTGTTTTCCGACGTGAAATTCAGGCAGACTGGTTATTATATTGATGACTGGAAACTGTTTATTTTTTTTTTCCGTTGGTGCGTATGTATTAGTGATAAAAGACTACATATTAGAACTCAGATAAGCAGAATTGGAGAAGCCAAGCCACGTCAAATTCTCGGTAACTTGGTTCGTTGGCAAGCCCTGTGTTCATTTTTTTTCTCTTTGCAGCGGGAAATCCAATGTCTTTTTTTAATCACTGCAGCAGGAGGATTCTCATTCCAGCCTACCCACGTCCAATTTTCGGTAACCTCTGTACGCTAACAGATGCCATAATCATTTATTTTTCGTTGCAGTGGGAAGTCCCATGTCCTTTTTTTATCGCTGCAGCAGGAGAATTCACATTCTTTCCCTTTACAATTTCATACTGACGACTGCGCTCTATTTGTTTTTAGTAGTTGCGTAGGTATTAGCGATAAATGACTGTTAGAACACAGACAGGTAGAAGAGAAGTCTAGCCACGTCCAATTCCCGGTAGCCCCTACGCCATCAGGTGCTTTGTTCCTTTTTTTTCCTATTTTGCAGCAGGAAGTCCCATGTCCTTTTTTACTTTCCGAACATGTACCATGTAAGGAAAGTATTGTAATCATGAAAAAATTAGACCTCGAGATTTTGATGTATTGACACGTTTTGAGGTTTTCTGAATTCATTTATACTATTTTTACGAGATGTATGTATGTATGTGTGCGTGTATGTGTATGTGAGTGAACACGATAGCTCCTAAACGGGGCGATACCCAATAACTGGCAATACCGAATTGAGCTCAAATTGGGTACATATATTATAAACCACCGTCGCAAGACCGGCATTGATTTTGGTGTGTATAGGACTTATAGTTTTCCTACAGGGCTACGACAAAGATTTCTTTTACGTTATTATGGGGGAAAATTTTGAAAGTGCGCTAGCGTTTAAACGGTACATTCGATTGAGATCAAATTGGGTATATATGTTATAAACCTCCATTATAAGACCGGTATTGATTTTGATGTGTATAGGACTTATAGTTTTTCTACAGGGCTACGACAAAGATTTCTTTTACATTATGGCATTTGGGGAGAAATTCTTGGAAGTGCGCAAGCGTTTAAACGTGCATTCGATTGAGCTTCAATTTGGTATATATGTTTGAATTATTCATCGATTAAAATTTATTTAAATGCTTGGTAATGATCTTAAATGTAAGTGTTCGGAGAGTCGAGTGGAGTCACTCCAGATTTTTTTATGATTGCAGCGGGAAGATTCACATTCCAGCCTAGCCAAGTCCAATTCCTGGCATCCTCTGTATTCTATTAGGTGACGTGTTCATTATTTTTTCGTTGCAGCGGGAAATCCCGTGTCCCTTTTTTATCATTCCAGCGGGAGGATTCACATTCCTTCCCTTTACAATATATATTTAAGGTAAATGGCATTTCTCTTTCATTGCACGGGCAACGCCGGGCCACACTGCTAGTATCGTATAAACGGTGTAGATGTTATTACGCTTTTTCTGCTTTTTAATCTTTTCGAAATTGTTAATCTTCTTAACGGTAAACATGGACTTCGGCAGAATATTTCTCAGGGATGGGGGGGGCAAAGACTACTCCAGGGAGGGGCAAAGAGTACTTCAACGTATGGTTACCATGTTGGAAAGAGCAAAAAAGCAAGGGAAAACACTGCATACAAAAATCCAGGGGGGGCTATCGCCCCCCCTTGCCCTATGGTTCCGGCGCCCATGGCGGTAAAATATTTATATTGAAGTGGTTGCCCGGAATGGTTACAGAGTGAGACTGTATAGTAGGATAAATGGACAATGTAAAATGAAAAAAATGTATAAAATAAGATAGCAGAAAGGCTACGTTAAGACAAAATTTCTCTCGTTCAGTTCTAAAAAGTGACACATTTTAAATTTGAATACGAACCCCCCCCCCCATACAGAAAAATTTGCAATTAGTAAAATGGGTCTCATAACCTTAGGTGATGTACAAATGTTCAGACTTTCATCATAAAACGTCTCACAGATGCCTTATAACAAAGCTGGTCAGGAGTATACATGAACTTGAATGTAAACTTTTATTTCTAGGAGAGCAAAAAAGTATTTTCATTGGTAATTTCTATACGATCTCTGAAATGCGATCATCCGACGTGATTATTTTCTTTGAGGAATGGTTTAAGTCAGCGTATATTTATATTCCTAAGTCTGGAACTTTTAAAATTTACATTGCCTACTTACCTCTAATATATAAATAATTAAACCGTGATACCACCTTTTTGGGACGTCCTGCATAATGTTTATTATTTTTGGATGATAGTTGTTGATCATCCAATGATAGTTGGATGATAGTTGTTGATGAATGATAGTTTGTTGATGAATGGATGATAGTTGTTGATGAATGTTTATTATTTTTGGATGATTATTATTTTCCTAAGATGAGTTCGGGCTCATTTCTTAAAGCCCGAGCCCGGGCTTTCAGCTAATAGATAAATAAATGTCAATAACTTCATTGATAGAATTGCATAAATTGGTGCAAATTAAAGGCAAATATAACAGCAAACTCTTATTGCACTTTCTTATTCTTTATATTCAAGTTTATCGAATAATAATACTAATTAGTTTAATGCTCCCATGAACCACTTTCTGAAACCTTTTTACAAGGAGTACGTTCAATAAAAGAGAAATTCTCAAGATCCCGAGCCAGAACACAATTACAGAGCCCAAGCCCGGCTCGGGCTGAGCCTTTATGACGTCATCTTTATGACGCTGGTCCGTGAAATGTTCTTTCTATTTTCGTCGGTCCAGAGGTTGGGAAACGCTGCCCTAACAAAACCGAATTGGGAAAGTTCAAGCAACAGAAAGGATCATCGCGCCTTCCGGACTGACTAATCACCTGAAATGATATGCGTGGAAAATTAGTTGCCACGGATGTGCAAGGGCTCAAAGAAGCGTTCATGTTTAGAAGTTGACGGTTATTCCGTGCCGTATCCCATTGAGTTTAAAGGAAGAAAGATTTGCGTAATCCCAGTTTTCAGCGCTCCGAAACCGTCAAAATCAGGTAGTCACCATGTGTTACCTAATTAGTGCAATCTTTGAGCGCGTTAGCAATCTTTGAGCGCGTCTGATTATGTAGTCAGGCCCTGATTATATCCGCAGGGGCATATGCCCAGGCACCCGATTTTGAAGGGGCACCCAAATTTTTAAAAAATTTGAATTTAGTTTAAGCTTTCGTTTCAACATGGTAAATGCCTAATTTTTTTTTTTTTTTTTCAGTTATGAATATACAAGTTATAACAAATAATAAAAATCTTTTATTTCAGTTCTTACCTCTCCGCATCACAGCAGATTGATTTCTGCAAAAAGAAGTGGTAACTAGAATGTTTGCCAGATTTTGACTGACTACGCAGAAAATGGTCGGATCGAATGAAGTTTTTAACCTACAACCGAACTACTGCTTGAGGTTTTTGAATGGTTACCCACCGATAATGGGGCTCCAATAAATAGGAATTAAAGGTTATACTAACATTATGAAAAATTTGTAGTTCTACTTTTTAAACCTTCATTTTTAATAAAGCTTATTTTTAATGAAGCATTTCTCATAATTTTGAAAATGTTCACAAACATTCTCATTTTTTCTATCATATTTCATGTGACATATACTTAATAACGACATAGATTTGTACCCCAGCGTACGAGAACACAGCGCAAAGTACGTAAAAGCTATTATCAGAGACGCTAAGGAAACAAAATGTAGGGTGGCCCCTCATTTAGACTTCTATCCCAGGTCCCGGAATGTCCCCAGACAGCACATAAGCTTAAATCAAGCTTGACATTTCTTTGAATTTGACGCATTAATGCAATCTTGACAGTTCAACTCATTCTAAGCTGGCAGCAAGCTTGCAGGAGTCAAGTTGAATTGTCAAGCTTAAATACAGCTTGATTTAAGCTTGACAATTGATACTCGGTTGATTTTTCCTTTTTAAAGGAGCGTTGATGGCGTCATCTGTGAAAGAGAATGGACATTAATTGTCTAGCGTCCTCAAATTTGCTGAAAGTTCGTAAAAGATGTGTATTTTATTACCAGTGCCATATTACTGGCAAGGCAAACGGGGCAACTGCCCAGGGCCTACAGATTTTAGGGCCCAAAAATCTTACATCTTACACTTTTGTAGTTTTAAAATAAAATTACAAAGGATAAAAAAAATTCAGAAGTTAAATAATTTTTTTAATTATAAAGTATGAACAATGAAAATAATTCAAATTTGCATTTGTATAAAATAATTTAAACTTATTTTTAATTCTTCGAAATGCTCTATATCGATATAGCATACCAATATGTAGAAAAATAACTAACCACATTTGTAAAGAGAATTTTTAGCGTTAAAAAATAGCAAAATTTTTCAATTATTTGTTATTATAAGAAATATTTACAAAAATGACTAAAGTGTTTGTATTCCATACATGTTAGCAACTGTGATATAGCATTTCGAAGTAACGTTTAACTAGCTGTTTCTTTGATTTCAGATTACTTAACACAAAATTTGTGTTAAGTAAGTAAACCCATTCTATATTTCCAAATATGGAAATTCTTCAAAATAAAATACAATTATAGTACGAATTTTATTTCAAAATCAGTCGTTTGTCTCGATTTTGGCCAGCAGTATTGCTCATGAGTGTTGCGAAAGTTTTAAAACGTGTGCTACTCTTAAGTTTATATTATGTTTATTTCCCTATTAGAAGAGTCTTTAAATCCCACATAACATTATTTTAATTTTGATGCATCCCATGGAAAAAAAAAAAAAAAAAAAAAAATAACATATCGCCCACTTATCAATCTGGCCAGAAAACCACTTGATAATTCACTTCAAACTTTAGTCATAGCTCCATCGAAGCTTGGTAGCTGAATGGATAACGCGCTCGGTTACGAACCGAAAGGTCCCGGTTTCTATTCTAGCCACGGACACTCGATGGAAACAGATTAAATTAAATTGAAATTTCAGCGTAGAGGGGAAAATGCGTGGCGAAGTAAAATATGTGGAGCGAGTTCGCCGACCGGCGCCCCGTGTATTTAGGAAATTTTTTAGCTTGAAATGTCAAGCGTAATGCAAGCTGGGCAAGTGTAAACTAGAACACTTGATTTAAGCTTAATTCAAGCTTATTGACTTGATAAATCAAGCTTGCTGCAAGTTTGCTGTGCTGTCTGGGTCATGATCGGAGCCTGATTACAGTAGATCTCCCGTAACACAGTAGATACATTGCATATGTTTTATGAATCGTACTGTACTAGGCCTGACTGGAGTGTAAACTTCGTGGTCCAACGACAACACACCTTATTATAACATCTTTCTAAATTTATTTAAACACATTTCACTTAAACACTGCTTACTTGATACTATGGGTGCACCAGAGATAACTGATATCCTCTAGATTAATTCAGGTTTAGATTCATAAGATTTATTTTCCTAAAACTTTTTCTCTTCCTCAAGTAGAATAAAATAAATCATGCAATATAATACTATGGGTGCACCAGAGATAACTGATAACCTATAGATTAATTCAGGTTTAGATTCATAAGATTTATTTTCCTAAAACTTTTTCTCTTCCTCAAGTAGAATAAAATAAATCATGCAATATAAACGTTCTTCCAGCTACGTTTAGTGTACACCACAGTTAGAAACAAGCAGACGATTTTTTAGTTCATCACATGCTTACGTGATGCGTATGTTGCGGCCTGCGAAATGGCGGCTTGTGGCTCTATTACTCCCGGATAGGCGATGATTTCTTATAGTGTTGCCATTCAAAAGTTATATTAATTACTGAAGCTAAAGCGTAATAAAAGCAGAACATCTGTCTCATTGTACCGTGCTATACGAGCCTCTTTTAATCCCGGACTGATTTCCGGCAGGGCATTCGCCCGGGACCCCCAAATTACCCTCTAAGTTTAAAAAAGTGAACATTTTGATTTCAGTTTAAAACAAGAGACACACAAAAAAACTAATCTTAAGAAAAATAATACGACTATATAGTTACGCTGATCCCTGACTCTCTAACAATTCCGGGCAACTACTCCAAGATAATAAACTTTTACCGCCATTACTCCAAAAAGATTAAAAAGTTAAGCACAAAAAGCCTAGTGGCAACCACACCGTTTGTATGATCCGCTTGAAGTTTTCTATATTTATGTATAAAAATATAGAAAACAATCTGTGATACTTTAAAAATCTGAAAATCCGCCCATTCCCTAATTTTTAAGCGATTTTTTTTCTATTTCCAGTTCTATTTTATTTCCGAGAGTCAAAAAAGTGAATCATTTGCGTAACATAATTTGCTGTCGCAGTTGAAATGCCGTCCTATGGAAGTCACGGTCATCACGCTTTGATGGGAAAGTTGCGATTCCAATTCGTTTTAAACAGTTTTTCCTGATAACATAGTTTAATTTTTTTTTAATTAAAATGATCGTCTGCATGAAGAATTTGATGTAAGAGGGTCTGTTTACAAAAAGCGAAATCGTTCGAATGCGAAAAGTTTCCGCGTGTTTCCAGAAGAGCGTTAAATTCGATTTGGATATATAATAAAAAATGAAAATGAAGTTATTCATTTTAGGTGGACAAAGATGAAATACCTAACTCTCATGACTACAAAAATTAACCTTATGTTAGACTGTTGAAATTTTGTAGGACTGTCGTAAAATTAAGTTGTGCACCTCCCTTTTTGACTGGGTTGTTAATTAATAGGATCACAAAAAAGACTTTCAATACATTAAGGTTTATGGACATCTTCAATACATTTAATAGTCTATGATCAATCATCGTTTAGGCCATGCTCGAAATCCCGCCAACTATCGCAAAGCTTGTCGACTTTATTTGCAATATCGTCCAATAGGCCACACCAAAAATAAGTTCCCAAAATTGAATTCATCTTGGCGACATATTTTATGTTTAGCGAGAAATCGCCAAACCTTGATATGATTGGCGCATCGTATCTCAATTTCCAGATACATATGTCGACTAATGTGTATCTTTAATTTGAGATATGAGATTTAAGACGGGTCTGAAGAGGTTAAAAGTGCATCAAAAATGTCTTCAATTTAATAGACGTACAAGGAAGTCACGTGGTGTCCACATCCGATATTTATATATTTAACTGTAGTATTAAGTGCGTAACAGACGAATGCAATGCTTTTTTTATCTGATTCCAAATTAAAATGGTTTCTGATTCTGTTGGTGAATCAGAATAGGAATGTTACACACGTTTGTTTTTCCGGCAAACTGCTGAGTAGTTAACATAGTTTAAAAACCTTTCTCGCGTAAAATAATTCTTTCGTGGAATCAGCTGTGAACGGAGTTGGATTCTATCGATAACAATGGTAGTGTTTTTGTTTGTTTTTTTCCGAGACAGGATGCTAATCCCAGTTTGTAATTGTTTTGCAGCAAACACTAAAATGTGTAAAATAACAGGTCGTAAAAAATAGGCTGCTCAATTCGCGATAAATCGGAGTTCATAGGACAGCCAAATACTTCGAGTTATCAGAGGTTCGTGTTATCGCTCCCCTCCCGCCTTTTCATGCAAAAATTAAAATTTTTTTGTGCTTCAGACAGTGGTTAATCGATATTATGTTACTATCGTGCCAGTATAAGGAAGAGTTCATTGTTGGTATTTTAAGTGTTTAAACTAGGAAAAATATCCACGGAAAGTTTCTTCGCCCATTCTCAAACTTAGCTGAGTCACCAGGATTGAGAAGGTGTCTCCCCCCCCCCCCAGCGCGAAACAAGCTGAATTGGTATCGAATATGTAGTTTAAAGAGGGGGGGGGATCAATAATAGTTTTTTTTTTTTTTTTTTTTACTCTTATTCTAAGGGTTTCCAAGCATGGAATGGAATTGAAACTTTTAAAAATCTTCAACTTAAAGGGGAGAATTCGTGATATACAGATAACTTTGTGTGTTGATGTTGTCGTGCCCATGGATAGACGACACTATCCATGGAAAGAGGGGTGCCATTGCCCCCCGAGGGGTTTGGACTTCTACTTGTTGGTCCCTAATTCTAAACCGATTCCAGATGAGGGACCAACCACACCTGAAACCGGCAACCCCAGAGGTATCGCTTAACAACTTGGAGAACATTGGAGCCACGACAGATTTAACGTGTACCCGCTCCCATTGCAGTCGAGTGTACCCGCTCCCATTGCATACGCGGTCCCACAGCAGTCGAGCCGAGAGGGAGTTGACCCTCCCAAGCACTGGCCAAGCCGGATACTGCTTCACTGCCCGTGTTCTTGTGGGAACGGAGTTTAGCGCCCGGACCACTCCGGGTCTTATAATTTTGTGTTAAATGAAATAAATTATTTTGGTATTTTATGAAAACTGCAAGATAAACGAATATTCGACTTATATCAGACAGAAAGTCCTTCGACCAAGGCACTCCCCCCTCCCTCATCCTAGGCAGATAGACCATGCGTAACTTTGTCAGATAAACACAAACAATGGAGTTATCGCGAGTTCACTGCAAAATTATCATTACCGTGCGTGCTCTGAATGAAATAATTTCTTCCACACATAGGATCGCCTTAGATACACTGATACAGCGCGTTAAACCGGAAGTTTACCTCGTAGCCAAGTGGCTGCATAAAGGTTGTATCAAGCTGACGGAAACTGCTCTTCCTGAGTGAGTAAATAAAAGCAAGCCAAAATATATTTCACAGAAAAATAAAATACGATATATATATAAAACAAAAGACATATACGAGGCCAAATGCCTTTGATTGTCAGATTCTATCCAATGCTAATAGCCCATTTAGGGTGAGGTGCGGTATGTGGACCATCTGTCAGTACACCAGTTCTTTCATTATGATCTGCTACATTGTTTGCATATATCCATTCCACATCTCCTATTACAATATCCCCCCCCCCCTGCAAATTAAATGCTGTACAAAGTAACAAGTTATACATTTACAAAGTGCATAAAACAGGGATCTCCCTTAATTCTGGAAAATGTGGCACTTGTAATTGGTTTTAATGTGGCTCTTGCTCCACAACAGGGGCAAGTGGGCCACTTGTTCAATCTGTCTTCTTTCCCATGCGAAGAACGGATACTCAAGGGGAAAAAAAAAATATATTGCATGCATACATATAAAAATCTCAGCCGTCGTAATTTTAGCCATTCTTTTTACTGTTGCACTTGTACGTGTCAATCGTCCGTACGTAAGCACAGGACGAGATGCAATCAGCAGCTGGTCAGTAACTGAAAGAGTAAAGACGGGGAAAACCCACTCTGCCATTGTTCACAAAAGTTAGTTTGTTCTCCAAAAAGCCAAAAAACCCACGGCAACCGAACAGAGGGTGGGAAAAGCTTCCGAGAATAGATAAAATAGATTGAAAAGCTGTTGCGCCTTTTCAATAGACGAGAAGGATAAGGAAATCCAGTGAAACGCATGGATTAAACAATGCTTTCCATCACATTCTAATGTTGTTGTTGCTTATGCCCAGTGACAAGTGCATACGGTGCCAGATAGACAGGCGATGGGCAGAGGGGGGGGGGGGGGCTTAAATTTTTAGTGGGCCCCAGTGGGAGAAAGTCGTACTTTAGCCTTGGGTGCCCTAATTTTGAACCATTCCAGAGGAGGGACCAACCCCCCTGAAATCGGTACCCCCCAGTGGTAGCGTTAAACCTGGAGGACATTGGAGCCACGACCGATTTTACGTGCACCAGCTCGCATTAGCGTACACGATCCCACAACAGTCGAGCCCACAGAGAGTTGACCCACCCAAGCACGGGCCAAGCTGGATGCTGCTTCACTTGCCGTGTCTTACGGGAACGGAGTTAAGCGCCCAGACCACTGCGGGACTTTTAATTTGATGAACTTATTGAATAAAAAGAATTAGATACATAGTCTGGCGCAGTGTGGCCTTTTTGGGCCTTGTGGCATTAAAGCCTAACCAACTAATCACTAAAAAGAATTAGAAAGTGCATTAAGAGTTTGCTATTATATTTGACTTCAATTTGTACAAATGGAAAAATTTATGACAAATATAATAGCATAATCCCTATTAATGAAGCGATTGACTTTTATTTATCTATTAGCTGAAATTTCGGGCTCGGGCTTAAAAAAAAATGAGCCTGAACTCATCTCTACTATAAGCTTAGTGGCGTATATCTAGGGTACGGCAAACAGGGGCCATTCGAAAAGGGGCGCAGATGACGTCGTAATGAAAAAAGCATTTTAACCAAAAATTTTGACCGAAATATTACTTCTGTTTTCGACGGTATTTTTCTCGGCTTCACAAAAAAAGAGGACGTACTATGTCCAACGCCTTTTTTTTTTTTTTTAATATAAGTATAGCGATAAATTTCTGAAACGTGGACCGATTTCCAATTTTCTTTCTTTCTTTTTTTAATTGGAAAGAGAGAGCTTAAGGATGGTCCCATATTAATTTGGTCAGTTTCTGATGCCAACATCATTCCGAAAATCGGTAAAAAAAAAGTATTTTTCAATTATTTGTCTACAGGGTTGCAGTAATATGTCAGAATTAGCAATTTTGGCGATTTGTCTGTGTGTGTATTCTATTGTGGCAAGCTTACATAAGAGGCATTTGTCTACGGGAGTTAGTCAGTGGACTTTTTAAGATATTCTAACGCGAATTCACGTTACATCTGGAGAAAACCGAACAAACTCCAGACCGTTAGATAGACAGCCACGCGGTAATCCCAAACGTGCGACCTTCACACTTCAGCCGTCTGCCATAGTCAGTGTCTCATCTATTTACTCGGCCATGGTGGGGTCGTGGCCAATTTCGTTGTAAGAAAATAAATTCTCCAAACTGAACTCAGAATGGCGATATCTATATAAATAAAATTAGACTTTTGTCTGTACATTTCTTGGAATTCAAAAATTTTGCGATTTCTATCCGTTTCAAGCACCCGGGAATCCGATGCGACCCTCAAAAAAAAGTTTGTCTGTCTGTCATTCTGTCATTCTGTCCGTGACGCTTTTTTTGTTTAAGCATCACGTAAAAACGACTGAAGCGAATGATATGAAATTGGGTGTCATGATAGGTGGTCACTCAACTTAAAACATAGGCGTCGAATTTTTAAAAAATCTTGATTGGATTTTGAGATTTTGCGAAAATCCTCTCAAACTGCGTAAATTTGTGTTCGAGCATCACGTAAAAACGACTGAAGCGAATGATGTGAAATTGGGTGTCATGATAGGTGGTCACTCAACTTAAAACATAGGCTTCGAATTTTTAAAAAATCTTGATTGGATTTTGAGATTTTGTGGAAATCCTTTCAAACTGCTTAAATTTGTGTTCGAGCATCACGTAAAAACGACAGAAGCGAATGATATGAAATTAGGTGTCATGATAGGTGCTCACTCAACTTAAAACATAGGCGTCGAATTAAAAAAAATCTTGACTAGATTTTGAGATTTTGCGAAAATCATTTGAAACTGCGTAAATTTGTGTTCGCATATCACGTAATAACTGCAAAGGTGAAAAAATGATATTGGGTGAAATGATAGGTGGTCACTCACCTTAAACTATTAGCATCTAATTAAAAAAAAATATCGATCCGATTTCGAGATTTTGCGAAAATCGTTTAAAACTGAGTGAATCTTTGTTCCCGCATTACGTAACAACGACTAAAGCGAATGATATGAAATTTGGTCACATGATAGATGGTTGCTCAACATAAATTACAGGTGTCCAATTTTTTAAACATTTTTTTTTAGATTTTGTGAAAATTCTCTCAAAATACGTTTATATTTCTTCAAAAATCACGTAATAACGACTAATACGAATGAAATTGAGTGATATGATAGGTAGTTGCTAATCTTAATTTATAGGCGTTGAATTTTTAAATTATTTTGATTACATTTTGCGATTTTGTGAAAATCGTTTTAAAAAGCTGAAAACTTGTTCCAGCATCACGAAATAAAGACTGCAGGGAATAAAACGAATTTGGGTGACATGATTAAGTAGGTTGTCACTCAACTTAACCCAATTATGCCTAGCGACCCTTTTTTAGGACGGCATTTTCGCTATTAGTCGAAACGTATTTATTTTCTAGCCTTTATTCATGAGTCGAGCCTCACTCGACAAATATTTAACATGACCAGTAGGATGTTGATATTCGATTTTATGCATAATGATTTTAAAGAATCATCCTTGTCAAGAAGTTGACGTCAGAAATATATCTATTATTTCTGTTATCAGTAAAAATCGAAGAAAGTCGCAAAAATATCCAGGCACAAATTGGTTAAATTCTAGGCTTCCAATTTTTCAAAAATGTTGATTAAATTTTGAGATTTTGCGAAAATTATTTCAATATGCGTAAATATTCGTTCGCGCATCACATAATTACGACTAAAGCGAATGAAATGATATTACTTTGTTACTCTCTAACCTGTAATATTTTAACAATACATAAAAATTATAACTGCGCTTTCTTTACTTTGGCAACATACTACATCCATTCTGTGTACTCCTACAATGCTGACGAAAGTTCTTGCTTTTTGGAAATTTGCATTCACTAACCCGTCGAGGACGGGTACTTCAGCTAGTCTTCTATATTTGGAGAGAAATTTCCAGTGCTTGCTGGCTCGCAGCAGACGGGAGAATCAGTGACGACGCGTCCTTGCAACGGTTTAGAACGAACAGGTTAAAGTCATTACGACACCACTCATAGGCGTAATCTGGGGGGGGCAAGGGGGGGCAATTGCCCCTGCAGTTGTAAAAGTTGCCCCCCTAGTCTAAAAAGTCAGGGGGCAAAGTTATGATTTTGAACACAAATCATGCATTTAGAACCGAAATATACTATCAGATTCTAAAAAAAAAAGAAAAAAAAATCCCCTGCAAAAATCAACAAAAGAATAGAGTCACAGAAGCTTTTCAACCCAACAGGAACGATGGCAGATTCTACCAAATAACCAAGCTAGATAATTTCTCAGGAAAGCAAAAATCAAGGGGCAGCGATTTTAAACTTGTCTGAAATCAATTGTTCAGCGTTAGAAAAAAAGACCTGTTGCTGTAAAAAGTGAGCAAAAAGAGGTCATTTTCACAGGCGATGACGCAATTAGAGTTTATGTCATCCGGGGCAAACCATAATTAGTGTCGTGTGCATGGGCGCCCATAGTATTTTCCAAGGGGGCAAACTTCAAAAAAATTTTCTAGAAGGGGGCAAATTTTAAACTTTTAACAAATTTAGTTTTGTTTTTGCCATTTGTTAACATCATGTGACATTAACCTAGAACTTTAGGGGGGGGGCAGTTCCCTACCTTGCCCCCCCACCTTATGGGCGTCCATGGTCGTGTGCCCCCTCGCATGGAGCCGCGCCCCATCCCAAGAAACTATAACTGATTTTGGCATTCCTTTTAGAATGTCTCCCGGTGCTTGTCTCCGCTTATCCCCCCTTTAGTTGCCGCCCTGTCACAGATTGGGGCCAGTTTCTCATTTATATTTTAGTGAACCTAATTTTGGTGTTTGAAGGTCAGTAGCAGAGAGACAACAACGTGATCGTGCACAACTTACTTGACAGACGACTAATTGCGTACTCAAATGCGACGCAGTTTAAGAGAACAAGAAACGGTCTGCGATTTTATTATTTATATCTGCTGCCAGGGGAAACTAGGGGCACGTGCCCCAGACTTGGTAGAGGGCTCCAAAATAAGTTATACGGTTCCATGGGAGGAGACCGTTCTATGTGGTTCGTCGTGAGAGATAAACTCTAGTTGCAGTACTATCTAAGTCAGTATTTCGATACCTTTAACCCTTTTAGATTTTCATGCATTAGAAAAATATAGCAACAAATCACCTCATTACTTCCTGCTAACAGCGTTGCTCCCAGCAATACTGAGAAGCAATGTTCGACACAGAAGGGGAACCTTCACAGCTATTTTTTATAACGATCTGCTGATGTGCATACATGGGCACCCATAGTAATTTTCCTAGGGGGGGGGGGCAAACTTCAAAAATTTTTTCTAGAGGGGGGGCAAATTTCAAACTTTTTTAGTTCTGTTTTTGTTGTTAACATCATGAGATATTAACCTAGAACTTTAGGGGGGGCAAGTTCCCTACCTTGCCCCCCTTATGGGCGCCCATATGTGCATATAATTCTATTTTCTAGCATTTCAAAAAAGTCTAGCTAAGATAATATCTCAGAATATTAGTTTCTTTAGTACATAGT
The DNA here is from genome assembly GCA_038373885.1 of Cheiracanthium punctorium. Taxonomy (NCBI): domain Eukaryota; kingdom Metazoa; phylum Arthropoda; class Arachnida; order Araneae; family Cheiracanthiidae; genus Cheiracanthium; species Cheiracanthium punctorium. The sequence goes on from JAWZYV010003121.1 coordinate 288,190, forward strand.
ATATGTGCATTCACCTAATTTATATACCCCCTCCCTTTTTTTTTTTTCGTGAAAACGTCTTCAACTCAAAACCTTACATAATTTATCAGGGGTCGGTCCAGGAATATTTTCCAGGGTCCAATTTTTGTAAAAACTGCATATTTTTGTGAATTTCAATGCTTAATTTTGTGAATTTCAGCACTTATTTTTGTGAATTTTCAAACCAAATTTTAATAAAAGTCACTTTTTCTTTTTGTTAATTGATGAAACACATTAAAATGTAGGGTAAAATGCCAATGAAGGACATTTTTAATCGACTGTATTTTTGTGACGGCGTTCCATTTAAATCGATTGTAATTTTGTGAAAGAGCCGCAAAACGGACCCAATTTTTGTTTGTATCGACCCCTGTCTCCCGCATATGCCGAGCTTTTGGTTAATGAAATCACGCTAAAAGTCGTTCCAGCTCCTCAAATTATTAAATATCTTTTTCCATATTACTTTTCTAAGCATATTTACAATACCACCCCCCCCAAATAAATAAATAAATAAAAATAAAAGATAAAATAAAAAATAAATAAATAAAAATAACGTACTGGACTCTTAAAAATTTAAAATTTTCTGTCCGAGTCGAGGAAAAACACGAACATTGAGCTCAGAATGCTGTAAATTTAACAGGTTGCTAACATTAAATAAAGTGCCACGGGAAGAGAGGTTACAGAAAATAGAAAATGTGCAGTGCAATCAGTTTCATTGTAATGTATTTCAAACCTCGCAAGAGAAGAGGCTTTTTAACAAGGCATAAAATGATCGTTTTTTTTTTTTTTTTTTTTGAACCTACAAACTAAACTTAAGAACATGTCATCACTAAATGACCATTAAGATTCTGTGAAAAATTGGAGTGATTTAAATGCCGAACGCGGCCCTTTTATCTCCCGTTAACTCAAAAATCAGCCACATCTGTGTTCATTTAAATAGACTAGGACCAGTTTTTCCCGCAAGCATATCGACTTTGTGAGAGAAGGGAGCTTTAAAAATTTTTGTATGTAACATGATGTTTTATATTTCAAGTCTGTTGTTAATCTTTCGCTACCTGGTTAGGGGGAAAATACCGACAAAGAACTCGGGAGATGTCCAAGAGGGTTGGAGGGATTATTGAATGAGCTGCAAAGAATGGATTACAAAGAGCTAAGCTAAATAGGTAAATGATGTCTGTGTGTCAAGTTTGGTTAAGTTAAATGAATTTTACCAGCCGAATATCTGTATCTTGCAGTGAAATATTAACTTGTTTTGTGTATGAGTACAGGTAAGTAGTTTTCGTAATTTTTGTGTCAAATCGGTAAATTTTAAATAAAGATTGAGTATTAGTCTGGAGAAAATACTACAATGTACTGATCATTTGGTTTTTTTGTCAGGAATTCGTTAAGGAGAAGACATCCATTATAGTTGTGTTTTGAGGGGGAAAATGTAGTTTTGTTTAAATTAAAAATGATGCCTCTTCTTACTTATTGGAAAAACCCTTTGAAAATCAAAGTCGGCCGCTTCAGTTTTTGACCGTCAAATGTTTCTTGACAGTCAAGTCCTGCTAATGTCCAGTGGCTGTGGAGTTTTTTTTTTTTTTTTTTTTTTTTTTTTTTTGTAGTGAACACATAGATTTGCAATTTCCAATCCTTCCTATGAACTTTGTTTTGGACGTACACACAGACTCTACCGCTAAAAGCTGATTCAGTCCCCAGTGGTACCAGTGGCTGTGGAGTTGGTTTTATAAAAGGGGAAAAAAGTAATTCCTTTTATCTATTTTGTTAATTATATTTTTGCATTATTTACTTTTTGTTTTCAAGAGTTAAAAATAACTGATCTCAAATTTCATCCGTTTAAGTACAGTATTTTTTCCATTGTTATAGAAGAAATATTTTATGATTTATTAATGACTATGTCATTTTATCTCTCGCCCCCTTTATTGAAAATTGTCCGAAAAATGTGTCCCAAAAATGCGACATAAAAGTAAGAATAAATTGTTGAGTAATGAATTGTTTATTCTTTTATACATGTCTTATCCTCCTGAATTCTGTATCCCTCAATAAACACTCATCTATTTAACTGTAACTGTGCTTGCGCACGCATTCTTTTTACTTCTATACCTTTTTCACTTAGCGTAAATACGGGTTAAGACCCCTTAGAAAGACCTCCACGGAGGGCACCCCACCCATAGGCCTAGAGCCCACGCATAGCTAATCTGCCGTAATCCCACAAACACAAACAAATATACTTTTTCCCTTCTTGATGTTACCTTGTTATGTGATGTGCCTGTTTCTTCCGTTCAATTAATATGTTATGTTAAAATCCCACGTTTACTATGTTTGTGTCATAACTCTGCTAACATTTCTAAAAGGTTATGGACACCAGATGGATTAATTTATTTATCTGCTAATTTTTAACGTTCGTTTCAAGGCTGCATCATTCATCCTCAAAATGGCGACAGGAACTTGGCGAATTGAAACGCTGAATAAAGATAATTACGAAACATGGAAAATGCAAATGAAAGCGCTTTCAATAAAGAATGATGCTTGGATGGCATCAGGTTCAAAGCCTAAACCTGAAGTTTTGGAAAATGACGAAAAATCGCAAGAAGAGTTCAATACGTGGGTCTCCAAATGGACGAAAAAGCAAAAATAATTCTATGTAAATCGCCATCTGAACTCGAACAAATAAAAAATTGTGACACTTCATCAGATGTCTTGAAAAAACTGGGAGAAATCTATCAGTGTAAAGAACCTGCTCGTAAAGCTGCGTGATGAAATCTTTAATTCAATATAAAATACCCGACTCGACTAATGGAATTCACGACCATTTGAGAAAATTCTTCGACATAGTGGACAGACTTTCAGAAATGGATATTTAAATAGACGACGACTTGCTGACTGTAATGCTGTTATATAGTCTCCCTTCTACTTTCGACAATTTCCGATGTGCTATGGAATCAAGAGATGAGCTTCCGAAGCCAGAAATACTCAGAATCAAATGCCTGGCGTAACGGTGATAGACAAGCGGAAGACTCAGGTGCTTTCGTGGCTGCTCCTAGAAAACATGCGTCTAAAAATAAAAATTATGGAAAATACTCGGGCCAGCCGACTCATAAAATTAAGGATACATCAAGAATAACTTGTAAAAGGTATAAACGCATCGAGCACTGGGCTACCGAATGTGAAAGTGGAAAAAAGAATAATTTTAAACATAGCCTAACAGCATGGATTCTTATCCACTCGGATGACTCGCCAATAGAGTTACCATGCGAAATACAGCAACCCTACGCGCCTAAAGCTCTCTCAACAATATCCAATAACGAAAAGCAAAATTTTTGGTGTGTTAAGATAGATACTAAAAATTATATAAGTTACTTCAGTTATCATCGACCCACTTTTGCATTTGCAAGGAAAGACCAGGAAACCCTCCTACTTCCAGTCGATGAAATAAATGTAAGGGAAGAATATAAGAAAAAGAAAAAGGAGTGAGAGATAAAATGACATAGTCCATTAATATCGTTTTAATATGGCAATAATGAAACTAAAAAATTAGGGGGGTTCAGGGGGGTCTCCCTTGACGAAGCTCAAAGACCGAATTTATAGTTTTTATATATATATATATATATATAAGTGAAACCTCTCTGAGCGGCCACCCCACCGTACCGAGAATATTTGGCTGCTCGGAGGGGGTGGCCGCTCTCAAGAGTTTTATTTACTATTATAAGATAATTGCTATAATGCGTAATATAAACAAGTCTGGCACATATTCCTTATTTAAAATGAAATATAAAACTTATCTAAGGAGAAAATAGTACTTTATTTAATGCTTTCTTACATTTTTTTGAAAAAATGATACAATTTGTGTCCGTTTTAAGTTTTTACTTTTCTTTGAAACAACCATTTTTTCTAGTTTGTTTTTTACTTTAAAAATCGGATCTCTAACTGGTTAGTTTGTAACCGCTTCGGAATTTTCGATAATTTCATCGATTTTCCCTAAAGTCGCTTGTGTTGAAAGTTTAGCTTGCTCGCCATTACAAACATCGAGAAATTCCTCGTCAGACACGGAATTAGCCCCTGAAAGGGGGACAAAAATGCATTTGTTGGACAATTTCAATGCCTGATTGTCCAAGTGATTACCCATCTTAAGGGAGTGGGGAGAATACAAAAGAGATATAACAGATTCAATTCCACGTATTCCTGGGACTTATATTCGACATAAACCTGACCTTGAGTTTTTCCGCTCAAAATTACAGCATGGAGTGAGTAAAATTTCCTGAAAAATGAGATGGGCGATGAGGTGGCCGTTTAAGGGGGTCGGGTGGCCGCTGATAGAGGTTATTTTAACATCAAGTCTATGAGTCAAAAAATCCGTGCCATGAAAAATTGGCCGTTTAGAGGGGTGACCGCTTGGAGAGGTTTCACTATATATATATATATATATATGCATGTGTGTACGGGCACGCATACATGGACTTTCATTTAAAATGACTTTTGCCCCCCCAGTTTCGAAGCCCAAGTTACGCCCATGACACCACTGACGGATTAAGGGGGGCACTCCCTCCGCAAAAAAGAGAAATTACATAAAAAGTATACGACATCCTATTTTACTTCCGTAAAATGGAATAAATTTCAACTCGCCTCCCAATCCCACAAAATTGCATTAATCTTTCTTTGTAAGACACCAAAACATTTGTTTTAGTCACTGTTCTTAGAACCTAAATCTATGAGTTTTTAACGTTAGCGTAATATAAACACTCACGACAAAAAGAAATTTAAATGGTCATTCTAAAGCAATTCTAAGAATTACCATACAAACGAAATGATCGGTGTCGCTCTAAGACAGGTATGGGCAATATTTGACAAGTCGCGGGCCAAACTTCAGGATGTTAGCGAAGTCGTGGGCCGTGCAGTTGGGATTTATATGGGATTTTGAGTGGTTTATGTGGGTTTTTAATATATTCCGCGGCCGGATCAAAAGCCGTGGCCGGCTGCATCCGGTCCGCGGGCCGGCGATTGCCCTTATGAAAACTAAGAGAAAGAGCACAGTTTAGATGGTGCTGCCATCTATTGATGATACGTAAGACTAATCGTAGTACAGTATATTTTGTACAGAAATACTATTAAAACTGATTTACTTTACTTTTTTTTTTTTAAATAATAGTCCAAAATTTATCTATTTTGTTTACTGCAGTTTAAATAGTGAAAAATGCAAAAAGTTATAAATTTTATTGTGTAATGGTGAGTGGTATGATAAATTAAACCTGTATAAGCTATAGCTTAAGTAAAAATACATATTATAAAAACTATTTTTACATTACGTTTAAATCCCAACATAATACGTATATTGTATCAGTATAACCTGACAAGACTTATAAATTAATAAGAAAACCCTTCTTTTTAGTAATTTTTGAGTATTCCGGTTTACCGAACTGGACCATCAGTAACATCAGACATTTAGTAAACACCTTTTGGATGAAAATTGAAATAATACTGTTTACAATCAAAGTATGTTTATTACTGTTTTAAACAATCGATGAACTATTATTAATAATAATAAATCTTATAAAAGTGAATTTTCAAGCCCATGACAAACTATTTGAAAGTAACAAACATTAAAAAATAACTCTAAAGTTGGGTGGTTAAAGGCAAAATCAATCCAGCTAAATTTCCTTAATGAGTAATTTTTGGTGCCATCTATAGAATTTAAGCAAAACAACAGTAAAATATCTTGAACTTTATTTTGTGGTGATGACATCAATTCAAAACTAAAGAGGATTTTTGTCTAATCGACTATTTAATTTACAACAGTTAAATTGTAATCTTTGAACATATCACACATGAGGTTAGTTTTACTTAAATTAAAAATAGTTTATTTACAAATTTCTTACCATGGCACAGTGATTATATCACTGGAAATGGTAGATGGGTGAAGTGTGAAGCTCCCGGGCTCGGGTCCCATCATGTGTCCTTCGACCTAACCGTTCGGAGTTTTCTCCGAAACTTAGCGTAAATGCAGGTTAGGACCCCTTAGAAAGACCCCCATGGAGGGCACTCCCTCCCCTTGTGTTGTCCTTCTGACGAGGATTTATAAGCAGGATCCGAGCCAAGCTCAGATATACAGGTTCACAACAACAACTTACAAACTGTGCACTTTCTTTATAATTCTATTTTTATGAACAAAAATAATATATGCATATAACTTTAAAAAAAAAGTTTCTTATGTAAAAAAAAGCATAGGAATATGAATGACAATAATGTAAAATAACTAGGGGGGGAAAAAAACCTTGCTTTACTAATTATTTCCTGTTTTTTGTTATGTTATGTGATGATCAAAAGTCTTCTTTCTCGACAGTGAATCTTCATTGAAAAGTGACAGTTCTTTTTCTGAAATTGAAAAATATTAAATATTTATCTAGAAGTATGAGAATTGCAAAAATTTAAAGTGCCTCAAGTTTCAGCTGCATAGGTTGGCATTTTGGCTATGCTTCTTTGCTTCTGGGGGTTCTAAAATCTTTTTCAGCTAGGGTAGTTGAATAGAATGCTTAAATCAGAGAACTAATATTCCATTTGAAGCTATCCACTATATTTTCAGAACCTGTTTATCAGCAGGGCAACCAGGGCTCTTGCCCTGGGCCCACCAATTTCAAGGGACCAAAAATTTTGAACCTTTCAATAAATATTTTATTTATTAAATAATTAAATTCTTAAAAACATTTTCTCAAAAATACTCAAGAGTTGTCAGCTAATTCTCTGGCATTTTATTCCACTGAGAGTCTGCAATAAACCATCAGTATTTGGTCAAAATTCGTGAGCCAACGTCTGAGCTTCTCTTTGTAAGTTTTATTGTAAAAAAAAATAAAACAAAATAAAAAATCTTATCAGTTTCAAGATATGCACTGGCAGTTTTGCAGTCCTTTTCATGCATATTGTAAAGAAGTTTAGTATAGAAATGTATGTAGTATGTGTCTAGATATTTATTATTTGTGAAAATAAATGTTATTCATGCATACAGAAATCCTTTAATATTCTTTACTGCAGTGCACTCATATATTTGGTATTTGGTATATATTTCTGCAGCTACATGTGCTCAAAAAACTTAAATGGAAATATGCAATTTCTCATAAGTGCAAATCCCCAAATATTTGTATTTGCCCAGGGCCCGGTATCGTGACAATTGGGGCCCCGTCTATTTGTTATTAAAAGCACATCTTTTTTCAAGCACTTGATATTGGCTTTCTGAACACCTATTGCTGAAAGAAGCATAGTGTTGAAATTTTTTGGTTTGATCTGCACTTCTGGGGTTTCATTTAGTTCAAAATTCGTTATCTACACATAAAAAAATTAAATTTTGCATTTTGTTGCATGCAAATCGGTTAACTAGAATGACGGATAGGCCGATAGAGAATTCTACTGAGTTTTTAGCCTGTGTAAGGATTTTATTGCATGCAAAATACAGTATTTAAGGAAGTCTCTGTGTTTGACCAGCTGTTGTAAATCGAGTTCCTGCTTGTGATTTCTCGTGCAATGAAGATTTTTCACTAAATTTCAGGAACCAATAAAATTTGTGTTCTGTCCTGAAAAATCAAATGATTACAAGAACTTTTTCAACACATGCTGGACTTACAAGTATACGAACCCAACAATTCAGAAGATTTTCTGTAACAATACTTTGTAAGAGTCGTGGCTTTTGACCTGTTTCAGTGGTGGGACCTAATGAAATAATGCCAGTTCAAATTGGGAAGAAATATATATACAGACAGAGCAACTTATCCCATATGCACACAGCGTAAATTTGTATATTTTTTTAAATGGCAAATGTTTATCAAAATTACTACACAATTTTTTCTCTTTTCCCCTAATTATGTTAGAATTAAAACTTAATTATGTTAATATTAGAAAGTTTGCTCTCTTACTAACTGAAAATTCATTTTCCCCAATGCGTTTAGTTTTTCTTTTTAGTATTCATGCTCTTCATAACTAATTGGGGAAATTACCCCTCTCGGTAATAAAGAACACCATGCCAGGGCCCGCAAGATCCATGCTTGAAGAGAACACCAAATAAGCCAGGTTAATGGTGTGCCAATTTGGCTTTTGTGCTAAATGCCAAGCCAGTAAATGGAGAAAGATGCCAAGTTCAGGGCACTCAAGCCCATAGTCCAAGCATGCTTAGAGAGAAAAAAACTTAAGGTTTTATTATGGATAGTATTTAGAATAAAATGTGTGCATTTTTTCAATAAAGGTAAATTATTAAAGAACTGTGCTACTTAATAGGAAGAGAATTTGATTCATGGTGGTTATGTGGTGGGCCAGGCTTGTTTGGCCCCAAATGACGAGCCAACCACTGCTTTTGAAAACACTGATACAGTCTACCAGTAACTTATTAAAATAATCTAAAAAGACTCACATAACAGTAATAAAAAGCGTTTGTATATTTCATGAGGCTAAGTATTTACCCTATGTTTGCAGGAAAATAATCATAGGCTCACAAGTAGCCAAGAAGACAATAAATGCACTATTACTGCTGCATATGTTTTCGACCAAGACTTTTAATTAATACATAACTTCTTAAAGTGGTGTTATAATTTCACACAAGTTACAATAAACACACACACATTAAATATGTATATATATTTATTTATTTTCCAATAATTCAAAATTATTTACTGCTTTGTAGATATCTGCTCAGAACTTTCACAACCATCTTTCTCACTTGTCCCTTCACTTATCTGCTCAGAACCTTCACCATCTTTCTCGCTTGTCCGTTCACTTATCTGCTCAGAACTTTCACCAACATTTTTCTCGCCTGCCCCTTCACTTACCTGCTCAGAACCTTCACCATCTTTATCGCTTGTCCCTTCACTTTTCTGCTCAGAACTTTCACCAACATCTTTCTCGCCTGCCCCTTCACTTTTAGTTGCAGTTATACTGGATTCATTCGCAACTGTTTTACTTTTGGAGCTTTCCACGGTAGGTGTGGAAACAATGGATAAATTATATTTCCTGTACTTCTCGTAATTGTCCAAAATACTAATGCAGCAGACGTTCTTCATAATGTGGAACGAGATGACAACATCTGGTTCTAGTATGCATGCAGTCCAATCCAGTTCCACACTCTTCACAGAATCCCTGACGTACGAGATGAGATGAGATGAAGTCAGGCTGTCGTTAAATGTCACTTTGCTCTCGACTTTGTACTTCAGCTTTTTGTTTCTGTCATCAATCGAAGAATACTGCTGGAGAATCGAGTCGAGGGATTTGTGTATGTCACTTTCTTGAGGCTTGCAGGTGACCGCAACAGGCTTCAATTTCAGGATGAACCGAGAATTCTTTTTACCGGTACTGATGACTGTCTCGAAGATCTTGTTCACCAGAGCTCTAGGATCTGGTACCTAGGATAAGAAAGTGTCCCATGTGATTGATCAAATTTTTACTTAAGAGACATTTTCAGCACTAAAATAATGGCAACATCTAAATCGAGAATGAATGAGAATTCTTATAAAATTTATAGAAAGATCGAACAATGTAAAAAAATAAAGGAAACACTTTTATAATTTTACTTTAGCTGATAATTTTATAAAAACTTAATTATTTGCTTTTATTTGATCAATTTCATCAGGCACTTCACAGATTTTGAATATTATTACAAAATTCTATAGTAATAGCTATAGAATATATTTATTACATGTTTAAAATAATAATAAATAAATGTCTAAAGCACTGCTTCATGATTAAAAAAAAGAAAGCAGGAATAGAAGTATGTGACAAAACAGAGTATCATATTTACCTTAAAATAGAAAACAGAATTACATAAAAAAGAATCAAGAATTAAAACAAATCAAATGAAGCATGTTTATGCAAAAGAAATCGTTGGCATGTGAATGAAGATATTATTAAGTACAGTAGAACCTGCTAAAGTGACCACCTGTCTAAAGTGAACACTTATGAAATTTCATTGTAGCTCATAAAAAATGTATGGGGTAAATATCCTGTAAAGTGATCACCTGTGAAAACTGTATAGTGACCAGATAATCTGCCAAATTTAAGTTTTTTAACCTGTCAAATGTGACCACTTTCCACTATAAACTGCCTCTTAAATATAAAACACATTCAGACAATATAGAATGATATATCCCATTTCAGTTGTTTAACACAAGATTTGATCTCAACACTGATTCTCTCTTCTGTAACACTTGTTCTCAATAGATGAATTAGATAAATAAATTAAAAAGGAAAACTTGTTTTAGTCTAGATTCTTTTATATTTCTGTTGATGCTAAAACTGATTCAGCGTGGTGTCCGGTAAGAGGTGTGTGGGAAGCAGTTAATCACATATTTACAATTACCTTTGATCCCACATTTATGAGTACTTCTGATTTCCCTTTACCTATTCTAAATGTAATACTCTTGCCATTTTAAATCTCCCATCTGTCAATAATGCTATTTAACTGTTTCTTAATTTACTTTGGTTTTAGCCTTTGTAATGCATTTTGTTGGCGTCTGTTGTCTGTGAATATATTTAATTTTCTTCCTTTCCCACAGGATTACAATAATTTTGTCTAGGCTACAAAAACTATTTTCTGATCACCCCTGTGGTGAGTCACATTTAAATTTTGCCAAACATGTATAAAGCCTAACATTTCTTTTCATTTTTTCAACCTGGCGATTTATTTGGCGACCTGCCTTTTTAGAACTTTGCTGTTACAGCACAGTGTGTTATCTAAACAATGTGTTCTTGATGTACACTAGTGAAAATTGTATCATGAACTATATTTGTGCAAACATGAAGACAACCCAAACATTCGAACTGTACTTTAGTAATATGTCAAGCTGCAAAATGGAAATTTATATTTTTTATTCATATTTATTATTTTTTATTATTCATTGTAACCAAGAAATATTAAAATACATATTGAAACGTAAGTGTAAGGAAGTCGCACACAATTTGTATGGAATGTGCGTTTTAATGTTTCAGCATTTTACTCCCTACATTCCTCTTTTTAGTTCATGGATATTTATTGCTTTTGAGATCTTGTTACAAATAAACTGTAGAGTGTTTGTGCAAGTGTTATTTAAATTTTAAGCATACACAAATTTATTAAAGTGCTACCTTTGTAAGGTGACCACCTGTATAAGGTGACCAGTGTTGTCATTCCCGAGAGTGGCCACATTAGGCAGGTTCCACTGTACTAGAAAAATTAATTTCTGAAATATTGCTTTATGGTTAAAAAACTGAAAAAAATATGCAGGATGCAAGTATGAAACAGAATAATATTTATCTTTTAATTAAAAAAATACAATTTAAAATGAATTAAATTAAGAGCTGAGAGAAATCAAATGAAGCATCTTTATGCATTATGCAATATGAATGTGCAATTAAGGGTAACAGAGATTCTGAATTATTATCCTTGATTTATCAAACCATAGAGAGAACCTAAGCTTTAACCAGGCTTAGCAGTTCAGGTCATAGTTTATCAGTTTCTTATTTTTAATAACCAATCATTTTGATTGGTTATTAAAAATAAACAAGCCAGATATCCAGTGCATAGTACTTTGAACCAAGTTCAAAGTACAATGCACCGGATATCTGGCTGATTTTTAAATATCTGAAATATTATTGGCTAACCCAATCACAATCGCCGGATATCTTCTCTGCTGGATATCTAGCAAAATCAATAATAGGTGCATCACTAATTCAAAATAAGCTGCTACTGAATGACATTTCTGTATAAATAAAAAACTGCATGGATGATTATATGCTCAAAACATTATCAAAGGTGTCTGAACAGAAGGTTCAAGCTGCCACGAGCCCACATAATTTAGTACTACAAATAAACAAAACATTATTTTTTGAATCTTTATATCACACAAGTATGATTAAAAAAAAAAAGAAAACTGACTTCAAAGTACTTAAAATTGCTATTGAATAACAGTAATTAATATTACCATTGAATAGCAGTAGGGTTTAGCGTTTTCTTGCCAAAAATAGAAGATATCACCAAGCAGGTTCCTGTTTTTGGTATCAAACTTGGTGATAAATAATCAAGAGTGGCCAATTTTGATGACTTTTGACATACTGCTGCTACTGGCAACCTTTTAGGCATTGGTTTAAAAACATAGTTTTTTCCCATTTTCTAAATCTCATTGAATGACAGTAGGGGTAGATATAAAAGGTATCACTAAGCAGGATCCATGTTTGGGTATTACTTTTTGGTGTCAAATTTGGTAATAAATCACCGAAAGTGGCTACTTTTGACATACTGTAGCTACCTAGCAACCCTTTAGGCAATGGTTTCAAAACATGGTATTTTCCGATTTTCTTAATGATAATATTATCGGAACGTGACCAATTTAATATGGAAAAATACCAAATCTATCCTCTTTCCAATGAAAAAGCATTGTGTAAATGAATCCATGATAAAAATTATCACTGTAGATACATAAAAAAAATATATTTTTTAAATACACATGCATTGAAAATAGAATGATGAACTATGATAAATTAAGCACATGGCTTCAAATTGAATTTTTCTTTTAAAATAATTTCTAAATGTAACAAAATTTTAAAATAAATTTTAATATTTAACATACATTCCTGAAAGTTACAATTATTTTTTAGTAATACTGTAGTAATACTGAAATCCTAAGACATGAAAAAAATAAGTAAACAAAGAGGTGCTACGTGCATCACACAGGAGTTAAAGTCCTGCCCATCTAGGTGGGTTCAACTATCTAGTAATAGTGTAAAGCTGTTCAAATAGCATGTTTTCTGCGCAATCTGAGCTCTAACAATCTGTGATAATTATTACAATAATGATGAAACCCTGTAAGATCGAAACTTGTAAAGCTTGGATCATCTGCAAAACTGACTGTCTGAACACAAAGTAAGCACTACCAGAGCATATTCATCTAAAGGAATTCTTAACAGGTAATCATACATAATAGCAGGGTGTCCACCAATGCCAGGAAGCAAAAATAGTAACTTTAGTATCATCACCAACATAAAAAAGTCGCCAGTTTAATAGCTATTGTCTTAATTTTAGTTGCCAAAAAAAGTAGGATTTTTGCATAATTTTGTGGTTAAGAAAGCACATATGTCATTCAGCTTCATTTAAAAAGGAATAAATTAATAACAGAGCATACAGCATGTTTATTTTTATAGTATGATTAAAAAAAAAAAAAACAGGTTAGAATGTTTCATGAACAAGCCATTGCAACTTTGAAAAGAAAAGGGAGTTGAGAAAAACTGAACTGAAATCTGATTTTTAAATTAGTCGCCTGGAGTAAGGTACAAGTAGCCAAAAACTTGAAAATAGATGAAAATGACATTTTTAATTGAAAAAAGTTGCCAAAGTCATTTTATTTTCAAATTAGTAACAAAAGTCGCCAGTGGACACACCAAAATAAATCAAAATAACTACATTTACAAACTTAAAAAGTTATTACATTTGAGGCTAAAATCAAAACTTACTGTAGTACTAATAAAGATGATGCCTTTTACTTTGGTAAATACTTGCTGAAACCTTCTACTTGACTTAATTGCAGATATTTCTTTGGCTAACTGCTTAGATATGTCAAAATCTTCCGATTCGTCATTTGCTGTTTCCTAAAAATTATATCAATAAACACACATAAAATTTATGCTTATAAATACTTTCACACTTACACAGACAAAAACAACAAATAAAATACACTCACACTGCTTTTGATTATTTTCTTCAACTAATTTGATGTAATAAAGAACATACATGAAATCCACATTTAAATAGCATATTTGAGCTAAATATAAATGCTTGCATTTTAAAATTTAATTACCTTTTAAAAACGTAAGTAAATATTGCTTGCAAAAATGTATGCATATGTAAACTTTGGATAAATAGAGAATCAAATTAAGATTTGTTTGAAGAATCAAAACTTAAATTAATGACATTAATAAGTTCAAAAATTTTATATGGTCTTTTCAAGAAGCAAATAATAACCAATGATAGACTCGTGCTACTTATAAAACTTTCAGTAAATATACTTAAAACTTAGCACTGCACTGCAAAATATTCTGATGAGCAGCTCATCAAGGGAAAGATTTCTTGTCTTAAAATTTCCACAGCAAAGTTTCATTACTCATACAGTTAATCATTTGTTAGACCACCCTTGCACGACTGGTATTGTTTTTGGTCTGTATAGGATGTATACTGTTTTTACAGGGCTACAAAAAAAAAAAAAAAAAAAAAAAAAAAAAATTCTTAAACATCATGGCCTATGGACAGAAATTCTTGAAAGTGTTCTAGCATCTAAATGGTGTATTCAGTTGAGCGCAAATCAGGTATGTATATTACAGGTCACAGTCACATGATCTGCATAGATTTTGTTGTGTATAGCCTAATAGTTCTTGTACAGGGTTACAAAAAATAATTCTTATACATTACGGCCTATAGATGAAAGAGCAATTATATATATATATATATAGAGAGAGAGAGAGAGAGCTAGTAACAAGCTTGGAAACTGAAATTCACTGATTACAGACACATTGCACTTTTTATAAATGAGTTCAAAACATGGATAAAATCAGTTAGCACACAAGTTAAAAAGCTCATTTAATTAATTAGTTAAAAAGTTTATTCAATCACATGGATTTTTCAAAATCTTGGAAACTGAAGTTCAAATTACTCTTTTGTACCATTTAAATAAATAAACAACATTTAAAAACAAGAAATGCAAGGGTAGCGCTGGCTTTTTAAAAAGTTTCGCCAAATTAGATTTTGCCGGACACCATTAAGAAATGCAATTGCCAATATTTTTGTCAAATCGTATTTTCTTTCGCCAAACTAATTTCAGTATCGCAATTTGCGACGTTGGCAATCGACAGCACGACCCCTGATTGAATGTGTGTTTTAAGAACAAAATTTTAGTTTGAATTACATTAAATACATATTTACGAACACATGAATGTTCAAACATTTTATTCCTTTATACATATTTATTAGGTAATTATTATAACTGAAAAAAAATTTTTTTTGACAATCATTGACTGTGGGTTTGTATCCCACAGTAAATCCAATTAACTGCCTATTAAAAAAATAAAAACACTTTAGAACAAAAATCAAGCCATTTTCAAGATATTTTTAAAACTCACAATGATTGATTTTCAAAACTTTGATGTTTTTTTTATGGGAATCTGAGAGCCTGGTACATGATTAACTAAGTTATGCAGTAAAACCTTGATACAATGATACTTAAAGGACCCAATAAAATTATCGTTTTAGAGGGATGTATCGTTATATCGATGAGAGATTATATTGTACGGAAATTCCATGGGACTGAAAAATTTTATCATTATATAAGGATTTATCATTGTATCAAATATTGTTATAGTGAGGTTTTACTGTATATAAAATATATATATACTATATAATCATATAAATCATATACATGCATACATAACTGATTTTCCACCTGCAAAAATATACATATTTAGAGAAAATAATGGAACACAAAATGCACATAAGAGTAAAATAAACTCTATGCATGAATGGAGAAATTCAAAAGTTCTCCCTCCTTTAGGAAGAGAACATCAACACCATCCACAGCAAACATGAAGCAAAGAAAGCAAACTGTAATTTTGTGTTTGCTTTATTACAGGATGGTGAATATTTTGCTTCAGAATATGGGAGATTGTGTCTCCCAAAACAGACATAGAATTTATTTTACTCTTATATGTATAATTGTATATCATGATGCTTTAACCGATTTCACACTCAATTTTTTCTCTTTTTTTAGGCATGTGTATTTTTAAATGCATATACTTACTGTGAATTCTGGACCGTATAATTCATCTGCAAACTGATTTAATAAATTATAAGCCTCTCTGATGCACTTGTGTTCATCACTGCACGTAATTATAAAACCTTTCATACCAGGCTCTAAAACATGACCATGTTTAAACTTCTTGGATGACTGGTAATATTTCTTTTTATTTTTTCGCTTCTGTGCGTTTGAAGACATTCTGGAAAGAAAAAGTAAATAAATAGGTTCATAGTTCATAGAAGAAAAATAGAATCAGTTTAATATTCAAACAAACCCCTAAATCTTAAAAAATCTGCATCAGAGCATCAGACCTTATTAATTTTACCCCATCACAATATAAAATAATATTTTCTGTTAAAATTACAATTTGTGAATATTACCAGATTATGAATTTTCTTTTCCAAGTAAACCCCATTGGACATTGTGATCACATTTCAGGCTACTTGTTGTTTCATCAGAAACAAAGGCACTGACGAGCACCTTTAGGTGAGGGCTCAAGACCCATATGATTACTTTTAAGAAAGAGGTTCTTCTAAACCTGTCAAATTCTTAAAAAATTTCTGCATGCTATGAAAAAGTCCTCTGTAACAACAACTATGTTCCCTATGTGGATGCCCGTGATCAGCAATTAGCGACCTAAAGGATGTTTCATCTGAGAAGCTCAGAACCCCCTTTAATGCAAGTGTAACAATACTTTTGGGGTCTGACCCTACGTCCCTTGAGTTTGAGTGAAATTACTGATTAGCTACCTAATAGAGACTGGAAAGGGTATCATCTTACAATGGTATGGATTCCTAGCCATTGCAGTGTACCTGGCAATAAACGAGCTGATGCTCTCACTAAGGCAGCATGTAGCCTTGACCAACCTGATACATACATATGTTCCACTTCGAAACGTTACACAAACTATTAAAAAGAACATCTACAAAGCTAGACTCTGTCATTGCAGAGATGTTGCTACTGGAAAAAAATTGGTCTTCTTTACTGAAAAAAAAAAAAAAAAAAAAAAAAAACCAGATCTGTGCTTCTGTACCAAGAAATATCAGTGCGGATTGCTTCAGATCTGAAATAGAACATAATTATTTGCAAGCCTATCTAGTTAGAATTGGTCTTGCTGACTCCCCAAATTGTGTTTTTTGTACTTCTGTGTCCATAACTGGAGAGCACCTTTTTTCTTGTCCTGCCGTGCAAGATGCCCTTTCCTCTAATTTTTTAAAGATTCTCCCTACTTCTTGAGCAATTTCTTTTATATACTGGACTGCTAGGCGTCGTATGCTCAAGAGAGTTTAGGAAGGCATATAAAAAAAAAACTTTTCTGGTGCAGATAAGACAGATTAACTTCAGGAAGAAAAGAGTTTTTTCCATTAAGACAAAATCAAGATCAGAAAGCTTACATCAACTTGCTAACCCTTGCATCAATGCTTTAGTTCCCAAGGAAAATTGTTTTCCAAAGGATTCTGTTTTTCTTGGGTAGCACTAAGTTGTCAATCTTTCACTTGGGTGCCTCAAGATAGTCTTGTCCCGCAGTGGACTGGGCGCTAAACTCCGTTCCCATAAGAACACGGCAAGTGAAGCAGCATCTGGCTTGGCGAGTGCTTGGGATAGACTTCTCCCTCTCGGCTCGTCCGCTGTGGAACCGTGTACGCTCATGGGAGCTGGTGCACGTAAAATCCGTCGTGGCTCCAAAGTCCTCCAAGTTGTTAAACGATACCTCTGGGGGTGCCGATTTCAGGGGGTTGGTCCCTCCTCTGGAATGGGTTCAAAATTATGGGACCCCCAGCTAAGACGGACTTCCTCCCACTGGGGCTCATTGAAATGGAAGCCGCTCCTTCAGCCCATCGCCTGCCTATATAGGGGGATCTGTCACCGCAACGCGGTTGCCAGAGGGCATTAGCAACAACAACGACAAGATAGTCTTCATAATCATAAGCTCTTTCAAGATCCCAATGCTAAACTAAGATTTAAGTAATAAGAAGTAAAAGCAATAAAAGTTTAGAATACCCGCATTTTGTAAAAATTACTGTAACAAGCTCAGAGATCCCATTTCTCTCCAAAGCCTAGAAGGCTGTTTTCTTAGTTTGAATTATTCTTTCCTCTTCTAGCTGCCCGTTAAAGCAGCATTAAAGCCCAATAAAACTACCCTATGCTTATTGTTCCTTTTTTTTATTACTTGTGGACAGATTTTCCACGCAGGCCTTAACCTTAATGAGTCCATCTTTCAAGAAGCCTGTTAATTGAATATGATCAGCATTCAAATTTGGCATTTTTTCAAAGGGCTTGCCTGCATTTTTTTTCAGTGCTGATGCACCCTGTCCTTTATAGAAAGAAAAAATAAGCCATGTCTCTTTTTCAAGTATTTAATTATTAAATTGTGACTTTGAAAGAATGTATTATTCCTTTTCTTTTTTTAGATGATACAGGTATAATTCTAATTTCAAACAAACACAAACAAAATCTCCGAACATTTTTTTTTGTGTTTCTTGCAGCTGTGAGACAGCGAATCAGACATTTCAGGAGAATCACTCAACATCAGTGCAGAAAAATTATTTTCTGTTTCCAAGGCATAAAAAAAAAAAAGAATTAATGAAATTTTCTGAAATGAATGACTATCATTGTAACGATTCTTTCTGTAAGCTCTGTGAGAGCATTTTCATGATCCGGTTACACTATAAGCAGCAGACTTAATAGACATACTATGAAACTCTCAAAGTTCAATAATATGATAACCAGGGTAGTGACCTGTATACAAAGAAGTATTCACATTCACATGGATTGTGCAAAGCAGTGTCCTTAAGCAGGATCGTTAAATACTTCACATTATATTCAGGCATCTTATAAGGACATATTCCTCAGTTGAAAGTCCAATGGCACTGTTGACAAAAGGCACGAAGTCGAAGCCTTTTCAAGATGTTCTGTGTTTATCAAACATCTTTAATTGATGAATCTGTGTTCTGAGTGGGGGTAAGTAACTGGCTTAGTCGATGACAAGATCTAAGAGTTACCCATGATGTCAATCCAATTAACTGATCTGTGCTTGGAGTGTGGCCAAATAGCTGACCTAGTTGATGGTAATATCTAAGAATCACACAGGATATTGATCCATATTCACTACTCCAATCATGGGTATTAAGACAGTGGAATAACTGCAAATCTATATGCTGCAAACAAAGCATAAAGCATAGGGGGCTTTCACAATCAGTTTACATAACTAAAAGTAAGTTCCCAAAGTGCCACATTTGTCTCCTAGGCTACATCAATATAGCTAACTTTATGGTGTCAGCAAAGTGAAGTGGTGAAAGTACCACTGGTATAGATGATATAAGTTCCTATAAACCTGTAATGCCACATCGCATTTTTGTCATTTATTTTTTTTATATATTATAATTCTTTAAGGCGTGACTTCCTATTTTCATTTTTAAATTAAAAAGCAAAGTATGAACAGTGGAAAACCCTGTTTCCCAACACTTACGAAGGACAAGCAACAGACCCATTGTAGATATACCTAGCAGTGGTGCAAAGTTTAACCTAAACTTATCTGATTAATTAAATGTAATTATTCCTTCAACAACAAATGAAACTAATTTAACTACTATTATTTGTTTATTAATTAATTAAAATTAACTAATTGTTAAATTATAAATCATTTGTTAATAGTAAAAAAAGTCATTTTCATCAACAGTGTAAGCTACTTAATTTTTCCATCTACATTTGTCAACCATCCAATGCCATTAGGAAGTTTTTGCATACTGTTTCTTCCTACGCTAACGTTATCTGCTATTTCGGAGTTTCCAGCCAATCATGAAATTTATTTTGTATGTGCGCATGCGCTGTACTGTCCAATGGCATTTAACATTAGTGTTACTGTGAGTGAAACCACTATGCAAAAACTCCCTATTGACAGATTTTCTTTAGGATTTGTACGTGACCCCGATTTTTATCACTTTTTCGGCCATTCGTGAAGGAATTTTTTTTTTAATGAAGAGTGCATTTGGGAAGATTATAATCTATTCTATTTTAAAGGATATATTTTCACTACTGAAGTGTTTACAAATGGAATTGTATGTGATTCTTAATGTCTATTCAAGCAGTCCAAAAGTTCCCTTTTGATTTTCATGCTGATGTACTTGCTCTTGCGAACAAAATGAAAATTTTTATTTCTTCAAGGCGTTTTTAAAAAACCTAGAAAATGAGAGTCCCCCTGAGAATAAAAAGGCGGGGACATATGGGCTGAAATGAAAAAGTAGGAGGACGGCTTATGCCTTTGACTACACCACTGATATCTAAATCTGCAAGTAGAAAATATCAGATAATTTGCCAGGTTACTTTCTTTTCCCTTTCAACTTCTACATTACCTATCACATGATGCAACTGGTTATATTTTAAAATAATTAATAATGCAATTTTTAATGTTCAAACAATTTGCTTTAGAAGGACTTAACATTATCGCACACAGAACTTGAGGATTGATGCTGATATGCTATAGTGCATGTTTTATGCACTTTTTTTTTCAAAAAGGACCTATTTTCTTTCAAATAAGGAATGATTTTTCAAATTGAATTTATTTACATTTATAACTAACATAATGGGATACTGAAAAGTTTATATGGACAGTGATGCTATTTAAAAAATCATCCATTATGTGAATATTTTATGAAGAAAATACATACATGGGAAATCTAAAAAAATATAGTATAAAATTTGTATTTTCCGCATCAAATAATTAAAATTTCCATTTGGTTACAGGAAAATTGGTTAAATACAAGGCGAAATAGAGAGTTTTGGGTTCCCCATTGTTCAACATAAGAGTTTTCTCAAATTCTCTGGAAATAAAGGTGCAATAGCTTAGCTGACTTCGGTTTTCACCAACCAGTTTTATTCACCAAGCTTGGCGACATTCAGCATGATTTTATTAATGGGCCTGTAATGTTTGCTTCCCTGCATTAGTACTACTATTCAACTGCATTTCTATTATGCAATTAAGGTTCATGATTGATTAGGGTTTTTCTAGACATGGAATCTTGTAGAATTGCTAGAAATTTTGGGGAGACTACGCAAGACAGGGCAAATCACATCCAGGAGTTCAGTAGCGGTAGTCAGCTGCTGCTAGCAGCTGAGAGCATGTACTTTTGTAAGCAATCTTTCCCTCGTTTAAAGAAGCATATTTTTGAAAGTTATTAGTAAATTTTTCACTGTTGTATCCTGAGGAGCAGCTGATAATTTTCCTTGAAAATTTCCATTGAATTTTAGCCCATGAAAGAATTTTGCAATATCTGAGTAAGCTTAACTGCATTATGCTGACTGTTCGGTGAAGTTCTAAAATCAATAAAATTTGTGTTTCGTCCTGTCAACTGGACTGATTACTAGAATTTTCCATATACACTGGACTTTTAATCTGCAAATCTGGAAAAAAAAAAAAAAAAAAAAATCTGCAACAGTATGGTGTTACTAAAGTCTGAAACACTTCATATCACACGAAAACGTGAATCTAACCATATTATGAAGTTCTACAGATCGAATTTATAAATGATATATCAGTTAGAAAATATTTTATTAAACAACTAAAATATAATAGCATAAAATAACACTATTATACTATATACTGTGTTACACTAATTTAAGAATTAAAAAAAAAAAAAAAAGTAGTCATGGTTTTATTCAATTTATGTTATAAGATAATTACATGTTATCATTTCAAAAAGTGCAAAAATTTTCATTTGTGAATTAGTAAGTTATTCATTTATTTTCTCAACTGGTACTAGGCTGAGTAGAAAATGGCTGAATATTCAGTACATTACTAAAAAAGTCACACTCAAAAATATGGTATGAAAATTAATTTATTGCCATAAAAACAAGAAAACATACATACAAAAAATATGTCATTTTATGAAATAAACATGTATGTCAATTCATAGGGAAATAGGCTGGATAAAATAATAAGTTTTCAGTAAAAAGTAATACATAGCCAATGGAAGAAGTAGTGTTACACAAACTAACATTAACTAAATTCTATCGTGTTAAGCCCATACATTTAAATAATTTCAGGACAGTTTTAAATATCGTATTTACCCCTGTATACGTCGACCCCCCACTTTCTTGATAAAAAAATTAATTTTTTTAAAATCCCGCGTATAAGTCAATCCACCACTTTCCCGATCTAGAAACTTTTTTATAAAAATACATTTATTCAAAATCATCTGTAAAAAAACGAAAGTACTAAATATACAATAATAAAGATAATAACAATACAAAAGTAGTATACAAAATTAAACTGATAATAATGAATAATAATAATAAAATGACACTACTGATAGTATGATATGGCAAAATACTAATAATACAAAGTTAAACTGATTCAAGATCCGATTCAATATCGGACTCAAACAATTTTTAAAAATTCCTTCGTTGTCATCGGCTCATCATGTACACGTATTGGGTTAGGATCCCTTAGAAAGACCTCCATGGGGGGCACCCTACCCTTCGGCCTAGAGTCCACCTGTAGCTAATTGGCCGTAATCCAACAAGAACAACATGATACACATTTTCAATCGTATGAAAATCAACCTGAAAAGACGTTCATGTGTTATGGAATGCAGTAAGAGAACATTTGTCTGACTGTCTTATAAAAGGGCATTTTTTACTTCTGAATAAAAAAAATCTGGAGTGACTCCACTCGACTTTCCGAACACTTACGATTAAGATCATTACCAAGCATTTAAATAAATTTTAATCGATGAATAATTCAAATATATCTAACAAATTTAAGCTCAATGGAATGGACCGTTTAAACGCTAGCGCACTTTCAAGAATTTCTCCCTATAGGCCATAATGTAAAAGAAATCTTTGTCGTAGCCCTGTAGAAAAACTATAAGTCCTATACACACCAAAATCAATACCGGTCTTGCGACGGTGGTTTATAACATATATATACACTTTTTGAGCTCAATCGGAAGTACTGTTTAAACGCTAGCGCATTTTCAAGAATTTCTCCCTATAGGCCATAATGTAAAAGAAATCTTTGTCGTAGCCCTGTAGAAAAACTATAAGTCCTATACACACCAAAATCAATACCGGTCTTGCGACGGTGGTTTATAACATATATACACTTTTTGAGCTCAATCGGAAGTACCGTTTAAACGCTAGCGCATTTTCAAGAATTTCTCCCTATAGGCCATAATGTAAAAGAAATCTTTGTCGTAGCCCTGTAGAAAAACTATAAGTCCTATACACACCAAAATCAATACCGGTCTTGCGACGGTGATTTATAACATATATACCCAATTTGAGCTCAATCGCATGCCCCGTTCAGGAGCTATCGTGTTCACTCACATACACACAAACACACATACACACACACACACACACACACATTTCGTAAAAATAGCATAAATGAATTCAGAAGACCCCAAAACGTGTAAATACACCAAAATCTCGAATTCGAATTTTTTCATGATTACAATACTTTCCTTACATGGTACATGTTCGGAAAGTAAAAAGTAATTAAAAATTAAGGACTCTCGTATAAGTTGACCCCCCAACTTTAAAGCCTCTTTCTTGTCCAAAATTTCTTGACTTATACACGGGAAATACGGTAAGTGTATAACCTAAAATTAATTAAAAACTTTGTAGAATAACGCACAGATATGACCTTTCCTGCCCATATGAATGATAGACTTTAGTACTATCTGAAACAATCATCCTGAGGCATATTTTTTTATTTATGTGCTATTTAACAAATTCTTTAATTAGTTTTACTTTTGAACACATTTTTTTGGTGTTATTATTAAATATGTAACCAACTCCACATAGTTATGTGATAAAATGAATATTTAAAAATTAAAACAATAATGTGTAGCAGACATATAAATCTCCCTTTCATGCGAGTTCTATACACAGTTCTTCAGGGCTGGCCAATGAGATGGGCAAGGCTTCTGGTCAACAGGAAGAATGAGGCCGCTTTTCTGTCATTAACAGGGGTAAAAAAATGTTATAAAATCTTAGAAGCCACATATATACTGCCAAAAAAAAAAAAAAAAAAAAAAAAAACGCTAGTCGTCTGGGATTTTTCTAACCCTGGTCATCATGTCCTATGTAACTATACTCGGGGGGCAAACCTAACCTGATTGTGGAGTGGAAGCCTGGAGGGGCACTCCTCTCTGCGTGTAACGCTCAAAATGTATTAATTCTGTAATAACCTGGGCAAAAGGATAGAACTATTTGAGAGCAGTGGACTCACATGGTCTATAGCTTTACATCCACTATCAGGTTAGCTTTGCCCCGAGTATAGCTTTATTACATGATGTGGGGCCTCTGCAAATATTAGTAGGGCTCTAGGTGACTGCCTATCCTCACCAACCATTACAGCTGGCTCTAAGTTTTTCAATGAATTATGTATATCATGGATCTCTCCAGACTCTTCAGTCCAGGGTTCTGTTTTTGTGAAAAATTTACTCATAATTTTGTGAATCTGATATTACTATTATATCAGGTTTTTCTAGCCAGGGTCCTGTTTTTGTGAAAATATTGTTTCCTTCTCATGAATTTGTGAAATGCATACAATTTTACAAATTTGAATTCTGTATTAAAATAAAGTTCCATTTTGGCCATTTTATAGAAAGTCCTATCTTTAAAAAACTACACATGTAAGCATATATATCTACATCTACAAGTTTTTATAAACGAACACATTAATTTTTCTTTTTACATGTATAGATATATATAACTATGATTTGAGAGAAATTAATTTTTGAAATAAACACAGATGTGTGAAGGATCTTTTCATAGAAAAAATTTTAGGAAAGTTCCATTTTTTAAGGTTAAATATTTTGTGAAGGGTTTGTTAATGGACCCCAAATTTCTCCTAAACAGACCCCTGTACATCGGGGTGTCTACTAAATTTCTGAAAGTCAATCTCTGACTTTTCCCAGATTTTCGGCAGCTTCTAGAAAAATTTTTTTTATCATAGGATGCATTTTACTTTGGGAAATCCACCAGCACTATAACCTCCTATATTTTGATAGAACTTACTTAATAAATTTTTGACTGTAATAGAAGTATTGATCCATTTAAGTCAGATTTAAGAAAAAAATTAGTATGAGTTTCAAGTAAGATACTTTAGCTGGTCCAGATTTAACTGATAGTGACCAATACTACTTGTGTAACAGGCAGTACTTATGATATTTAAATCACAATATTAAAGGCAGATGCTGAATTTCAAATATAAATTTTTATCTTTTGGTCTACTACACTTCAATTCTGGAAGAATACAGAGCAATAGGTACTAGAAAAAATTTCTATATTTTATCACTTATCAGTAGACAGATAGCTTTTATAACCCTTTCGTCGCAAGAAACACCTCACCACGAAATGTAAAGCAGATGTGAGCATCGCATACCCCACAACCATTCTGAATTATTCATTCTATCTTAACATAAATCATCTTTATTTGCATTTTTCACTCTCTGGAGTAAGGGGGAAAAAAAAGAAACTTGCCAAGCAATTTTTATAGGAAGGAAAATATATTCTTTTGGAGAATTTTCCTGACTCATTTTGCATTTTCCAGACCGGTAGACACCCTGTATATGCACTACATTCATCAACAGGAAAATCCTGCGTTCATCCACTTTTATTTCTGTTAGATGTTTCCACTTCTGAAGCTTGTAAATGACTCTGTCAAAATTATAGCTTCAGCAAGACATTATGAGTTTATTTCTTAATCATGGAGTTGTTGAAAGTACAAGAAGTTAATCATTAAATCAGTTTTTTACCTTTTACTAGAAACATAAATAATCTAAAACCTTAAAGGTTAAAGAGCTTAAATTTATTTTGCCTTGATTTTCATCAGATTACACTAAAAACATATTAGTATATCGATAAAAGAACATTAAATATAAATACATACGCATATATACGTACATTTTATTTCATTACAGTCCTGTTTTACAGAATAATACTTGAAACAGCAATTTGTATTTACAGTCATAGGAATAGAAACATTAATAATAATAATAAAGTTTCTTATTAAAAAATAAAATAAAATCAATAATGTGCACTTTTTTTTTCTGCTGCAAATCCTTTTGGATAATTTTAAATCACACTTCACAAAAGATTTTTAACAATCATCATCATCTTCCCACGAGCTTAACGATTCCAGTTCACTAACGTCCGAATCATTGTCTCCAGTCTTAAATTTATCATCTTCCGTCCGGTCAATTGTTTGTTTGGGTGTATAAAAATGAGTCTTGTCACCCGCCTTTGCAGCGTTCACATTCTTTACTTCAGCTGCTGCATCATTTTGCATCTCGCTGGAAACTGAATGATCTGAGTTTATAACACTACACTCTTCCGAAAACGTAACTCTCAATTTTTTTAAGTTATCGGTTTTTGAAACAGGACTGGACGTCTTAAACTCTTCACCCAATGATCGCATTTCATGAATGGGGGCACCATCGGGGCTTTCTGGAAATTTCGTTGGTAAATCGACACCTGCCTCATTAACGGTATAGGGAAATCTTTGCTTCTTAGCAGTTGAAGACTGTTTCGATTTAGAAGAGGGTATTGCGGCATGCGTTCTTTCAAGTTTCAATGAGCTGTTAAAGGCATCGTGTGGTTTATTATAATTGCGCAATGAAGATAACATTTCGGACTTGACAGTTTTTGGAATCGGACTGGGCGATTCAAATTCTCGAGCATCCACTGACTGTGTTTGATTGACAAAAGCATTGGGGCTGCTTGAAAATTTAAAGGAAGAATTGCCACCGGTGTCGGGAAATCTTCGATTTTTGATAGTTAAAAATGACTTCTCTTTCGTGGCAGGAAACTTGTCACAGTCCGATTTTGAAATAACCTGGTTTCTAGCCTCGTTTAGCCCTTCACTATAGCTGTTCAACACACGGGACACCTCGGGCATAGGATTGTCACACCTGGCTGATCTTGTCACTGGATTTCTGTCGGATTTTCTGCTGGTAGTTAAAGGATCCGAAAATCTGATTTTGAGATGCTTGTGTTTTAGTTTACTATGCACTCTATGGTTTGCACATACATTAATACTGTTGTAGATCTCGGAGAAATTGGGATACTTGCTCGCGAGGCGCTCTTTCTCCAAATTTAAAAGTTTTAATTTTTCTTCATGCTCAGCTGAAGGCAGCTTGGAAGTGTCAGGTTCTATACACAATTCAGAAAGCTTTTCAGCCACCAAAAAGGACAGCTCATTAAGTGCGTTGTGGTTTGCAAATTTTTCTTTGTGTGCTGGTAGGCTAGTTTTCTCATTGGCATCCTCTCTTTTATTTTTATTACATGAGCTGGTTGTTTTAGTTCTGGATAATTCAGTGTTATGCCTTAGCTGTTTTGAACCACTTGCACTGACTTTGGCGGAGCGAGCCTCATGTCTCAAATGATTCTTTTTTGAATTCCTGTGACTCTTATTGCCAAGGAAATATACTATTTGATTTTCGAGTCGTTTTTCAATTTCCTTCAAAGAATCGGGAGAATTCACTTGTTTGTTAATATTAGTAACAATATTGTCCAATCTTAAAATGTCATCTTTGACTTCTGATAGTTGTGATTTCCAGTCACGGTTATTTTCATGCAACTGTTTTGAAAACATTGATTCTAAATCATTTAATAAAGTCTGTCTGAGTTCCGCTGATTGGATTTCTACAGTTCTTTGAATTTTTTCGTCGGTATAAGCTATGTGTTTAACCATATCATCTTTGAGTAATACATCGTTCTTTAATACTTTATCGAAGTCTACAAATTTGCAATGCAATTTTTCTAAATTCTTCTCTACTTTTGATATACTTTCTTTGAGGGATTTCAATTCATTTAAGTTAACATCAGTGGCATTATTCACATCTGTTTTCCCACTACTTTCGCCGAAGTAAGTAACATGTTCTTGCTCTTCAGTATAATGGTTCACATCGAATTCTTCCCCTGACTTATTTTTATCGCGAACGCCTTGCCTGACTGTGAAGAGTTCGTTTTTAAGCGTCAAAAATTCTTTTTCCAGAAATGACATCAGACACTGAAAATCATCGGAATTGTTATTTGATTCATGTCTAACACAGTTCTTATGGAGGGAAACCAGATCATCAGAATGGCGGCGTAAGATGTGTTTCATCAGATACTGCGAATTGACAAACACTTTTTGGCAATAAAAACAAGAATTTAGCGACACATTTGGTTTAGCTTTATCCGTGTTATCGCAGCGAATATTTTTACCGGATAAAATTTTTTTCCCACGCACATCAGTGAAAAGTTTGTTAGCTTTATCATGAATTTTATCCATAATGGCAGAAACAATGCGAAAGTTAGGAAAGTCTTTTTAAAATAAAATGTTAATTAAATGTCATGGCAAAGAAACAAACAAAGCAGTCAGTCAAAAGGAAATGTTACACAGTTCCATTTGATTATCAATACAAAAACATAAATGTGTGCTAAACATAAATAAATTAAATTTATAGAAGATGAAGCATTTTTAAATTTATACTCTTAGGCTTTTAAATATAATTATCCCGAAAAACAAATAACAACTGTTTGAAAATTCACTTACGTTAGGGTTCAATTTGTTTGTTTATTTGTTACGTTGCGTGGATTTTTGTAGTTTCTCCCTCACTTCTTCAAGAGACTCTTACTAATCGATTAATTTCTTTGCGATTCAAAGCCTCATAAGGAGAAGCGGTTTTGAATAGTAGAATCCCTCTTTTGAAGTTTTGCCTGGAAAAATAATCATTTAATTTTTTTTTGTTAATTTCTAGCAAATAATATTTGAGTTTTCAAAAGAATTTTTTATAGACTTGTGATTCCATAACATAAAAGCTGTGCTAGCAACTAATCGTAATCTTAATCGTTGAACAACGGTGCTTGTTGTTTTGTTTTGATGATTCTGGATGTTTTGATCAGGTTTTTGATTCAAATCGCACAGTCGAACTAATTACCTAAATGCTAATAATTTAAAGAGAACTTATATTTTTACAGGGTAGTGAATTTACTACTCTATGGTTGTTTTGTATCCTAATGAGATGAATATTCCTAAAAGAAATGAAGAATTACTGAGAGAAGCATCTGCATTCGGTGACGAAGAAGGTGTTCATGCTCTAATTGAAGCAGGGGCTGACATAAATTCCCAACACAGCTTGAATGGATGGTAAAAGACTACTTCCGTCTAAGTTTTTTTTATTTATATGTTCAATTACTTAGATTTTTGTAAAATACAAAGGTATTTTGACTGAATATAAATATATATGGAGGTTTTAGTTTCTAACTTGCGTAATTTGTTCTAGGACTGCTTTACACTGGGCGGCTAAAAGGGGTCATTCGTCTATCGTAAAATATCTACTAGATAATGGTGCTGACCCCTCTTTGAAATCTCTTTATGGTGAATCTGCGTTTGCTGTCGCAAAAAATGACGATATAAGAGAATTGCTGTGTGAGTTATAAGTATTTCACTACCGCTATGTTACTTTTGGTTTTCTAAAATTATGTTTTAAGATAAGAATCTAATTTAGGTACTTGTGGGTTATAGTGGCCTCTGAAACTTAATCCCCAAGCCACTGAGATATATCACCAACATGGGGGCTGCGAAATCTTAAGAAAATTTAGAGGACATCTTGGAGTTTGTCACCAATGACGACTTTTCATTCTCTAGAAGATTCTGTGGCGATTTACACATCCACATTATAATCATTTTCCATTATGATTTCCTGTAAAACTGTTCTTGGTACTTATGTATTATCCCAGCGGTCCGCCAAGATGAGTGATTTTTTGCCTAGATAAATATCGGACACATGAAATTATTGATGGTTTGGAATACGATTGGCAACTGTTTGCCAGCACATTTTACGAAAAAATAGTTTGGTGGAAATGACCCATGGGATAATACAAAAGTACCCAGTTCTTTATATATCCTTAATGCTTTTCAGAATCTCATATTTAACAGTGCAAAAATTTCATTTTGCTGTAGTGGTAAATATCCAAGGCGTAATTTTTTCTGCATTGTTATATACTACATAGATTTTCGCAGATTTAAAACATTGCTGCAATCTTGGCATAATCTTAATGTGACCCGGCAATCTCAGTAGCTGCTATAATGTACAAGTACCCTTTAATATCTTCTATTTTATTGCTTTTACCAATGCAATTAACCCTTTGTGTGTACAAATGCATCAAGCACTAGTAACTTATCAAACCATATCCCCGTAATTTAACACCTTGTACAGGAAAAATTTTAAGCAATGACAAGCTTAGTTGGAGACTTTTTTTTTTTTTTTTTTTTTTTTTGTCGTCGCCAACATCTAACCTCGGTGATCTTTTTTTCTTGCCAAATATAACATAAACATATATAGGACAAAATAAAACTAAAATACATTTATCCAAACACCTTACTAAAACATTTTTGAACATATTTCAAATGCAATAAAAAACAATATGAGCATAAACAAAACACTAGCTTGAGACTATGTGTACACTAGAAAAAAAAATTCTTAAAAAGTTGCAAAATACTAAAATATATTCCAGCAGAAAAATATACAGCAAAATTTCTCTTACAATGTTCTTTCTTAAAACCATAAAAAATGTCCATTTTTTTCTTCCCAATTCACAAAAAATAACACAACATACTAAAACTTATTCAGGGTTCATACACCCTCAGGAAAAACTGGAAAACTCAGGGAATTGAAAATTAGCTCTTAAAACTCAGGGAAATCTCATGGAAAACTGTAATTTTCCTTTAAAAACCTGGTAAATTAAGCTTCAACTCTGTAATTTTAAGGAAATTTACCCCTCTGTCTTTATTTTTATGGCCTTCTACTTCCCTAATGATGCACATATGCAATCAGAAGTGTTTGTATACAAGATGAGTCATGTATCACTTTACGATTGCCCATTTCATATTTCATCGTAAATATTTCATTGTTTACGCAAGCATGGGGTTGCTGTTTTTTACTTAGGGGAGTAATTCAGTTACCGGGTGTCGCCTATTTTTGGCGACTTTGTTTTCTCGCCAAAACCGCTACTTGCGCTTTTTTTGTCGCAAAATTTTACAGCGTGTGACAACACCATGTTAGAATACGATAAAATCATACAGCATGTCGAGCCACAGCTCCAGCGACAGTCACAACATTTCCACTTCAGCACATTAAAATTCCACAGATATTCCACTTAAAAAAGAGCAATAACACAAATACACCATCCATACTTAACACTAAAAATCATGGTTCAGCAACTAGTTGTAACAGCAATCTAAAATGAGGCAAACAGTGAACCACTTTTAACTAAAAAAACTTCAGAATGTTAAGCAACTTAGTTCTACAGCTATCGTAAACTATGCAACCAGTGGACCGTTTTTAACTAAAAAAAACCTCAGTGGATTCAGCAACCTAGCTGTGCAGCTATGTAAACTATGCAACCAGTGGACCGTTTTTAACTAAAAAA
Source organism: Cheiracanthium punctorium (assembly GCA_038373885.1). Taxonomy (NCBI): domain Eukaryota; kingdom Metazoa; phylum Arthropoda; class Arachnida; order Araneae; family Cheiracanthiidae; genus Cheiracanthium; species Cheiracanthium punctorium. The sequence goes on from JAWZYV010003121.1 coordinate 319,413, forward strand.
ACCTCAGTGGATTCAGCAACCTAGTTGTACAGCTATGTAAACTATGCAACCAGTGGACCGTTTTTTACTTAAAAAAACCTCAGTGGATTCAGCAACCTAGTTGTACAGCTATGTAAACTACGCAACCAGTGGACCGTTTTTAACTAAAAAAAACAACAACAGTGAACTAAGCAACCTAGTTGTACAGCTAATGTAAACTGGGCAAACACTGGCCCGTTTTCAACTCAAAAAAACATCGGTGGATTAAACAACCTAGTTGTACACATTTACAATTCACATATGAAAACATTAAGCAATTGCAAATAGCACTTACGAAAACAAAACACTTACATTTATCTAAAGAAACTCCTGAAAAATATCCAAAACGCACAACAGCTAATAACATAACACGAAACGCTTTCTTTTACTAAGCAACACAAACCGCATATACTAACCACACACCAACAAATTTCCTCGTTTAAAACCTCGGTTTACCGATTACAGTTAAATTGCTTAACAATGACAAATCCCTTACAAACTTCTTGTATCGTTTAATGAATCACAACGACGTTTTTTCATCAAACTACAGCATCAATCCAACACCTCAACTCAATCTACACAGGTTACAACAGACATCTGACTCTAAGGCTGACAGTACACAAACTTTCGACCAACTCGCAGCTTGGCGGCACATCGGCGCTTGCGAGGACACCCGGTAATGAATGTTCGCCAATTACTTAGTTAACAAACATTGACATGTTAACAATAGCACCTGTATACGGACATATAGTCCAAAAAATTTATCTTGGAACTATCAAACAGTGAAGTGGTCCCAAAAATTCTTTTTTTACTCTTGTAAAGCTCATATATAATTCCTGATTTTTTATAGGTCTAATTGAATATGAAACCATGTTTGATATAAATAATATAATCCATTGTTTATGCTATAATTTAGAGGGAGCATAATTTTGGTTATCATATGCTTTCATAATTTCATTAGCTTAGAGTAGGGCATATAAATAAAAAGTAGTTACTCAGTACTTATCGTATGTTTATTTTTTTTTAAAGCCTGGAAATTCTTGAAAAATCACCTGGAAAACTCAGGGAATTTCATTTTGAAAAATGAGTACCAACCCTGTTATGGGACCATAGAACAGTAAAAATTCTCAACTATGACCCAATATACAGTAAAGCAAGGAATAAACATTTAACTAAAAAAAGCACATACCTCAAATTTTGCATTTAATTCCTCATTTAATAGCCTTAGCATACGTTTTGGTAAAATAGTACAAGACCGTGCGCACCTCATGTAAACATGGCGACAGTCGCTGGAGCTTGGCTTTTGCCAAGCCCCAGCGACTGGGGCTTGACACACATACCGGCTGATAACGTAAAACCAACATGCTTTCTTTAATTTAGCTTTATATTCACACCACATTTCTAACAAACACACACACACACTTTCTTTTCATACAATAACATAACATATTTCATTCCCTTCCATCTATAACATGAAACAATTTCAAATTCCCAAACTGACGATGCATGTTTTTTTATGGTTGCCAGTCAAAAATACCACCGGCAGGTTACTCCACTCCTGCTGTGCATCGCCCACGATCGCGCCAGAACAATCACCAAGTGAAACGTAAACACAAACATTGATATGTAAACAGCACCGGATACGGAATATAGTCCTACATGGTAATTTATGAACAACATGCCTTATCATAAAATAAATCCTTCAAATAAGCAGAACTTCGGCCTACTACGGTCTCGTTAAATATTTTTTCCCAACAAACATTTTCAGCTTTTTACCAAAATTCACTCTATTGACGATTAACAAAGAACACATCGTAAATTAAAGCAAATTCATTACAGCTCTACACAACTTTTCTACATTTAATATAAAAGTAACCAGAAATTTCACTTCCTAAAAAAAAAAAAACCAACTTTCAAAAACCTCTAACCTCAGCTAGCATACAACAAACACACGCGTTGATTGGATCGCGGGTCAAGTACACATAGATCAATTGACAGTTAAATTCTTTGACCAATTACCTTACTTCCTTATGACAGAAGCAGCGAAACACAACTCTGCAAAAGGGTTGCTAAATAATTCAACACGATGGCAACGATACTACACCTGTTTACTTATCCTCAGGTTTGGCGACATGCCCCTGCTAACAAAATTTCCTCCCTTATGCTAAATATCATTTTTTAAAAATACACACGGTATAAAACCTAGAACCTAATTAAATTTAAAATGCTTTATTTCCCTCTTGAGTATGTGCAGTAATTATATCCCTCCTGACAGTATACATTCTACGAATTTATTATGTGCTGAATGTCACAAACATTAACTCCCTGAATGACCATCTCTTGTTATAGCAGGATCTTCAGACACATTAGAATCTCACAAAAGTGCACCTCCTCTTCCTATCACTCCAAATTATCTTGCGAATCCACCGTTGGCTGCAAAAATTCAAATACCAGAAAGTAAAGTGCCCCAGATGTCATCTAATCCTGCTGCTTCTACCAGGAACATGCAATCATATGAAGAAGGCAAGTATAGTGTTACCTTTTATAATGTCTATGGGTTTGATAAATAAGAATTTTGAGGGCACATCTGACTTTGTGATGTATTTCTCACATAAGGTAAGGTAAATGCCAGCATTCCATTTGCCATTGTGGTGATTTATTAATTTAGAAAATATCTGGGTTCTGAGTGAGAATAGTTACTTCTCATTTCGATTGAAGTTTGATGTTAGCGGCTTCTAATTCAACATTTTTTCTGTTGGAACGCGAACTTAACCCTTTCCCAATGCTGAAAAAAGGGCAGCCTCTACCATCGCTCGACTTAACTGCTAGTAAGATGGCGGACGATCGAAATGTTCATCGCGTGCCACAGATCTAGAGACCCTTTTTTGATGCAGCTGGCTGTGCGCACGCAGCCAGCTGCATCAAAAAAGGGTCTCTAGATCTGTGGCACGCGATGAACATTTCGATCGTCCGCCATCTTGCTGGTTGTAGTCGAGCGATGGCAACTGCTGCCCTATTTTCAGCATTGGGCAATCTAGCCAGCTGTTCTCGCATTCTTCCATTTTTCAGCTGATGTCAGTGCTGTTAAAAATAATCGTGACCATTTTTTACGGGAAATGACGTGCTTAAAAGTAAAGGATTCTCGTGGAGCTATGTCACCCGGAACTATTTTAGAAATCCAATCTATTCTTCGTGACTGGCAACAGTTAAAATGTCAGAGTTTGGGGTTCCCAGAGCAGGAACACTGCACGTTAAAGGGTTAAACAAGATCATGTTATAAAATACTGCAGTTAACATACATTTATTATTAATTAGGCTCATGGTTGAAATTTCAGTTTATTTTTGTCCAGTCATTGGCTGACTAGTGTGTGGTTTGACAAAAGGAAACAAAGCAAGTATCAATTTGTTAACAACCAAAAAACATTTTGTCTGTGTGTATACCATTATCAGAACATATACAGTCAACTCCTGATATAGTGAATGCATTTCATGAGTCCCTATTCACATACGTTAAAAATGTTTATAGCACTTTTCGCTTATAATGAACCATGACTTCTATTATAGTGAACTTAAGAAATTCTGGATGGAAGTGGTGATGTTCAATTCCTACGAAGAGTGTCTCTTTTGTGTTCGAGTAGATAAAGAGATTATCAAGTACCTAATCTGAAATGCCTGTGTCCAGGCCATACTTGCTAAATAAGTGGGGAGGGGAAGGGATCATAATTTTTTTCATTGCAGTAATGCATTCCGATCTTTTAAACCATTCTCTATTAAAACTAGGGTACTTTTGAAAGTGAACCAAAAGTGGAAATTTCGCTCTTGATCCTGGACAATTTCATTTTCCATTCCCAATGCAATATGACAGGTTTGAAGTGACAGCACCTTATGCCAACTGAATGGAATGTACATTATTTCCATAAATAGGATTAATTATGTTTGCTTTACTTAATAAATGCTTCTGTAACCATAAATGCCATCAATAATCTTTGATTTACTTTATGAATATTCAGTATTTGTATAAAATACTATTTTCTACTTTGTATTCAGTTTTATTGTTCAGCATGGGGAACGTCAGTTTTAGTGAACTTTGGATAGAGTGAACAAAATTTGCTGGGCCCCAGAGGTTCACTATAACCGGAGTTGACTGTAGTTTAAAAATTCCATCAAGTGGCTCTAAGTTGTAATTGTGCACAAATATTAAATCTTACATGTGTTCATCAGGATGCCAATGATTTTAAGGGTCTTCCTATGGAAAAGTGATCATGGCTACAGAACTTTTGAATAGCTTTAAAAACAAACCAATGGTGTTTAACACTCAAAAAGTAAATAAATAAATAAGTAAAAAAAGCTTATTCACGAAATACTGTGCTAATGCTAACAGGAAAGCTGCATGCCTCTTGCAACTTTAGAAAAAATTCATAAGCACAAAAATTGCCTTCAAAAATGACCTGAAGAGTTACATGTTTAGGGAAATATTGCAAATTTCTGTATGTTTAGCTTTTTTCCCCTGAGTGTTTTGTAACTCTTATCGGTTCATTGCTTGTAACAGTTCTCAGTACAACTTGTAAAGAGACATTTAAAATTTTTTTTCCCTGGATGAAAAATGATCACTGTTATCAGTAGAAAATTCAAAGTTATTTAAACCTTAAATCTAACCAAAAACAAAAATAAACTTAGAGCCCAAAATGTTATTTCCACATTCACGCTTAGATTTTTTTAATGCTAAGAGCAATAACACTGTTTCTCCTTGCTGCCATGCCACCAGAAAATAAGGACTTTTAAATCTTTATATAAAATATTTGTGTTGCTGCCAAGAAAGTTTATCTAAGGCCTTTCAAATACTAGGACAAATGTTGGCAAATGTCAAAGCAATATTTTCAAATTAGTAAATTTTTATATGCAATTATTTGCATTCATCTCCTACATTTGGCATGAGGTCGCCAACCCTTAATATTATCCAGTGAGAATAATCTTAAACCCTGGAGATGAGCTAAGGATGCATGACCCCCGAAAGTTTGATTTGTGTTTAATAGATGTCAATAATGAAGCTTTTTTGCGAGAAATTCTACCTTTTTAATCTTTTGGTCCTTCCCTCAAATTTTTCCTTGCTACATCCCTGATTCATGCACAAGAGAATTTTGTGGAACACATTTTGTTACTTATGTGTGAAAGAAATTTGCTTTTTTTATTTTCTCTTTTTAAATTATGCTCCAACAGAATTAATTCCAGTTATGTGTATTAGAAAAATGTCTACTTTCTGCAATTTGAAAAATGGGTTCTCAGATAGTGTTAATATAAAGGATTCACATATAAATAAACAAATAAATCAGAATATTTCCCAATTTTTTAAACAAACGTTTATATTTTATAGTGAATGTATATATTTACAGGCATTGCTCATTACAAACAAAATAGTTTGTAAAAATCATAATTTTGCTTTGCATTTATTTTGATTTTGATTCAGAGTAATTTAAGAGTTTTTTCATATTTGTTGCACTGTTGTCTAAATCATCGTTAGAAAATACAAATTCCAACATGCTTGCTACATGAAGTTGTAGAACAATTCATTTAGCTTTTTGTTACATAGTGTGCTTGTGCTTGTATTTTGTGAGAAAGCAAAACTATACATTATTTAATCTCATATCATGAACATCTTTTTCCTTTACAGAATTAGTTCTGAAGGTGAGGACATCTGATCCACCCGATCAAGATTTCATCGAAGTAGAAATTCCTTTGAAAAATTTAACCTATGAAAATGTGTTTCGAATTTGCTGTGAAGAACTTCAAGTTATTCCACAAAATGTAAACAATCTCATTTCTTAACATCATGACAATGTTCTTTAAGCATACTTAAAGAACCTAAAAGTGCATTATTAATAATCATTTATCTATATTTGGAAGTATCTGCAATTATGTAATTTTCTTTATGATAATTGTCAAACGTATTCTAAATATAGTTCTTCATCCAGTCCCACCAGTAGTTTACATCATCTTAATTATAGCACCCCCACACCCCATGTATTTAGAACAGAAGGAAATATGGGGGACACTAAAACACAAGGTCATACCAGGGGTGGAAAAGTTTTTCGATTTGTCTGTGTTGCTTTGTTTATTTTTTTTTTTTAAATTATAAAATCCACCTCCCTCCTTCATGAAAGCATAATTTATTTTGACACTTTCATGAGTATGGTGCCCTGGGCACATGACCTGTTTGCTCTTCCATTAATTGAGATTTGTAAGTGCAGCATGACTGAAAAGTTTTGGGTGGGCACGTTACAGGGGCGTAGCGAGAAAAGAATTTTAGGGGGTGCCCAAAGTTGAAAAATGTAGAATTTCTCACAAAATACTTGATTTATTGTCATCCAGTTAACAAAAATCCAATATTTTGGGTGGGTGCCCGGGCCCCCTGGCTATGTCCCTGGCACATTATCAGGGTGGCTACAGAACCTGGAAATCAGGGGATTTTGCATTTCTGGAGAACTCGGGGGAATTCTGCAAAAATGACTTCTAAATCAGGGAAATCCAAAGTTTACTTCAGCATTTGTTGGCAACAGCATACACTAGAAAATCATTTTCGCTATTGCTAAGTGATAATGATATATTTTTATAATATTTGTTCAATTTAATTGATTTATCAATATCAAAATACTCAAGTCAGTGAATTTTTTTTTAACAATGCATACTAAATGTCGAAGTTTACTAATTTATCTGAATTTATGTTTTTTGCTTTTATATTCTATACAGCAGACTCTTGATTAACCTGGATGGTCGGGAAAAATCTCTTTCTGGATAAGCAAATATCCCAAATAATCAAACTTATGCAAAATTGATGAAAATTTTTGAAAAAATGATATACAGTGTTAAATTATCAAACAATAGGACATTAATTATTAAATTAATGCAAAATAAAGAGAAGGAATATAAAGTTAAATGTTATTTAGAGTTACAATTAGTACAATGCAAGAGCAAATGTAGTTTATTTCACTGTTTTGTATAGAATGAAATGATAGAAGTCTTTTTTTTTCTCATTTACTCTTTAAAAAATTTTAATTCATCATCGCGAGTTCATTTTTGATGCTTTATACAAAGATTTTCTTCATCTCTTTTTGGACATTCTTCAAAATTCCTTGTTTTTTTTTTGTTTTTTTTTTTTTTTAATAAAAGTTACACACTAAAAGATTTTTTTCCTGCAAATTTGCATCTTCTGATAAAATTTGATGAAAAATTGATCCTGTGATTTCTTAAGTGGGGTGCTTTTTACTAATGTCTCTGGCTAATCAACATGAAAAATTACTTCTATAACTGCGTCTCAAAAAGAATGTAGCAAAGAAAAGAAAGAAATGTTCTCGTATCCTTCTCTGCTGAGTTAAAGAGCAAGTTTATATTGTATATTGTTTTAAGGTTTTCAATAACGTTTTTGGCTATGACGTTCCGGATAATCATCTCATCCTGATTGAGTCCACTGTATTAAGATTTTGAGAAATTTTGTGAGGACTAATATGCTTTAATTTTCTGTAGAAAAATCTTAAAAGATATTGATAAAGAATCTTGTTCTCTTTGGAGGTTATCAGGTATGGTATAATAATTAAAACCAAATCGATTGCCAGTTTTGTGTATGTTCTGTAAATATGAACGATAGACAATTTTATTTCTAAATTCAACATGGATACTCTCCAAATCAAAAATTTTCATTTTGGCATTTTTTGGAAGGTCTTACTTGAGTGATTAATTTCATTCATTGCTACTTTCTGTTTAAGCAATTTGAACTTTAGATTGAAGTGTCCAATAAGCAAACATTTTTCATTTTTGTAACTAATACATGATGTGCTCTTTGAATATATTGGTTGCTATTCATGCAAACATAAATTAACTTTTTTTTTTGTGATACATAATAGAATCAGGGAAGTTTTTGCAAAATCATGGAATAATCAGGAATTTTTTTTTTTTCTCAGATCTTGTAGGCACCTTGATTATATATTCAAGAGTAAAGCTTGTATAGTTCTTCAGATTTTAAAATAAATGGTTTTCTAAATCAGCAATTCCAAACCGGTGGGGCACCCTCACCCTTGGGGGGCACAGAGCATTTGTAGTGGGGCACGATAAAAACAGGCAAAGAGCAAGTGATGATGAATGTTTTAAAAAATCATCCTATTCATTCTTATTTTTACTCCAAAACACATCTATTTTCGCTTAAAATGTTTATTCAAATTTTACCAATAATATTATTTTATAGAAATGATCACTAAATGTGCATTGCTGAAGAATAAAAAACTGTATGTATTCTGAGGAATGTGAGGGGGACGGGCATCACTATAAACTATCCTTTGTTAGGGATTAGTTAAAAGGTTTGGAACTGCTATTCTAAATAAAGTTAATCATCACAACCCTCTGACACACTACTCCTATGATTTCACATTGTATTGTCATGTTTTTATCTGCAAATCTAGTAGATTGAGTAGAATGAAAACCCATGAAATGTGAATGCCTCGGGTCCAGGACTCCCAACTTTGTAAATATGGCCATTCTGTTATGAAGGTAACGTTGTCCACTCGTAAAGAAGAGATAACCTTTGGTTGTTCTGAAACATGAATTCATTTTACTTTTATGTGTGCTTTGTACAAAGTTAATCAATTAAATTAGTTTTAACTCATTAAATACCTCTGTATGTTGCAAACCTTTTATTATAGTATACAGAAGTATAAACTATTTCATAAAGCATTCAAAAATATGTCTTTTAAAACTGTAGTTAAAAGTTTACCAATAGAAAACAGTTTTTAACATATGAAATAATTACCAATAAAAAACAGTTTGTAACATATTTCGGCTCAGAATATCCTATGGACGTCTTCAGCAATAATGGCTTGTCGCACCTTTGGTTTCCTCGAGGGAGGAGGGGTTCTATGTGTCATTAAGGAATGTTTGTGTTATGTGATTAATGGTGCCCTTCGTTGTAGAGATTTCTAATGATTCCCAAAAAAAATGTGTCACTCCTATTTTTGTCATTCACATTTTTCAAAAATATTGGTAAAGTAGACATCAATTTTGGATTTCTGGGCTAAACAGGATAAGGCAATGTTTAGTTTATTAAATTTTATGTCATTAATGTGTTTTTTCTTTTTTTAATATTTCACTTTGTCATATCTATGTAACTTCCTATTTTATATGTGTCTTCAAAGTGGACTTTAATTTTGTAAATGCCTGATGTTTCTTGCAAATCAACTGAATCTTTGTCTGATTGTATAGGTGTAAAAATGTTTTTAACAGAGATTTTTAAACTTTTATTTAAAGCAGCATTCGTGATTTTACTGGCAGTATTTTGGATGTAGGGAATATCAAAAGTGAAATTGTGTTTTTTCTTTTGACGATCTTCTATATTGTTAAATTTCTTGCTCATGAAAGTTTTTTTGATAATGTGATACAGAAATCCAGCATTTGTAACATGGATCGAAAATAAAAGTTTATTTCTTTTAATATTCCGCAACAGGTTGTTGCTCTGCAACAGGCTAATATTAAGTGACAGGCTATTTAATCATTTATTTATAGCATGATTTAAGTAGAATCTAATTATGCCTATTTTATAAATAAAGGTAGTTTTAATGCTATAGTTAACTATTTCATTGTTACTCATAGATTTTTTATAATTAGTAGTTTGAAATTTGTCTGGTTTGTTTCCAATAATTGTAACATAAAAAAATTTCTTTACTTAAATTTTCTGGAGCAACATGTTCAAAGATTGTTTTTCCACTTTGCTGTGAGCTGATGTAAATTCTGCCTTTGAAGAAGGAAGAATTTTTGCATGTCCCGAAATGTACATTGAGTTTATTTCATTGTTATGTGTTTTTAAGCAGATTTATTTCACTTAAGGTCTTTCTTCTGAGAAGTGGTTGAATTTTTTGAATAGTTTTAAAACAAATCCAGTTGTTCCAAATTGTCTCTTTACAAACTGTGGCATGCACTTTGAAAAATGTAAATCTGAATCTGACAATAATGAGACACAACAACAGAATTCATGTTCAAAGGTAAAAATCAATTAAAAACTTTCATAAAAAACACCTCTACAATCCCCTTTTTCATCTATTATTTTACACCCATAAGAAATATATGCTGTTTAAGTTTTGAATTAATTTTTAACTGTAAATCTATTACAGTTATGGAACATACAGGAAAATATCTCACACACAATATTTTGCTATGTTTTATTGCTTTGTGTGTGTGTGTGTGAAGAAAAAGATCTTTGATTCTGAAGACTATACTTGATATATTGTTTAAAAGAATGCATTGTGTTCATGTTATGAAAAAAACATTCAAAGTTTTCTCAAATCCCTGATATAATGCTTTGTTTTAAAACTGTTTAACCTTTTCCCGGCGGGAAATTTTGGCCGTGCTGTTTCAGAAGGACGGGAGCATCTGAAAAATGCTTTCCCCCATTTCAGTGACTCTTAGCTGAAGCTGCTATTTGTGCAACAATCATTGATGGATTACTCTTTCCCGCCCCTGAAGTCAAACACACTTCTTGAACAAAGGGATTACCTTTACCCGTATATTCTCCTTTTCAGAAACTGGGGTGTAACTGAATTGATGGATGGATGTTGACATCTCTCCCCACCGGTGCAGTACTGGCGAACAATTACAGAGGGGGAAAGCATTAGTGGGTCGAAATATGAACCAAGCCCGTCCTTTAAGGTGTTCTACTGCTTGGCTGAAAAATCGACCGCCCGTCTTCAAAGCGTTAAAAACCTTTTGACTAGTATTCTCACCCTTCCCTCTCTTTAATAGATATTAACCAGGTTCTTTTTAGCATGTTTTTAAGCACATTACGTTCTGTTAAGGTAAACTCTTGTAAAATATGAAAATTTGCCGTACACTGTAAGATTCTGTATTAATTTCAGGTTGTAAAACTGAGGAAACTCCCCAATACGATTGTACGGAAAGACAAAGATGTTCTGCGACTTCAAAACTTTCAGGAATTGGAGCTGGTGATGGTGGGAACATGTCGACCTCCAAATGTTAAAACTTATTACAATGCAAATTCTGTTGCGAGATTGGATATGAATGGGCATGAAAGAAGTAATTCTGGTGTTGCAAGCTCTCCTTTTGAATCAAAATCAAATTACTGTAAAAATGGCACAATCTTGTATTGAATTTTATTTGGGTCTCAGGAGTGTTATATTTTTTAAATTGTTATACATTTATTGAATGCATCATTCATTTTCAAAAATTTACTTTTAAATTTGCTTTTTATTATTGGATTATTTTAACTAATTCTTATAAAATCTCCCAATTATTTTGATTATATCTGTTACTCTATTTGTTTTGTTATTTAAGTATTGCGCTGAAAATATTTCTTTACATAATTGATTGTAGTTTTTATGGAGCATTCTTTAAGAGCCTTTAATAATTTTCTTGCCCTTTTACACTCACTTTTGGATTTTCAAATGTTGAGTGTTTATGTTGGAATTTAATTTTTTTTAAATAACATTTCAATCATAGTATCGTTAATTCAAAAAAAAAAAAATCTTGTAATTTTTTTTAGTTGTAACTGTAGTTCTAATAAAGTGTCTCAGTTATATCAATTATGATTCTTTATTATTTTTACTATTTTAAAATAGTATAATGAGGGAAAAGAGTGCATTATTTACTTATTTAAATTTTATATAGACTATTATTACTCGGGTAAAAAGTGCATTTAATAACTTACATGGTAATTGTTTTTCCGTAATGTGTTTTTTATCATTGTAATTGTGGTATATTTCCCCCACCCCACCCTATATTTTATGTGTTAAAGTTTTAGTTATAACTTTTGTTATAATGAAAGCTTTGATTATTTTAATTACATGATTGCAGTGAAATTTTTATGCTTTTTTTTTTTTTTTTTTTTTTAATTAATGAAATACTACACTGGAAATATAAGTGCTATATATGTTTATTCCTTCAAAACTTTCAAGTCTCCAGTTTTTGTCTTTAGAAGTTTTAGTTTTGCATAAATTTTACATTATATAATATTTTGATGACTTAAAAAAAGAACTTTTAAATTTATGTGTTGAATAAACTTAATTTGTAAAATCATTAGTATTACCTGGTAATATCTGTAAATGAATCATTTCACTTAAATTCCTAAAGTTAGCATGCCAATTCTTTCCACTAAATGTTTTGAAATTGCTTGATATTTGCACTAGATGATGTGGTCTTCAGTTTATATTAAGGGATCAGAAAGCAATACCATTTTTGTATACATCAATATTTCAGCTATCTACTGGAGCTAATAATACAAAATTGTATGTGAAATTCGTAACTTTAATGCATTGTTCAGGCACAACGTGTCTGTATTTAGAAATATTAAAAAAATTTTTGGTTGGTTTAATGTAAAAAAAAAAAAACCCATCTTTATGGTACACCTGATATTTTTTACTTCTAGAAAATCGTGTTATGCTCACAAAATAAGATAAATAATATATGAGAATTTAAAAAAAAATATCCCTTTTTCGGTGGAAGAAAAAAAAAGTTGAGTTGATTAGCTTATTATTATTATTAGTTTAAAATGTATTCTTTCAGAAAATGATGCAACTTTTAAACAATTCTTAAAAGAATCAAATTATGCCAGACTCTAAAAAAGCCAGTACGTCTTTTCACAATGCCTACTAAATGCTTACAAATGGTAATAAGATTTATGAAACTGCTAGAAAAAGTCTCAAACATACAATATTTTTTAATGTTTTCTGACTCATTTTGTAATGTTGTTTTTATGTTTAGGAATTTTTTTTTTCTTCTGAAAGTTCCATCATGTTTATTGATTATATTAATCTAAAAGATAGTAAAATAACAAACATTTGATTTATTTTTCTTTTTCTTAATCTATCATAATTTGCTGTTTTTAAAACTACTCAACATTCGAATGACATTGTGTAACTGCTTTTATAAACAGCATTAGACTATTAATTGAAATCTACTTTCTTTTTTTTTTTAAATCATAGTTTGAATAATAATAAAATTTATAAGTCTAGGATTCCATGCATCCATTATGAAAATTAATTAAAAAAATCCCTTTTGAAAGGCTTTTTAAATGCATTGGTAAAATAATGCAATATATCAGAATTAGTGTACTGAAAACAATCATTTGTGTAAGGTATCTTCATAAAGCATTTTCATGTGCAGTGTTATAATTTTTTCTTAAAAATATAATATTTTAACTATAGAATGTTTTTTATTGTATTATTTATTATATTCAAGTATTCGGATTTGGTGACAGCTTGTTCTACTCTTGTCTGCTGGCCAGTTTATTATAACCTTAGCATTAAATATCCTGAAATGTATTATTTTTCGTTTGTTACTAAATTGCGCAAACTTTTCCTTCAGATTCAAACTCAATTTTGAATGTGTGTCTCAGCTGTTAATGAAATATCCTAAAATAAACAATGATTTTTGAAAGAAAGATTTAATATACAGTTCCTTTATAATATTGTGGATTAAACAAAAGTAAAACACAAAATATTTGATCAGCTTGATCTAATTTTAGCACTATCGGTTTTTACTTTCCTAAATTCAAATGTTATTGTAAGTTTGTTTCTGTTCTAAAAACAAACGTCTGTCTCTTCTGTTCATTCTAATTTAGCAGTATTTTTGAACTTTAAAAAGTTGTAATCTAATGTAGAATATTGCATTAGGTACATAATATAGTATGTGATAAACTGATGAGCAATATGCTGTTTGATTGTCATGAAAATTATGAGCAATGGACCGCTCAAGTTTCCAGCAAGTGCTTTGATTGCACACACACACACGTGTTTTAGGCATTACGAATCATATTTCACTGTCATGACTTCTCTGTGCAAACTACAGTATTTTTATTTCTATTGTAGCATTAATCATATGCTAATGCCACAATTTGAAATGTTTTTAACGATAAACAGAACAAATTTTTAAGTGGAAATATATATAGAGGAAGAGGGGGGGGGGGGAAACATGTTTCAGGTTAAAATTTGTGAAATACAGTAGAGAGCCAGAAATCCGCACAGCTTGGGACCACGACTTGTGCAGATTTTAGGATTTTGCAGATTTCAGGCCATAAAATTCATCATAATCAATAATCATTACATTTCTGATTTTAAAAAAGTAGAATACAATTACAATGAAATAAAAACAGTCTCAACAGTATTTCACTTATATTTTTACATTAAATACAAAAGCATAGGAGAAAAAAGAAAATATTACATGAAGATTAGCGTGAAGAAGTAGCAATGGTGCAAATGGTTTCAAAATTTCCTTTTTCTAATTTTGAAAGCATGTTCTATGGTGATTTGTTTTAAAATATCATTTTTTCCTACTTTCAGTTTCTTTTTCTTTCTTTCTTTCTTTTTTTTTTTTTTTTTTTTTTTTTGCAAATTGTATATTATCTTAATTCTTGTTTTGTTACAGAACTTTGCTGTTCTAAAAATGTAAGCTATTCTTCTCCTAACTTTAAACTTTTATCAAATGGATTTTATTATTATTATTATTACCCAAGTTTTCATCATCAGAATCATATTTATATTATTATTATTACCGAAGTTTTCATCATCAGAATCATATTTATCTGGATTCAAGACACTTTTAAACACTGACTTCAGATGACTTCGAATTTCATTGTTTACATCAGAGAAGGTGTGCGGATTTCGGACATTTGCGGATTTTAGGTCAGCGGATTTTTGGCTCTCGACTGTATATGGTTTTTAAAATACACTAGATTCCATCACAAAGATAATTTCTCAGTTTTTCTTGGATTCTACATTCCTGGGGAGGAACCCTGGTTGTAATCGTAATTTGGCTTTCATCTTTTCCTTCTATTCTATCTGGAATGGTTTGGCACCATTACTTTGAAACAGGGTTGGGAAGTTTTTGCCAAGTAATGGAAGAAAGGTGGTAAAAGAAAGACCTCTTCACAGAAATAGACTATACTGTATTTTTTTTTTCTAATGGCAAAGGGGTTTGACATAAAAAAAAACAAGGACAAAACAAAAAAATCATTTCAACATTTGTCTCCTCACCTCCCAGTAACGATCTGCATAAACATTCAAAAGAGACAACACCCATCATCTTTAGTAATTCAGGAGGGATCGTGTTCTTAATTAAATAACATGCCTATGTGTTTTTTATACTCTGCAAGGTGGCCACCAACATAGAGATATCAGTGAACAGGGTTGTATCAGGAAATTTGGAATTTCTGAAAAAATTGGGAATTTATTTTTAAAAAATAGTAAAAACTTGGAACTGAGCATACGAAATTTTAAACTCTTAATTTGTAAAAGAGAATTTTTTGTATCCTTTGCACATATTATATAAAAAATTGTCTTTTTTAGTAGTTTATTTTTCTATTAGTGGTATTTAGAGAGATTTTTCACGGATTTAAAAATCTAACATTGATATTCTTTCCTCATAATTATATTCTCAGTTGTTGCATTTTAATTTTTCTATAATGATTGTGGTATTAATTTAATTATCATTTATTCTGTGCTGCCACCTGTTTTCCATTTCATTAAGTTACTCCTCAAGGAATTTGTTTTGTTCTGAATTTCCTGCCTGCCTCAGTTTTCTAAATAAGTACTTTTAAGTATTAATATCTGCATCCAATACTTCTTTGAAATAGGAAAATGTGAAAAATCAATAATTCGTGTGATGTTAAGAGAATTTTATGTTATTCCTAGAGGAAAATTAAATCTGTTAATAATATATCAAGTGTGTTCTAGTTTGTTAATGTTTGATTATTTGTAAAATATAGACATATGTCTAGATATAATAATAAATTCCAGTTTATGTTAGCAGTTAGGGCACTTAAGTTATTTTTTCTCACATTATTAACCTGCTCCACAGAAAAGCAAAATGCTCCTCGATATTGCTACAGATACTCCTCAGTTTGTATGTTTGTCTAGGAAAAATCCGAATTATGATTTCTGAATCTAAATACATTTGAATTCTAATTAATCAAATCGCTGAATTATTCTAATTTTCCTTATTTCCAAGTTAATGCGAAAAGTCAGTACTAGGTAGCATAAATATTAGGCACTTCGCAAAATTTAGTCATGTAGATTCTGTGTATTCTGGCCTGAATTGAAAAAAAATATTTGGGAAAAACCAGAAATACCAGAGAATTTGAAAATGGTAGCAGATGATTATTTAAGGTGATGATGAAGCAGATAGCATTAGATGATTTATTTAAAGCAGATAACATAAATCTTATCGAATTCTGTTATATACGTATATACACACACTTTCGTTAATAATAACTATTCAAAATTTGATAGAATCATACCAATTTAATTAAACAACATTGTACAGGCAAAAAATAGTTTATTAGTACAGTTATTGAACCAACGCATTTTACATTCCAAATTTTTACATTAAAATATGAACACATTACCTATTTTTCAGATCGAGTTTTGGCCATTTCACTGCAGCATAAAACTGAACTTAACTTATAGATGCATTGCAGTGAAAACTGGAACGAAGTTGACGGAATTATACGTCTCAGCCGATTGGAGGGTTAAAACCATTCGATAATTAATTAAAAGAAGATTAATGGTTGACAATTATTATACTTTAAAAGTTAATTATGATGAAAAAGATTTTTATTTGGTCTTGAATATATCTATTGAGAAATTTGTGTGAGCATGTAGAATCTGATAAACTGTTTTAATAAGCATGTTTAATTAACACAGTAAACTAAGAATACTCAATAATCAACAGATTATATGGAGTATTTTTATAGCATTATATATGCTACAAACATGCAATAATATACATTATTGCATATTTATCCAAAATATGCAAGATTCTACCATTTGACCATTTTTTACTGGCAAATTCACCAACCCTACTATGGCGATGCTGTGATTGGTTGGTATCAGTGTACTTTTATAATGCCTCATTTAGTAATATGTACATACATGTGAGATTGTAGGGACTGTAGTCATGACCACAAGTTATATCCAGTAAGGAGGCCTTAGTTAAAGAAATATCTTCGTTTCTCTTCTACTAGAATTCATCTGAGACCCAGTAATGGCGTGAATTTTCTTTCACCCTAAAATATGTTAAAATTTCCTCTATAGTAATACAGTTTTTGTGTTTATCACTACAGGAACAAGAGAAGTACATTAATTTTGTATAGTCGTTCTAAGACTTTGACAGATTCACCTATCCAGTAACTAAACAGAAATTGTGGCATCAAAGAAAAGTTCTGGCAGAAGATGTATGCTGCCCTGTTGCTATGGCAATTAGATACCCGGTAGCAGTCATTTCTCAGAATTTGCTCTTTTTGATGTAGAATGTATTATTTAAAGTAAATGGCAGTACTTACCAAAAACCTGGAGTTTCAATAAATTCTTATACAATAGGTTATATTGCATATTGCAACTACTCTGATTTAATTTATTATGAAAGGAAATTTATTTAATTTATTGTGAAAAATGTGTGTGAAAGATTTGCTATCTTTCATACATATACTAGGTTCTTTCTCCCTTGGCTTTTATGAATGAGTGTACGACTAGGCAAGTTTCATCGACTGACCAGTAAAAAAGAAATTGTAAAATATAGACATATATGTGATTTCTGACCAACTTCTGTATCTGTCTGACAAAATTGCATATGCGAACATAATAAATAAATGTAAACATAGATTTAATGAGAGGAATACCTATTCTAGTAGCAGTTTTTATAGCAGTACTGTTTTGAAATGTGATTATGTGTATATGATGGAATGAAGTATGTAAATTAATTTTTCTCAGACCATTGCTAAGTGCAGTTAAAGGGTGCTTTTTCATTAGCATCAAAGCATGCTTAATCTAGTGAGCTTTGTATATTCTTTTTGTATTTATATTTGTAATAAATAATTTCACTACAATTTATGGCTCATTTCTTATGTGTAATTATTCCACATAAAATTGTAACATTTCAAAGTACTTTATAATTAAAACATAGAAATAAATATTAATTTCAGTGCAAGAAATATTAGTTTGTTACATAAATACTTATATGCAGGATTTTTGTAATTTAACTTTTAAAATATCTCATTAGAGAAACAATCTGTCTCATGCAGAAGAGTAGTCATAACAATAAATTATTTCCTACAGTGAATGGTGCTTTACGGTGTTTTATAATAAACAATTTGGAGATTATTTATTTTTCAGATTTTCAAAACACATTCATTCAAACTTAAGGCATGCTGCCCGTAAAGTTCAAAAGAAGAGCAGTTCCCGAAGTGTGGGGTAACTCCTGCCCATCGATATACTAAAAAGAATCGGAAAAAAATTGATTTAATGTCAGGGTGACCAGCAGTCGGGAAATGCACCTGATTATTTTGCACGGTGGGAAAGTCGGGAAATACTGCTTGAAAATGTCGAATTTTAAGGTATATAAACAGGGTATCTTTAAATAAAACAAATGAAAATATTGTAACCAAATTAGGTAAATAGACTATGCATGAGACATGTTCAAGGAATTTTGAAAAAAATTTTAACTAAAAAATATCTACAATGTGCAATTTTGCATAAGAAAAATAAAACAGAAAATTCAACAGTGGAAAGTGTAATTCAAAATGTACAAAATATTCAACAGTTTTGAGCATTTAATAACTAATTTTTTTTTTTTTTGAAGCTAGCAGATTTCAACATGCAAAACACTACCTAGTGAAAAATTTTCTATTTAAACTTTTCAAAAAATGCTCTTGAGTGTATCTCGTTTACGCTCCATGTGCCCAATCTGCATACAATTTGTTCACCCGTTTTAGCTGTAGGAACCTGCTTATAGTGGAAGTTGAATTGTAACAACGCTGTATGTCTGTGTTTCTATTTCTACATTTAAGGCTGTTCTTTTTAAAGATCATTCAATTTTTGAAAGAATCCATACTACAGACACTAAAAAAGTCTCTTTAAAACTATAATGAGTCAAGAAACATTCATGGAAAAATCTTTTAACATACAGAATTTCGGGATATCTCCCTAAACACTTCTTCCCATTTTTGAAGGCAGTTTTTGTGCTCATGTTTTTTTTTTTTTCTGAAAGTTACATGGGACATGCGTGTCTGCTGTTCATTTAAGTGTACAGTCCATTTAATGAAGAAGCATTTAATTTTTTGAGTGCTTAACATAATGGGTTTGTTATTAAAGCTGTTCAAAAGTCATGCGATGCCCATAAAACTTAAAAAGGAGTAATTTTGAAAATTGTAGAAATAATTATAGTGTGTTTTACTTTACCAGGACTGTATTGGTGGGTATGCGGCATACACTTTCTGGTTTATTTTTAAAAAATTGTATGTACCTTCTGTTTTTACATGAATTTATTATTTTTTCCTTTAAAAAAAAACTAAAAAATATCAGGAATTGTTGGTTGGTGGAGCCAACAAAAATACTCATTAGTGTAGTGTCATGATTTATCTCGTGTCCACTCACATAAGCCATCCAAGGATTAAGCGATTTCAAGGAAAATTCCTAATTTGTGTCAGATAACTAACTACATTTTTCTAATAACGATATCAACTTTGCCTTGCTCTACAGCTGAGTGTGAATGTGGATTTACTTTAATGAACAATATTATAAAGTCCAACCTTCAGAAGAATGTATTTCAGTCCAGAATATCGTCCAACTGATTTCGATGAAATTTGGTACTCGCGAATATTAGAACACAGAGAATATTTTTCACTATCCATTTTGCTGTAACTTGTCGCTAAATGGAGCTGCAACGCATCAACTTCTATACCGTTCGACCATTAGGCATAAAATTTTTTATACTTACACATTTGAGCACGAAGAATATATTCTAACTGCGTTCCTTTTGATGTTACTCACCACTAGATGACACTGCAATGCATTATTATTTTAACTCGCCACTAGATGACGCTGCAGCAGGCCAAATTCTTGACCATTCAAACGGTCGCTATGAAAATCAGTATACATAGCTATTTGAACAATGAGAATATTTTGGCGTTATCCATTTTGCTATAACTCGCCACTTGACGGCGCTGTAGCAAATCATTACTTTAATTAACTACTAGATGGCCCTGCAGTGTATTACTTCTTGACTGTGCAAATGATCGTTATGAAAATTGGTATACAGAGATATGAACACGAGGAAGAGTTTGGCGCTATCCATTTCCCTATAACTTGCCACTAGATGTTGCGTCAACACATAAACTTCAGGACTGTCCAGCCGATCGTCATGAAAATTCGTATACATCGATATCTGAATGCGAAGAATATTTTCGCCGTATCCGTTTTGCTAAAACTCGCCACTAGATTGCGCTACGCCGCATGGACTTCTGCACCGTACAAACGATTGCCTTGAAATTCGGTATGCATGATTATTGGACACAATATAACGCGATATCCATTTTACTATATCTGTTTATTACAATGAATAGTAATCACCACAAATCGTAATATCAAAAAGTCCATTCATTCCCGTGCGAAGAACGGGTACTTCAGCTAGTGTAAAATAAGATACACATTGAATGGAAAAAATCTCATTGACAATGTACATGGTTTTAGTATTCCGCGCGTAATCTTCGCACGGAAAATTGTGCATGGTTTCGATAATCCGGCACGATTCGGAATTGTGCACGGTTTCGATAATCCGGCACGATAATCGAAACAATTCAACAATCAGATTCTACAAGGAAAAGAATCTTTAACTATTTCTCGGAATCTTCATACTAATATATGATTTGCATGAAAATCCCTCCAAAAGAGAAAAAAGGGAAAATTAGAGAAAATTCGAACAAATGACAACCAAAAAAACAACCTCAAATTCCCCTAATCAAATCTCCGAGGACTGAAAATCCCTACCTCATTCCGGCAATGAAAACGGATAACATATCTCGAAAATGCATTTTTTTTTTCCCTTGCGCTTTTGTTTACCGGAGTCTTACGTACGACAGTTTCAGATTCTTTTCGGAGATCTTTAACCCTTTATAAGGCGAGGGTGTGTGCAGAGAGTCGAAATTACTTGGAATTTTTCTGGCCCATTTTTTAGAATTAATTCATATATTTTCCCTCTACTGTAATATCCTACGTGAAAATTGGAGAAACAAATATTAAACAAACATAGAAATTTTGCAGGAGAATACATTCATTATACACAAAATCAAAGTCGGAAAACTACCTGCTGCTTGTACACGAAATTAAACGCAAAAATATATAATTAAGAACGACGATTCTTATGCTGAATTTTCGAGTAATTATTCGAGCTTTCTTTAAAATTGCGAATGAAAGAAAAGTTCATAAGCCAAATATTATTTAAAATCTAGATGTATGGAAAAAATATACATCCAATATAACTGAACAAAAATCAGAAAATTCACTAATGACAATTGATTTCTGTATTTAATAGACCGTAGGTGGTAAGTATTTTACCACTGCCTTATAAAGGGTTAACAAACGTATGTGCATTAAAAGAAATACTCGATGCATTTGAAAACTATCCGAGACAGACCCACACATTGCTTTGCTTCGTGAATCGTATTGAAAAACAGAAACTTTACACCGTTTCCAGTACTAACAAGAGTAATTTAATAATCGTCTGCTCTTATTTAAAACCAATAGACTGCGTTTAGGAACTCTACCAAAGGTACAGTAACATAAAATTCCTTGATTTAGTTCGACAACCGGACTTCCCGAAGTACGGAAAATGTTTTTTCACACTGGGTGTTTTGTTTGTGGGATAGTGGAACAAACCTCATAGTTTATGAATGGATATTCTCGTACCGCAATTGAACTTGTGTGCGTTAATAGGAGGGTTTGACTAGCATTTCGGAATCTGGATTTACAAATTTATTCAGAACAGGATTGCCAGGAAAAGATATTGTCCAACGCATCTACGTATTTGGAATTTCGCAGCTTGTAACCAGAAAGGCGCAGGGGATTTTTCATCTCTGCCAGATTTGCTAAGGGAAATTCTGATCGTTTTTTTGGTTGTCATTTGTTCGATTTTTCCATAATTTTCCCTTTCGGGAATTTTTCGAGAATGTTGTTCCCTACCAATTGTAAATAATTTCAAGGTAATGAAAATCATGTCTTACGCACTTCTTTTAAAACACTTCTCAGTTTTCCGTTTCATTATCGTGTGAACCTGCGTCTAATGGATGCTTCTCTTTTACTAAAAGTTTTTATTAAACGGACATCTTTATGTAAACTTCACCTCTGTATAACGAACGGAACTGTATATAGCATGCGTTTCTACTAATAAGATATGTTCTTTTAACAAAAACATCTTCTGAAAAGTTTACAGACGTTGTAAGATGTAACACACACTTTTAACGTTAATCCTCATATTACGTAAACCTCTGTATAAAGTACACTTATATTTTATGACATCATGGCTTTTGAACAAAATCTCCATTCAATGAACAGTTCTATACAGCGGACAGATTTTCTTAAGGGAAACCGCTATTTAAACCTAACCTAAAGGGGGACATTTGTAATCTAGAGAAATTGATTTTAACGCTTCATGACAAAGTTGCAAAGAGTTTATGATTTCGGTTTGTAAATTTGTCCGTCTGTGTTCCAACTTCCTTCAAAATGCTTTGATTGCAACGAAATTTATATAGGTTACTACCTGCATACCCGTTCTCCGCACGGTAGGAAACGAACATTTTCCTTACACATATAATTCGAACTAAAAACCAGTAATGCAGAATCTCAAAAAGTGAAAGATTACTTGAATCGTGACTAAAAGTTGACGTCGTGAGTGCAAATCTGAGATGAATGCAACATGATGACACAAAAACTATGTCAGTGTCACTGGCGATCAAAAAATGAAGAACTTTACTGTACGCAGACGAAACTTTTCATTTTCGAAAAGCCGTATTTCTACATCATATAATTCTGTTTTTTAGGTTTAATTTATAGCAATACACCACATAAATAACATTACATGGTCTTGACAACTATTTTATTTTATCTTGCATTTCGTAAAAAGTGGACAATGCATTAGCGCAGTTATGTTATACTTTGTTGAATCTATCTATCTATATAAATAAAATTAGACTTTTGTCTGTACATTTCTTGGAATTCAAAAATTTTGCGATTTCTAAACGTTTCAAGCACCCGGGAATCCGATGCGACCCTCAAAAAAAAAGTTTGTCTGTCTGTTGTTCTGTCATTCTGTCCGTGACGCTTTTTTTCTTTAAGCATCACGTAAAAACGACTGAAGCTAATGATATGAAATTGGGTGTCATGATAGGTGGTCACTCAACTTAAAACACAGGCGTTGATTTTTTTTAAATCTTGATTAGATTTTCAGATTTTGCGAAAATCGTTTCACACTGCGTAAATTCGTGTTCGAGCATCACGTAAAAACCACTGAAGCGATTGAAATGAAATTTGGTATCATGATTGGTGGTCACTCAACTTAAAACACAGGCGTCGAATTTTTTAAAAATCTTGATTTTATGAAATCAAGATTCGAGATTTTATGAAAATCCTATGAATCGAGATTTTATGAAAATCCTTTCAAACTGCGTAAATTTGTGTTCGAGCATCACGTAAAAACTACTGAAGCGATGGTATCATTATTGATGGTCACTCAACTTAAACATTAGGCAGCGTACTTTAAAAAAATCTTGATTAGATTTTCAGATTTTGCGAAAATCGTTCCAAACTCCTTAAAATTGTGTTCGAACATCACGTAAAAATGACTGAAGTGAATGAAATGAAATTTGGTATCATGATAGGTGGTCACTCAACTTAAAACATCGTCGTCGAATTTTTTAAAAATCTTGATTAGATTTTGAGATTTTACGAAAATTGTTTACTGCGTAAATTTGTGTTTGCACATCACGTAATAAAAGCAAAGGTGAAAAAATGGTATTTGGTGAAATCATAGGTAGTCACCTTAAACTATAAGCATTAAAAAAAAAAAAAAAAAAAAAAAAAAAAAAAAAAAACGATCAGATTTGGGATTTTGCGAAAATCGTTTCAAACTGAGTGAATTTTTGTTCACGCATTACGTAATAACGACTAAAGCGAATGATATGAAAGTTAGGCACACGATAGGTTGTTGCTCAACATAAAATATAGGTGTCCAATTTTTTAAACAGTTTTATTAGATTTTGAGATTTTGTGAAAATTCTCCCAAAATGCGGTTATATTTCTTCAAGCATCGCGTAATAACGACCAATACGAAATTTGGTGATATGATAGGTAGTTGCTAATCTTAATTTATAGGTGTTGAATTTTAAAAATATTTTGATTAAATTTTGATATTTTGTGAAAATCGTTTTAAAATGCTGATATTTTTGTTCTAGCATCACGAAATAAAGACTGCAGGGAATGAAACGAAATTGGGTGACATGATAGGTTGTCACTGAACTTAAATTCTAGGCTTCCAATTTTTCAAAAATGTTGATTAGCTTTTGAGATTTTCCGAAAATTATTTCAATATGCGTCAATATTCGTTCGCGCATCACATAATTACGAATAAAGCGAATGAAATAATATTACTTAGTTACTCTCTAACCTGTAATATTTTAACAATACATAAAAATTATAACTTCGCTTTCTTCACTTTGTCAACATACTACATCCATTCTGTGTACTCCTACAATGCTGACGAAAGTTCTTGCTTTTTAGAAATTTGCATTCAGTACTAACCCGTCAACGACGAGTACTTCAGCTAGTGTATATATAAATACGCTAAGCAAAACCCTTGTCCCTAGTGTCCCTTTCGTAGCGCACTGCGCGAACGGATGACCGTGAAATTCGGCACAGTTAAAGTTCGTTTGGAATTGTTTGTGCGAATGTTAAAATTTTTGTGTAGCATACTAATGCACGATAAAAAATTAGAGAAGTAATTTGGCACGCAATATTTTGCGCCAAGTCGGGCGATGTGTTCATTGTTGTGTCCATTTTGAAATAACAACACCTAGTTTCAGCAGTATTATAGGGTTATAGTATTAGTACAAAATTTGCAAAAAGTGGAATTATTCCTCAGTTTGGTGATACGCCAATGACTAAAATGTGCTTTAGCAATGTGGTTGGCGAATTTTTTTAGAGGGCGATAAGTGCGCGAAGTGTTGCTAATTCCATGCTTAAAAGCAATAGAAAAAACTTGGAGGAGACAATAATATTTACTATTCGTTCCGGGCAGGTCGGAATCCAAGAGACGATGCGCAGAAACGCGCTAATTCCACAATTTCTTCATCACCTCCAGCCAGGCAGTATGCTAAAGCAAATTTTCTCCAAAAATATTATTGAAAAAATACCTCAGCAATTAAGAGTGAGTGAAAATAATATTATTCATGAAGTGTATGGAAATATTTCCGAAAACATACTCTCAGATAACAGATTGAAGTCAGTTATAATAGCAGCTAAAAATGATGATTGAACTTTTATTAATGTTGGCATAATCGAATAATTGTTGGCATAATCAGGCGCGGATCCAAGGGGAGGGCGCTTGGGGCAATCGCCCTCTTCTGGGCGAAGTCCAAAAATCTGTTATAATCTATTAAAATATATTATGAAAGTATAATGAAAATTATGTAGCCTTTTTGTAAGGGGTGTATTGCGGGTACTATTCCCTGTCCTTTTTAATCATCGCTCATATACAGATTTTATCAATAAAATAATTAATTATATTAATTGGTATAATTGATTATATTAATTAATTATAAAATGATTTTGCGTATTCTACCTTCCTGTTTCAGGTACAAAATCGCTACCTCCTTGAGTAATTTCTGGATCCGCCCTGTCGAATATCTGATGAATACAGAACATATCATATATACAATATTTTTCTAAAATTTTACAAACAGTATCCATTAGTTTTTAAGTGTTTGGGGGGGGGGGCTACATGAAACTTCCTTTCTTATTGCTAACAACCACTTATGTTTTAGTGAAAGCAAAGCCAAATAGTATCCACAACGTGTTATTTTGTCACAACAGACGTGACCAAGTTTAAAATAGATAGAAAATTAGAAGGGTTTTACTGGTATGTGCCATATATGGCACATGATACAGTGTAAGGTTAACTGTATCCTCACTAAAGTGCATAGTACAGTTTGCGAAGAAGCAGGATTTATTTTTTTGAATAAGATCATTGGTAGATATTCAAAGCCATTGAGTCCATCTGCAGCTCTTCAAAAGAAACAGCCTCAAGCAGGATTTTGCTTGTAAATATATTGTTTTAGAAGTTGTGGTCAAAGTTTGAAATTTCTAATTAGCACTAGATAGCCCATTTAAAAATCTTTTGTAGATATGTGCAATCATCCAAAACTAAACTTTTAACTTTATAGAACTTACTAAGTTAAATTATAAAATGAAAATATAGTACTGCATGCCTGCTAACCTTCCAGCAAAAACTGGAAGGTTCACTTAAAAAAAAAATCACAAAAAATCACAAGAAAATATTTGAAAATAAGAAGTAAAAACAGAAGATTCCACCTCCCCGGTTTCTATTATCATTTCTCAACGTTTTGTGCATTATAAATGGATAGAATTGAAAATTAAATTAAACAAGTAATAGAAAAGAACATAACTGAATTCCTTATACAAAATAAAAGTATGTTTACGCAAAAATAATAAAACAAGTGATAAATGGAAAAGGAACTTTATTTTTAACCAAAGTAGAAAATTAAGTCTATTAAGATTTTTTTAGTTGGGGTTCAATGTAATTCTTTTAGCTTTTACCAAAGCTCCAGAAAAATACTTTCAAAATGTTAAAACTTGAGTGGTTTAATTATTTTCTACACCCAGAAAAAAAATTCAATATTATAAATTTTTGAACTAATAAAAATCCACACACAAAAAAGTAAACACTCTTGATGATACAGCATTCCTGATGCTCCCCCCTTTTTAAAAAAATTTTACTTACTCCTATTTTATTTGGATTAATAAGAAAAAAGAATGAAAAGAGAAAACGAAGAAAAGAAAACATAATTGTATGACATGTAGTTAAGTATTCTTTCTTTTCCTGAAATTAAGAAAGCAATTGAGTTTCTGCTCCATGTAGGCTTGTTTAAATAATGATTCACTTTCCTTCATGAATGTCTGTCTTATAACATAAATAAATTGTTAATGAAGGATTTAAACACAGCATAAGTTGTTCACCGCAACCCCTTTCATTAATCAGCAGATGATTAACACATTCCCCTCAGATGAGGTGAGCTTGTTGTTTTATCTCCTAGCCTCTTTTCTTTTCTTTTTTTTTAAACATCCCCACCATTAATGGAACTGTTGATATCTTCAAGCAGTTTGAAATTTACATTCCCTCTTCCATTCTAAATTTGGCCAGCTGTGTGGTCACTGTAAAAATTAATCATCTCTTTTATGTTCTAGTTTTATTGTTCATATTACTACATTTGTTTGCATTAGATTTTAATAATATGGAAGATTTTATCTTCTGGCCGGAAGACCAGAGAATAACTTAAAAAACCACAAGAGTTGGCTTGAAACTATCGATACCCTACCTATTTGAAGGTACGATAGTTACGACCGAAAATTGTTTCAGTCTTTTTCAGCCTTCAAACTGCGTCTCACCAAACAGTCACTGTACTAGTTAATCTATCTTCTTTTTATGTTCTAGTTTTATTGTGCCTGTTACTAAGTTTGTTTGCATTAGATTATATGGAAAATTTTATCTTCTGTCCAGAAAACTGGAAAGTGGCTTTAAAAACCGGAAGTCTTCCATCAAAACCGTAAGAGTTGCCAGGCATGGCACTGCTATTAAATTTCATATATAGATGACCCCTGAATTTAAAATTGACCATATGTAAATAGCAGAGAATATTTAACAGGGACAACCATTTTTTTCTTTTTCTTTTTTTTTTTTTTTTTTGTCTGTAAAACTAGTATTTGGGTTTTTGCTTTTTGGCAATTAAAAGATCCACAAAATAAGCATTCTAAATAAAGATTTTTTGCTCTTTCAAATTGCTGAAAGATTATAAAATAATGAGCAATATCATGTTACTTAATGTTATGTTATTTTTATTATTTTATCTTTTTTTTAACAACTAGGACT
Organism: Cheiracanthium punctorium; assembly: GCA_038373885.1. Taxonomy (NCBI): domain Eukaryota; kingdom Metazoa; phylum Arthropoda; class Arachnida; order Araneae; family Cheiracanthiidae; genus Cheiracanthium; species Cheiracanthium punctorium. The sequence continues at coordinate 347,406 of JAWZYV010003121.1, forward strand.
GGCTTAGCCAGTGGCGCCGACTACGTGGGTGCTCTGGGGCTCAAGCACCCACTGAAAAAATTCTGTGGGTGCTGAGCACCCACAGAAATTTTAGTGCCAAGTCATACTTTGAAGTTCGCAGAAAGGGCTAGGAAAAGACGTTTATGGGGGTGTTTCGGGCTTGTAAAAATATTACGTTGGATGCTGAGCACCAGCAATCGTCTGATAACCCCCAACACAGTGATGTACACTCAAGGAGAGTTGCCCCCCCCGCCCCAATTATGCCATTACGTAATATGAATATTTGTAAAGCATACTGAACTTTTTGCATTATTTCAGTACAAAAATGCTTTATTTGCTTATTAGTTGTGTGATATTTTAAAAGTTTAAAAGAAAATCTTTAATGAGGCCAAATGTATGTGGGTGCTTCAGCATGGACGTCCATATGAGTACTTTAAGACGAGGGGGGAGGGGTTATTTATTGCATTTGTAAGGTCATCGGCAATCGCGCTTTCAAACATTTTAGTACTGAAATAGTGAAAAAAAGGTTAGCTAATATAAAAAGTTCACTATACCGACGGCTAGAGGAAGGGGCCCGAGCCCCCCACCTACTTCCCTATATGAGCACCATGTCCTTTATAATTCAGATGCGCATGAGGAGCTTCGATGAGACAATCACTGACGTAACTATAGGGCGGTAGAACGGGCAAAAGCAACGGTCTCCCGGCCGGAAGGGGAGCCTTTCCCAAATAGAAAGCTAGAAAAAGTGAACTGCAACATGTTGGTTGAGATTATGTACAATGAGGAAGGCCCCTATCCAATGAATTCATTACGGGCCCTAACGGTATAGTCACTAGACGGGCTCTGTAATTCACGAGTGCGTTCGGGCTCGGGCTCGTGAAAAATTTCTCCTTTGTTGAACATACTCCTTGAAAGCGATTTTAAAAAGTGATTCATGGGATAAATAGACGTACTTATTTCAAAAAATAGCGGCACGGGGGACTAGAAGGTGTGTGAATCTCCAAAATTTATTGTATCGTCTTAATGAAGTAGTTAATTTTATTTGTATTTAGCTGAAATTTCGGGCTCGGGCGCCAACTTTAATAATATTGCTCGGGCTCGGATTAAAAGTCTTCGGGCTTCAAAAAATGAGCCCGAACTCATCTCTAATAGTCACGCCATTGATGACGACGAGTGCTTTGCAACTGCATAGTTCGAAAATAAAATTTTAGTGAGGGACGGTTGTTCTTTTTATGTAGTACGTCAGATCTCAAGCACCCACAGAAAAGTTTTCATGGGTGCTAAATACTTGCATGTATTTAACCCTTTAACGCGCAGTGATCCCGCTCTGGGAACACCCAACTCTGACGTTTTGACTGTTGCCAGTCACGAAGAATAGATTGGATTTCTATAAAAATAGTTGCCGGTGACATAGCTCCACGAGAATCCTTTACATTTTAGCTCGTCATTTCCCGTAAAAAAAATGGCCACGATTATTTTTAACAACACTGACATCTGCTGAAAAATGGAAGAATGCGAGAGACAGCTGGATAGATTGCCCAATGCTGAAAAAGGGGCAGCCGTTGCCATCACTCGACTTAACTACCAGCAAGATGGTGGACGATCGAAACGTTCATCGCGTGCCACAGATCTAGAGACCCTTTTTTGACGCAGCTGGCTGTGCCCGCGCACAGCCAGCTGCATTATTGTTGCATGTTTTTTTTTTTTTTTTCAATAAACGTAGTAATACACTTTTCTTTTGCTTTGAAATTTATAATGATTAGTTAAAACCAATCAAAATTCTATCGCTAAAAGTAAAAAAAAAAAACGTGAAATAGTGTAATACACCTCTTTCAGGTCTGATTTATTACAAGGGCAAAGGGGGTGTGCGCCCAGGAATCCTCGAATTTTGACAGAGAATTTGCGTAAGGCAAAGAAATTTAAGGTGACTCCAGCACAAGCAGATTTTTCTAAAAGAAGGGCATTTCATCAGAAATACTTCATTACTTTAAAAAGAGTGTTGATTTTAACTGGTTTGCTGTTATCGTTACTAAGACACAACGGTGGAAACTTTCATTCTATGCCCAGCGTTGCTTCACCGTAGTACAAATAATCGGATGCCAAAATTCACACTATTCACTTAAACTTTGAATGTCGCCTTCAGCGCTGGGAAAAAAACACGCATTTTGGTCTATAAATACAAAAAAGAAACTAATTATCTTAAGCACTTCACAATTTTTAGGATGTATGTTCACAAGCTGTACTAGACACCGGAATAAACAAAAAATTTTGCAGAATGGCCACTCTTAGAAGTATTTTGCTGAGAAGTTCCACGTTAAAGATTTTTTTTTTAGTTTCATGAAAGTTTTCGAATTAATTGCAGTGTGTAGTGCAGCTTGTAAAGAATCATCCTGAATTTTTTCGAATCCTTGGTGCAGTTAGTTTATTTTAATTTGTGTACCAAAGCCGTGAGGCAGATATCGTTTCTTCGATCCATACCCTCAGATATTAGATATTTTATGTGGAGCTAAAATGATTATTTGTATTACCCATTTCCCACTGGCAAAAATGTGCACGAAAAGTCAAATGATTCAGTAGTTACGAGCAAGGAAGCAAATAATAATTGGAAAAGATTGAAGGGTAGTTGGAAAAGATTCCATAAAGTTGGAAAGTGTATCGTTATTCATGAGTGTGCCGTATTTTTTTCCTTGTTCCATAAAAACCCATCTTCGGAATCAAAATCTATCTTAAAATCACCTACTAAAACTATTTTACAATCTTAGCCAAGTACATTCCAACTATACTCCCCCTTTAAAATAAATTGTCGCGTTTTGGCACTAAATTTAGCTATCCTTTATCAAAAATTACAAACCTTGTGCGACTTTCAACATTTTATTAAACCCACGGACCCCCTCCACGGACTTTTTGGGCACCCACAGAAATTTTGTAAAGTCGGCGCCTCTGGGCTTAGCGGATCCTGAAGTTAATAAAAAGAACATGGAAAATACACTGTCAAAGTTGGATCCTGATGTAAGAGAAGACTACGGGGGAAAATACATAAAAAGTTAAAAAAGCTTTGTTGATGTGGCTGGTACCATTTGTTCAGGAAATATCAATGCTGTTGTAGATGCCATGGATAATGCAATAAGCTTACGACACCCAAGTCCTGTATACAGACCTTGTAGAAACTGTGTGCAACCAGCAATTTATTATATAATAGAAAGAAGTCCAACAGTGGTATATGATACAAGTATGAAACTTCTACGCAATATATCAGGACATCTAAAGCCAAGGGAAGCTGAGAATTATTTAAGATTAATTAAACACGTAGAGAACAATAAAGAGAACACTTTATATTACTATAAATTGAAATGATTTTATAATTTTTTTTTTTTTTTTTTTTTACATAAAAAGCTATTTTTTCTATTTCATTATGATTGCAGTGTAAAGTACAAAACCTGGAATCATTTATGGCCACTTTTTACTTTTTAAGTTGTGTAAAAGGCTGAAACTTTAGTTTTAGTAAATTATGCTAATATAATTAACCTTTTTACTTTTTAATGTATCAACCCCTTAATGGGCACTGGTTTTACATTAAAACCACTAATTTTTTATGTTTTCACCACTCGTTACAAAAATATAAAAAGCACTAGACTAATTTCCTGCCTCAGTTTCACATAGAAAACAGTACCTATATTTTTTGTCCAATGGCACGGCAACTGGCACATTAAGATTTGGCTAGAGGGTCACTGAACATGATGGCCATTTGTGAAGGGGCAGCTATCATTATCCCTATCAAAGACATCAACAAACACCCAAGCCTATGCCGGGAATTGAACCGGGACCCAAAGTATGGTGGAATGGCGTATGTAGCACTAGCTTCTCCTTTCAAGTTCAATGTTGCTTTCAGCATAATACTTTGCTCTGTATGATACCAGCATTGTGTTTGAATGAGTTTAACAAACATACAATTAATTTTTAGGTTTAAATGTGCTGAAAGAAGGAATTAATTTACTTCTCTTGGATCCTCTACTTTTGAAAACAGCATGAGTTTCAAACTTATCTTCTATATCAAAATAACTTAACAAGAACATGTGAAGCATGTCGATGCAAAAAACTTGTTTATTGTGAAGCAAACATGATATATTGGTACAATATGTTTTGTGTGCCGTAACAGCTACTTGTACATTGTTCTAAACCCATAATAATTCTGGTAAAGCTAGTTATAAACCAAAATAGTCATGAATTGAGGGGGGGGATGAAGACAATTAGTTTTAATTATGCTACTTAAGATTGTAATAAAGAACAGGTGTAATAAAACAAGCCCATAATCCTTTGCAAAAGCCTCCATGGTTGATTGAATTTGGAGAATGTGACTTTTGTGCTAAAACATTTGTTGATAATGTGAGTTAGGCATCGAAATGAAATTTTAGCATTTTTTTTTCCAAGTCTTAATATCTTCATTATGGTCCAAATCGCTATGACAGTTTGATTAGCCTTGAAAAAAAAAAAAAAAAAAAGAACAGGGTGATATTAATAACTCAATACTTGAAAAGTGGATAATGTGACTTTTGCATTTACAGCCTTCATATATTGAAATACTCTGGCATATAATCATTGAGACAAAATTATTTATAATTAAAAGAAGGGGGGGGCGAGGGAGGGAGGGGATGAACATTCTTAATTAAAATGGGAAATTATGAGTCATGCAAATATATCTCTAATTTTCTAGGTCAAAAAAAGTTTTAAAAAGACTTTTCTTCAAGTTTTTAATAAAAATTCTCAATCTTATCTGTCTTTTCTCTCTCTCCCATTTGCATTTTTTGTCCGCCTTAAATGGATTTTAAAATCAGGCAAATGATCTCAGTCAGAGATTTGGGGAAAGAAAAAGCCAGGATATTGCACTGCAAAATTCATTAAAGCACCATCCATTTTAAAGAGTATTACTAAATAAATTTTTTTTCACCAATGTATTGTGCTCTTACCAGTTTGCCCTTAATAAGAGTACATAGTATCATTTTTCATAAAAATTCCCGAATTTTTACAAGAATGCAACTTTAAAAGAGCTCAGCAGGTGTTTGAAAATAATTGTAAACTGCAGGCAGTGCAAAGGATGCCAGTTCATCATTGTGACAAGATTGATGAATATCAACACTAAAAATTCACAAACATAGCCTTTAATTTTCTAATATCTATAGAAAGAGTACTATTAATGCACAGATGATATAAATTACACCAAGAGAACGATAAGAATTACACATGTAAATGATATTACATGAAACTTAAATCCATACACAAAAAGAAATAGATCACAATGCCAGAATGTATTAACCCATCACAGTTGAAAAGTTTGTTCCGGTGCATCCTAAAAAAAAGCAAAAAAACTAATAAACACACTACTGAAACAAACATTAAAAATTAATATTTGTAGTGAGACTGTAAGTTTCATCCAAATAATTCTCAACAATTGCGAAATTTCTCTGTAGTTAATTAAATTCAAGACATTTACCGATCTCAATTTTTTGGATTTACAAGACTAAAAATTTGTTGACAAGTAAACAAGCAATAAGAATATGATATTCACAATGACAAAATACATTTATAATCAAAATTTTCAAGGGGGGAAAAGATAACATGGCGAATTTTGATTTAAAATTTGTGAAAGACTGGAGAGATTAAAAATTTAGTACAGGTTTGGTATAATCCTTTCTTGGAGCATGGAGACTTTATTGGTTGCACAAACATATTATTTTAACCCTAAAGATGCTTAGAATCAAGATAATTAATCAAGTTAACAGTTCTAGAATTAACATAGCCGACAGCAAAACCATGCCCACATAGATAGTTATTCCCATATTTTCAGTGTTATTTTTACTTAATTTATATATCCGCTCTTATATTAAACGAGGAATGTTTGTGTGTGGGTGTGTGTGTATGTCCGAACGATCTCGAAAACTGCTCTAAGGATTCTTTTTAAATTTCGTACCTGGGGGTTTTTTGGGCAACTGAAACGATTGAGCTAGGTGAATTGATTGAAAAAACACTAAAACGCTCAAAATTTAAAATTTTTGGACGGTAGCGCCATCTATTGAGCGTTTGAAAAACACACTTGATGCAATCTTCCTAAAAGGGACGCTCAAATAAGTTTGGGGCGGATTAAAAAATACACGTCATCGATATATAATAGTAAAAATTAATTTCGCAAAGAAACAAAATAAATGGAACTTGATATTCAGTACACAGACAAATAAATATTTTAGTAACTAGATATATTACACCATTCAGCTACATAAATTTGTTTAGAATTAAAAAGTTATTTTTATTTCAAAATATCGTCCAGGCAACCAGCGAAAGAAAAAGCGAAAAGAGTCTTCGTTGCCATCCCCACAAGCACCTTGATGTAATATACGTAAATAATTTAATTATTCTTAATTCATAGTTATTAATACAAAACTATTCGTAAATCTTATGTGAAAAATTGCCTGAATTTATTACAATTATCCTTTTGTAACTAACGTAACGCTAAATGTATTTTCGCGTATATACTAAAACAATAAATATTTTTCATGTATTTTATTGATCTATATGATGCGAATTTCAAAAGTGCATAAAAGTTTCAGCTTAGCCGAATAATTTAAATGAAAATGACACCCTTTTCAGTCATTCACAGTAAGAAAAAAGATCCTGTGACTTAACATGAAAATTCCATTTTTTTTTTTTTAAATAACGGCACTAGGTTGAATTCTATTTTAACTGCCTTATTCCGCCAATTTGACGATAAATATTTAAATGTAGTTACCCTGACGATTTTTTTTTTTTTTAATAATGGGTCAACCGTTTATAATGAAACGATGTTCGAAACTCCGATGAAAAAATGATACGATCGATTCCTAAATTGGGCTCGCAGCTGATATTCAAATTAATTTTGAAGATGATCAGCCATCAGTTTAGTTTTCATTCACTGCAGTTGATGATTTCAACTCCTTTATTTTATCATCGTATGGACAACCTTTTAAAAGTTGCGGGCAGAACTTTACGATAGTGGCCTCCTGGGCCTGACTTCAGGATGTTAGCGAAATCGCCGGCCGTATAATTCGGATTTATATGGAAGTTTGAATATTTTATATAGGTTTTATACAGGGTTTTGACTTGTTCTGAGGGCTGGTCCAAAAGCCATGGCGGTCCCCATCCGGCCGCAGGCTGGGAGTTGTCCATATGTGGAAGCAGTAAATTGGGAGGCTGAAATCTGGTTACTAAGATTTTTTCTAATAAATTTTCAATTCTTATTTAGACGTGGATTAGACTGTGTTGTGTACTATCATTAAACTAAAGGATAAAGCCCTTTGTGGAGACAATTACAGCGGGCGACAGAATGCCTACACTCAGAATATTTAATATTTACCCACTTAAAATCAAATAACTTCATATTCAATTTTAATTTACATCGAAATTCAATTGTGCAGAATTGTATAATCTGCAGAAACATATCGTTTGGTATCAACATCCTCTCCTATATCCATGCTTAATGCATAGAAAACCGTTTTATTTTTGAATAAAAGTTAAACTGAGTAGTAATTTAGAAAATCTATCTTAAGAGAATTGGAATCGTAATTTTTCCTCCAAAGCCTGATAACCGTGACTTCAATGTCACTTGCAATAGATAATTCTGACACTCAAATGATTAGCTTTTTTTAATTCTCTTAAATGAAATAGAGCTTAAAAAAAAAGCTTAAAAATCAGGGAACGGGTGGATTATCAGATTTTTTCTTTTCTTTTTTTTTACATAATTATGATAATTTTCAGGCTGATCGCACCAACGAACCGTGTAAATTTTAAGTTATTAGACAATACATTTTTAATCCTGCATTTGTTTGGATGGTAAAAGTTTTATTTTGAGTGGTTGAACTGGAATTGTGACAGAGTCAGGGATCAGCGTAACTATATAGGAGAGATGTATTTTTGATTTATTCGAGGTTAGAAGTCCATTTTCTTCAGTCCATCCGTTTGTTCTATTATTGTCAACGTTTAAGTAGTTGTTAGGATTATTATAAAAGAATATTTTTGATCTATTCTGTTTTTGATTTCATGATTTCGAAGTGTCCTTTTGTACTAATAATTTAAATTGCGTTACACTTTTTATTTTCTTAAGCGTGAGTTTATAAAATAAAATTATGTTTAAAGCATATTTATGTAAGATTATACTTTTATGGCATCTATATTTATGTATCTATAAGATTGAATTTACGTTTGTAGAATTTGTTTATGCATGATGTATTTTCTTTGAATTAGAAAAAAAATAAGTATTTTATGTTTGAATTGAAGCACTATAGAGAAATTTACAATTTCAATCGTAAAGAATTATCATCATAGGTGTATTATAAAGACGTAAATGCATGAAAGTGTAGCTCAAAAACGAGCTATGGAAACAAATGATCACCGACAGCAGCACTTAGCCCAAATGTGTGAACGTGCAGTTCAAACACAAGCAGATGAAACAGATGATTAGTATTTGGAAGGAGAACGACATGGAACAGCTAAACGTCGACAAATACTTCGGGTAAACAGTCTAAGTATCTACAAAGCTACCACAAATGTGGGTACTTATTATCATAGTTTAAAACTTTTTAACATGGATTGCATTCACCCTTGAGCTTTGCATTTTTCTGAAGAGTAAAAACAAAAATTAACCGAAACCATTTTGGGGACTGTAAGATTGATGTAGGACATTCCGAATTTCCCAATGAATTGGTGTGGTTGTTTCTTCGATGTCACCCACATTTCAAAGAATTCAAAATTTGAAAGCATACTTTACAGTGGCTTTG